>CM035174.1:9515041-10115041 GCA_020205615.1 Panax quinquefolius | reverse complement strand
AAACTCACATTGGACTTAACCATCTAATACTTGGGCTCACATAATACTTAACAAATCCTACCAATTCCTTTCTTTTGGCTTAAAGCCTTATAACATATATTATACGTATAATTCTCGTACTCTAATTCGTATACTTATTTAATACATACAACATACCATCATTCATATGTACTCGTACAATACCTCATATCATACTCGTATTCATTACTTCGTATAATACCTACATAGTATACGATCATCGCTTAATTCATTAATCTCATTACATTTCCTTCTCATAAATCATTTTCCTCAAACGTTAGGTTTTAAGTCCACAGGCAAAATATTACGTTCCTTAACGGAAATATTATTGGATATTACATCTCACCTCGATATTCTATCATTACGTATTTCTCGGAAGTTCAAAAATAATTCTCGAGCAGAATTGTGTGAATAGTATTTTTTGGAAAATTTCTCGGAAAGCTTTTATTTTCGTCTTGGAAATTCAAACACTTTAATTCTACCACGTAGCCAAAATCCTACAATGTTCTGACATTTCTAGGTCAGCGAACGACGTTCAATTAGCTTGCTCCATAAATAAACAATTAAATTCATTTAATAAAAAATAAAAATTTAATTCTCAAAAATCCGATTTTCTCGGGCGTTACAATGAGCACCATTTAAATCTGGTACTCCAAAGGCTGCGTAAAAACAAGCTATATGCTAAGTTGAAAAAAATGCGAGTTCTGGCTTGAGGAAGTAGCATTCATAGGGCACGTGGTGTCAAAACATGGAGTATCTGTTGACCCAGCGAAGATTGAAGTAATACAAAGTTGGGAGCAACCAAAGACGGTTACCGAAGTACGTAGCTTTCTAGGCTTAGCTGGTTATTATCGGAGATTCGTGGAAGGGTTTTCTCGAATCGATACCCCATTAACTCAGCTCACTCGGAAAGATATCAAATTCGTATGGAGCGAGGAATACGAGAAGAGTTTCCGAGAGCTTAAGAGGAAACTCATTTCGGCACCTGTTTTGACCATACCATCTGGTTCGGATGGATTTGTTATCTACAGCAATGCTTCAGGCAAAGGGCTAGGATGTGTTCTCATGCAACGTGGGAAAGTTATAGCCTATGTCTTGCGACAACTTAAAGAATATGAGAGGAATTATCCTACTCATGATCTAGAGTTGGCAGCAGTTGTTTTTGTGCTAAAGATCTGGAGGCACTATCTATATAGGGATAAAGTGGAGATATATTCAGACCATAAAAGCCTCAAATATTTCTTCACTCAAAAAGAACTCAACATACGGCAACGACGTTGGCTCGAGCTGTTGAAAGATTACGACCACACTATTCAATACCATCCGGAAAAGCAAACGTGGTAGGCGACGCGTTGAGTAGAAGATCATATGCGTGAACGAAAAGTGCGATGATGTCAAGTATACGATAGAACCAACTTTAATCGATAAAGTTAAAGTTGCTCAAGCCACGAACTTGAAGCTGATGCGTATGAAGAAGAAAGTGCAAGAAGGTGTTATTCCAGAAGAAAGAATCGATGAAGAAGGAATACTTCGAGTCTACTCTAAACTTTGTGTTCCTAACGATTATGATTTGAAGTACAAGATCATGATGGAGGCACACAATACACCATTTGCAATCCATCCTGGAAGTACCAAAATGTATCGTGATCTTCGACATACATTTTGGTGGAACAATATAAAGAGAGAGATTGCAAAGTTTATCTCAAGGTGTTTAACTTGTCAACGTGTAAAGGCAGAGTATCAAGTGCCAAAGGGTCCATTGCAACCACTTGATATTCCAAAATGGAAGTGGGAACACAATACCATGGATTTCGTTACGGGTCTTCCCACGGTTTCTCAAGGCATAAATGTTATTTGGGTTATTGTTGATAAATTAACCAAGTCTGCTCATTTCTTGCCGATACGGGAGACTTATTCCCATGAACGTCTTACTAGTATATACGTAAATGAGATTGTGAGGTTGCATGGCATGCCAGTATCCATAGTTTCGGATCGTGACCCGAGATTCACTTCAAGATTTTGGGTTAGCTTGCAAAAAGCTATTGGCATAGATTTACGGTTCAGTTCGGCATACCATCCTCAAACGGACAGACAATCAGAGAGGACTATTCAAACTCTTGAAGATCTATTAAGACTTTGTGTCCTATATTCCAAAGGGAGTTAGGATAAGTACCTACCATTGGTGGAATTCTCCTACAACAACAGTTATCAGGCAAGTATAGGTGTGGCTCCATTTGAAGCATTGTATGGATGAAAGTGTCGCTCTCCAGTATGTTGGGATGAGGTGGGGGAAGCAACGTTGTTGGGACCAGAGTTGGTACGAATGACTACAAAGAAGATCCAAACGATTTGACAACGTATACAAACGGCACAGGATCGATAAAAGAGTTATGCGGATCTTCATCGAAAAGACGTGGAATTTGACATTGGGGATCATGTATTATTGCGTGTGGCTCCATGGAAAGGAGTTACAAGATTTGGAAAGAGAGGAAAGCTCAATCCACGATTTATTGGTCCATTTTAGATTTTTGACCGAGTAGGAAATGTGGCCTATAGACTCGCGTTACCTCCAAGTATGTCTCGTGTTCATAATGTTTTGCATATATATGTGCTACATAAATATGTGAAAGACCCAAACCACGTTATAGAGTTAGAACCGGAAGAGATAGCCGAAGACTTAACGTATGAAGAAGTACCTGTAAAGATCTTGGATAAGAAGGAGCATGTCCTACGCACGAAGGTCATACCACAAGTTAAAGTTTTGTGGAGAAACCATGCTATTGAGGAAATGACCTGGGAGTTGGAAATGGAAATGAAAGCGAGGTATCCTCATCTTTTCGAAACACCAATACGTACGTCAATTTCGAGGATGAAATTTCATAGGGAAGGGAGGTTGTAAGACCCCAAATTATTAATAAATGAAATTTAATTTCCTCTATTTATCATTTTGAAATAGTAAGGGTTGATTTGATTAATGTGGTTAGTTATGGGTAAAATGCGCAAATATTTTAAATAAACAAGTGGTTATAAAATATTCATTGTTATCGGAGAATATTCGTTTGGTCGTGGAATATTCTTGCTGTCGGGGAATATTCGTACGACGACGCAGCCTTGTGTGGGCCCCATAACGGAAAGCAATTGGATGAAGAAAACGACAAGTATAAGTTGTTTATAAATAACGGCGTAGTTGTTACCGTTAACACTGTTGGAATACCCGGTGGTTAAAACACAGTAATACGCATTGTTGCACAGTAGCACACGGTATTGCACCAATTATTGATTCTTACGTAAGAAGACACTACTCAATAATTGTTACAGTAATTATTGTTCAGTATTTTATTTTATTGATTCAATAATTGCTACGTTGATATTTTATATTACTGTTGTTTCAATAATTGTCACTACACAGTTTTCTATTATCGGAGCAATAATTCATATTATCTGAATAATATTATTAGATAACATTATTGGAAATGTCTAGAAAGTTCTGTCTAATGAGATGTTTGGTCACCTAATTGTGCGCCAGTAAGAAGAAATCCTTATTGGAAAGCCCCCCCCCTTTCCTGGGAACTGCCTGGTTGTCAGTATTGTGATTCTATAATATTATTTGTGAATAATTAATTATTAATTTATATGATGAGAAAAATATTCATTTTATGTGGATATAGATGGAGAAATTTTTTAAAGTGACAATTGTTGAAAATCGATATTTTATCTTTTCTGATAAAATAATATTTTATTATAATATTATAATATAATAATGATGATATTTTTACAATGAATGTGGAATATATGAGTATATGAGGAGGAAGAGTATTTTTGTTGCAAAAGTTGTTTAAAACATGTTAAACATGCCTGTGGGCCCATTTCTTGACTGAAATTTGATTATAGCTTGTAGAATCGCCCGTTTATGGATTTCGGTCAATTTCTGTTTGGAATTTGGAAAAACTTTCTTCTGAAAAGTTGTAGATAATGGAATTTCCTATGGAAAACATATGTGGTTTGAATTTTTCTGATAAAAGAGCTATTTATTATGAATTATTGAAGTTTTGAAGTTCCAGAATAATTAATTTTTTAAGTTTAAAATATTTTAATTCACAAAAATGTTTTTTATGATGTAAGCTACTTGAATGGCTAATCTTTGACTAAAAAAGTGGGCTTAGGAAATTAATATATATATTTATATTTTATTAAATTATTTTCTTTGGTGTTCTAAGCAATTTCCTATAAATAGGGTGCTTAGGTTAGAATTGAAAATCACACCAGAAACTGAAGTTTTCTCTCTCTTTCTCTCTCGATATATTGAGCGTATTCTTGTGAGTATTTTAATACTTTGAGTGTTGCTATACGGTGCAAGTTCAAGTCATAGCCTATATCCGGTGTTTCAACTAGAAGTACTGTCTTTACGAGGTAAGGGATATTATTTTCTTCTTAAATGATATTATTTTCTTCAATATCATTATGCCGAAATATTGGTTTGAATTTTTTATCAAATTTAGAACTTTTGTGTTAGGGTTACTATTCACGAATACAGCACTATTCACCGAAAAATAATTTTTTTTTCTTTTTATCCAAAATATCTATTATGGATACTAGCTTTGATTGTATCCATGTTTTGATCATTCTTGAATTTTACTCCACTATGATTATTTATGAGGTATTTTTGGACATGGAATAGCTGAAATACGAATCCTTAATATTTATTCTTTTGTTTCACTGGATTCGTTTTCTTTAAAATATTTTTCATCATCCTCAGTCCTAAATGATGATATTACTGAATATCTTTGGCATGTAGTGCAAAGATGAATAATTTTTTAATGAATATCTTTGGTCGTGGTGCAAAGATGAACAGGTGTTTAGATGAACATGACCAACTGATGAATATCTTTGGCCTGTAGTGCAAAGATGAATATTTAATTCCAGATATATATTGATTGATGTTATAGGGATAAAATATCGACGATGAACTTTTAAATTCATATATAGAAGATAGTAGTTTGCATTCTCTACTTAACTCTTCTAATGAATTATTATTTCCGCTGCGAAGATTGATTTAAAACTGGTTGTCTATTGTATTCTATTAGATTTTTCTCTGTTGAAGACTAACGATAAATTGTTCTATGTTATCTTGGTCATAATATTCTTTAATGGGCTAGTTGAGCTCACCCTTTTCCTTTTTGTTTCATTTTTCTTCTTAGGAGGCGAGAATGTAGCGAGTACTAGTCGGGGTATGGAATGAAGGTTCTAGAAAGTCATTTTAGTAGTCCTCACCATTTTTGTAAAATAATGTATCAATAATTGTAATGAGGACTTATTTGAGTGTGGATATTGTCTAGATGACAATATTTGTATTTAAACTCACAATTTTTATGTTGTATTAATAAAGTTGTAGTTGTTTCTGTACCATGTATTTGACGACTCAGAATGGGTGTTGTATACCTATTTTGGGGGCATCACACTTGTGCCTTCCTCTTCTTTACAGAGCCCTTGCTGCTGCTCCCAGTTGTTATTAGCCTCCTGTTTTCCTTGGGATTTTTCTTCCAGTTTAAAAACAGTTGTGGAGACATAACTTTATGGATGTTTAGTGGTTCTTCCTCATCATCCTTGATCTTGCTTCCCAGTTTCTTCTTCAGCACAATGCTCAAAAGTCTTCCATGAAAAACCTTTGTAAGGGGTTTATCTGTAGACTTCTTCATTACAGCCTTTTCCAGCCATTTGGAAATTTGATCGAGCAGGATAACTTCAAAGTTTATATGCTTCTTTAGAACTATTGTAGACTGTTAGTTCCCGGAGGCACAATAGTTATCTAGAAGGGGGGGGTTGAATAGATATTTTAAATTCTTTTCGAAATACTTTGTTAGTTTTGTTAATGATTCAAACACAGTGGAATTAAGATTTGCTTGTTCTCCCTTTTATATATAGTGAGTTAATGAGAGTGAGGTAGTTATAACAGTTATAGCAGTTATAGCAAGAATGCAAGAGACACAACAGTTTTAAGTGGTTCAGAGCACTTAAAGCTCCTAGTCCACTCTTCTACTCCTCGAGTAGGAAATCCACTAAGGATATCTTTTACACTTTCTGAATCTCATAGATTCCTTCTAGACTAGAATCTAGGCACTTCTTAGTTCATTCTTGAACTCTTCAAGTCCAACATACTTAGTTCTTCTTAGTTCACTTAGAAATCTTCAAGTCTTTCTGACTTGGAACTTCTTTCTTCAGTTGATAGTATTTGATGAGTTCTTGATTGATGCTACTTAGTTGTCGTTTAAGCACTTGTTCAAAAGAACTGAGTAGCTGGGCAAGCTTTCCCTTTTTCAGATTGTAGAGTTGAGCGTTGAGTGTTCTTCAGCGTTTCGTTCAATGCTTGCTTAGTTGAATCATCTGCGGATGTTTTGCATAAATGTGATCCTTGAAATCTATCCGTTGAAGACATTCGTTGAAGCATTAAATGCGTTTGACCTTTCTAAACTTTGATGGAGACTTTTCTATACATCTTCTGAATTGCATTCTGGCCCACTGACACAACAGACTGCTTTCTCACCTAACACCTAAAAAGGTGTTTTCCTCTGACCAATGGTACTTTTCTTAGCTTCTTCAATACGTTTCCTTGTTGTATACTAAGGATATCTTTTGTGCCATTGGGACTGGTGAGGACTTCAACATTTATAACCCATTTCATATTTGTTGGGATTTATCATTAAATAAAAGGGTAAGGCTCAATTCTTCTGACACAAGCAGATGATACTCTACGATTCAAATCGTGGTGTCTTGCCACCTTGGTGCTTGATCCGATGCTAGCAAACGAGGACACTACGATTTCTCTTAAGGACTGGCACACTACGATCTTCACTTGTTTGTCTTGCAGACTCTACATTTTTGAGAGCACACTAAGATCTCTGAGTTGGCTTTGACAAACGTCTGGACCACTCTATAATTTCTGGAAAGGCCCTTCACGGCAGACATACTATGATCCTCGATGCTCTACGATTCTGCCTTGGCTTCTGGAATCTCTTGATCAGCTCGATAGACTACGATTTTGTTGAAACCTATCTATTACATCTCAAGACATAGATCAACCTAACATCTTTGATCTCTTCATCTATACATTCAGTTACAAAATGATAAACATTAAAAGCTTAGATCAACCTAACAATTTTGATCTATCACTAAGTCCTTATACATATATTACTTGAAGGACTTTATATATAATCATGAACATTTACTTTAAACATCAAATCAAAATATGCAGTCTCCCAACAATCTCCCCTTATTTGATGTTGACATAACCAAGGAGATTTGTGCCCTGATTATCAATTTCTAGATGCAATTTCTAGAAAGTAAATATGACTTAATATTTCAGTGAGCAACTGAAATTTCTAGAGAATAAGCATGAATTTATTGATGTTTGAAGATAGATATTACATTTAAGTTCAGTTTCATCAATAAGAATTAAATTTCAACTTATATCTATTTCTTCCGCCTTTTGCCTCGTGGAGGATTGGTATATTCCTCAGCTATTCTTTTCTTGCTTGTTTCGTCTCTCTTGGCTAGATCTTCCAGCTCACTTTGACTTAGTCTTGGATTGTGATCATGCCTATTCATGAATGCAGGATCTCCAATCGGCATTCTTAGGCATGTGGTGGTCACTTCTTATGAGCTGGGAGTTGGACATTGACTCCTTAATGGTTGAGCCATGATAATTGGCTGTTGATCTGATCATTGAGTCTGATGGCTAGATCGTGGAGTCTGATGGTGAGACTGCCTTGGAGAAGGACTCCTTGATGATTGAGCATGAGTGTACCTCTGCCTCTGCCCTTGCCTTGAACTCATTTCCCTTTATTCTCCCCCTTTATGTCAGCATCAAGTGTTCGTATGTCGTCAGATAGGTGAGTCATGCCATGGACAAGTTCATTGAGCTGACTTTGGGATTGAGCAATGTCTTCTCGATTCTCTTTGATTAGACCATCAGATCGAACTTCCCATTTTTGGAGGATGTCCAGGATATTGTTGGTCTGCTTCATTTGGCCCATGGAGAATCCTTGAAATTCTTTCAATGCAGTTTTTAGATTTGTGATGATGTCCATCATAAGGTTGTTCTGAGTTTCCTGAGTCTTCTGTAAGAGCAGAACAACATCCCTATGTCTCTTAGCAGCTTGAAAGTGAATTTAATCCCGGTCATTTATGCTCTTAAGCATTTCTTTTATGATCTCCCTAAGTTTCTTTGTGAGCTCTGAACTTAGGATGCCTGGGAGAACATTGGAAACATTGATCATTTTAGTCAGTCTCATTTGAACGAGTTCAGTGTGAGCTTCAAGACTGTTGTCGATGTCCTTGGTCACTTTATTGGATGCTTCAAACAACTCAGTTTTAATGGGAAGATTTGAAAGGAGTTCACAGAGTTGTGGACTGTTTGGAGGAAGTGCCCTTGTGTATTAATCTTGTAGGGTGTAGAGAGCAAGATCAAGGTTAAAATATTCATTTGAGGATGAGGAGGGAATATCTGATGGAGGGGCTTGTGTTTGGGCTTCATGAGTAGGTGGCTCTTCAATTTGAGAGTGTGACTCTACGATTGGGCTTGAGTCAGTAATCGTAGAGATGATAGGGGATTGTATCAAAATAAAGTTGGGCATATTTGGTTCATCAGTTACAGAATGATGGGATTTAGAATCACTTCCAACCATTCTAGGAATTCATAGAATTGACTGAAGAATGATGGTGAACAGTGATTAACCCTGAAAGAGATTTGGATAGATTGCACCTTATGCCCATTCTTTGAAGAAGGGCCATTTGTGATCAGCTTTCTAGCAAAGTTGAGGTTGCCTAGAAATCCATGAGCTAGCACTGAGATTGCTGGATATGCTTTGAAGCTCCAGAATATGTGATCCCAGGAGTTGAGAATTTGAGCTCTATTGAAGGGCATCATGGGTAGATAGGAGAACAGCTGATTGTAGTTAGCTCTCTTATACCCATTACAGTCCACGACTATAATTTCGACCTCGTCATCATCTTCTTCTTATCTGTCTTCTTTTGAGGATTCCACTACATCAATTACCTCTTTTGACTTTCTTACTCTAGTGCTCTCTCATTCTCTTCAGGAGCATCTTCTTGTGACATAGGGATATCATGAGGCTCCCCCTCAATATGATCATCCATCTGCATTTCAAATAGCTCCCCCTCAGCTGGAGCATTCTCTAGAGTGAGAACTTCAGGTAAGCCTTCTGGCTTACCTTGGATAGCTCCTTCTTAGAAGCTATCTTTTTGTCTTCTTCTTTAAGTACTCCTTCATTGATGAGGATGTACTTTTTGACCAATTTTCTTCTTCGATTCCTAGGCTTAGCCACAACCTTAGGACTCTCTTCAGCTTCAACTCTGAGTGGTCGATCAGTTTGAGAGTCTGTTTGTGATGCCCCCAAAATAGGTATACATCACCCATCTTGAGTCGCCAAATACATGGTACAAAACTCAAATACAATTTAATTATACAACAGTCGTGTAAAATACGACTAAACATATGCTGTGAGTTTTAATACAAATATTGTCATCTAGACAATATGCAAACTCAATGGGGTCCTCATTACATTTATTGTCACACTATTTAACAGAATAGTGAAGACTACTAATACTATCATCTGGTCCATCACTCCGTTCCCCGACTCGTCCCAGCTATATTCTCATTTCCTGAAGAGAACAGTGAAAGAAAGGGTGAGCTCAACTAGCCCAGTAAGAAATATTATGACTAAGATAATGCAGAATAAATTATCATTAGCCTTCAACAGTGTTAAACTGATAAAATATAACAAACATCAAGTTTAAGCTGCTGGAACAAGCAATCCATTAGAAGAGTCAAGTAGAGAATAAAATCTACTATCTTCTATGATTTAAAAGGTTTTTCATGACTTTTATCACTGGGACTCAGCTTAATAAATAATCCACATCATCGAATCACCCCTCGCGACTACTGCCGAGGATATTCTTTAGCATCACGACCACAATTATCCATGCACTACGGGCCAAGAATATTTGTGTATTCATTAATGGTCATGATCATGCCAACAACTATCCATCAATGCACTATGGGCCAATGAGGACTTTTTCCACATCATTTGTAACATTACGGTCATGATTACACCGAATAATCCCTGGTCATAATCATACCAAGTCCATCTATATCCTACAGGCCACAGATGACTTTCAACATAATATAAACATGAGGATGATGACAATGATATAAGAATTCAATAAAACAAGTTCAAGAATTAATTTATCCATGAATCAATAACGTCCAAATTGTAAACATGATACTGCTTTATAGAGTAAAATTCAAGAATGCTCAGAAGAATATTTCCATGAAAAGATACTGGATGAAGCACAAATATCAAGGATATTCCACTAATTTCATGGAGTATAGAAGTCAAAACTTTAACCAACTGTGTATAATAACGAATAGAATAACAAAAGAAATCACCATGCATGCGGTACTTCGCATAGACAGGTTATTCCAACAAATTAATAAGTAACGGAACTAGGTCAGGCGAATTCGCACCATCATGATGTTCCAACAGAATAATAAAGACGGAACCAAGTTCGGCATAAACGCACAGACAAGATATTCCAACAGAATAATAATAAAGACGGAATCAGGTTCGGCGTAAACTCACAGATAGGATATTCCAACAGAATAATAATAAAGACGGAACCAGTCCACAGAACGCATTGCATGAGGATATTCCAATGTAATAATAATAAAGACGGAATATTAGAAGAATGTCACCAAGTATAGGGTAGTCGCAGATCTTTGGTTATTCCAATGTAATAATAAAGAATGGAATAATGAAGTTCTCTTCATGAATACAAAAGAAATAATACCCCTTACGAGTACAATAAATAATATCCCTTATCGTAAAAGAAACTGAATATAAGAGTAGGGAAGGAGCAGAATACTTTTCTATAGCTTCTCTATAATTTCTCACTCTAGAGTTTCAGTGAATTCGTAAGAAATAATGAAGGAATAAACTTCTATTTATAGAAAAATGTACTGCATAGTAACTAACTCATGAACGGTCGAGATTGATTTACTTTAATCCGATGGTCCATATTTAAAGAAAAATCTTTTAAATAAAATATAATATATTCTATTTATAATCTAATAAAACGAATAACTTTATAAAAGATTTTACTATACAAACACTATGCAGGCACTATACAAACACTATGCATAATAACATATAATATATTCTAATTATTGTCTAATAAAACATATAACTTTATAAAAGTATTCGCATTTTATATAAAAAGATGTTATTATTAGCCTAATAAAACGAATAACTTTATAAAAGTATTACATTTTTATATAAAAAGCTTTTTTACATTTTATTACATTAATAATACCATTAAAACAAAATTGAGTGACTTATCACATAAGCATCAATAATCAATACCGTGTGCTACTATGCAACCACGCGCAGAGTATTACTGTACTTTTAACACCGAGTGTTTCAACAGTTAACGGTAAAACTTCCGCCGTTATTTTCATAAAGTATTTTTGTCGCTTTTTCAATCCAAACAATAATTCCGTTAATGGGGTCCACCAATGATTGTGCCATTATCATTGAATATTCCTGTTAAAACGAATATTCCCCGGTCAATCTAATATTATATAACAACTTGCGTACTTTGCAAAATTTATAAATATTACCCACAACTATAACATTATATCAAATTTACTCCATAATATTCAAAAATGATATTTATAGAAAATTCATCTTTATTTATAAAAGTTGGGGTCTTACAACCTCCCCTTCTTATGAAATTTCGCCCTCGAAATTAGGGTACGTACCTGGTATGTCGAAGAGGTAAGAATACCTTAATTTCATTTCAAATTCTAACTCCCAAGTCATTTCCTCAACATCGTGGTTTCTCCACAAAACTTTGACTTGGGTATAACCTTGGAGCGTAGAATATGTTCCTTCTTATCCAAGATTTGAACAGGAACCTCTTCATACGTCAAATCTTCCGCTATTTCATCCGGTTCTAACTCAATAATATGGTTCGGGTCTTTCACATATTTACGTAACATGGATATGAGAAAAATGTTATGAACACGAGACATACTTGACGGTAAAGTGAGTCTATAGGCCACAGTTCTTACTCAATCAAGGATTAAAAATGGGCCGATGAATCGAGGATTGAGCTTTCCTCTCTTTCAAAATCTCATAACTCCTTTCCACAGAGCAACTCGTAATAACACATGATCTCCTATATCAAATTCCACGTCCTTTCGATGAAGATCATCATAACTCTTTTGTCGATCTTGTGAGGTTTTTATACGTTCTCGAATCGTTTGAATCTTTTTCGTAGTCATACGTACCAACTCCGGTCCCAACAACGTTGCTTCACCCACCTCATCCCAGCATACTGGAGAACGACATTTTCTTCCAAACAACGCTTCGAATGGAGCCATGCCAATACTTGCTTGATAACTATTGTTGTAGGAAAACTCCACCAATGGTAAGAACTTGTCCCAACTTCCCTTGAAATCAATGACACAGAGTCTTAATAGATCATCAAGAGTTTGAATAGTCCTCTTGATTGTCCATCCGTCATTCGAGGATGATATCTTCGAGCTAAATCGTAAGTCTGTGCCCATAGCTTTTTGCAAACTAACCCAAAATCGTGAAGTGAATCTTGGGTCTCGATCAGAAACTATGGATACCGGCATACCATGCAGTCTTACAATCTCATTTATGTACATACAAGCAAGATGTTCAAGTGTATAAGTTTCTCGTATCGGTAAGAAATGAGCAGACTTGGTCAATCTATCAACAATGACCCAAATCGCATCTATACCTTGAGAAACCTTAGGAAGACCGGTAACGAAATCCATGGTAATGTGCTCCCACTTCTATTCTGGAATTTCAAGTGGTTGCAATGGACCTTTTGGTACTTGACGCTCCGCTTTAACTCGTTGACAAGTTAGACACCTTGAGATAAACAGTGTTATCTCTCTCTTCATATTGCTCCACCAAAATGTATGACGAATATCATGATACATTTTGGTACTCCCAAGATGGATTGCAAACGGTGTGCTGTGCGCCTCCATCATGATTTTATACTTTAAATCAGGGTCGTTAGGAACACAAAGTCTGGAGTTGACTCTAAGTATTCCTTCTTCATCGATTCTTGCTTCCGGCATAGCACCTTCTTGCACTTTCTTCCTCATACGACGCATCTGCTCAGTGTGCGTAGCTTGAGCGGCTTTTAACTTTATCAATTAAAGTCTGTTCTACTCGTATATTCTCCATCATCACATGGGTCCCTGGAGTCTTTAACTCTATCTCCATCCTTTGCAAGTCACACAAAATGGGCCTTTGCGTTGACAATATCGCATTCGCACTTGCATATGATCTTCTACTCAATGCGTCAGCTGCCACGTTCACTTTTCCAGGATGGTATTGGATGGTATAATCATAATCTTTCAACAGTTCAAGCCAACGTCGTTGTCGCATGTTGAGTTCCTTTTGAGTGGAAAAATATTTGAGGCTTTTATGATCCGTAAAGATCTCCACTTTCTCCCCATACAAGTAATGCCTCCAAATCTTTAGTGCGAAGACAATAGCTGCCAACTCTAGATCATGAGTAAGATAATTCCTCTCATATTCTTTGAGTTGTCTTGAGGTATAGGCTATGAATTTTCCATATTGCATGAGAACACATCCCAACCCTTTGCCCGAAGCATCACTGTAGATGACAAATCCCTCCGAGCCAGATGGTATTGTCGAGTAAGGTCTTTGAAATGAGTCTCCTCTTGAGTTCTTGAAAACTCATCTCACATTCTTCGCTCCAATTGAACTTTGTATCTTTCCGAGTCAGCTGAGTTAATGGAGTAGCGATTTGAGAAAATCCTTCCACGAATCTCTGATAATAACCAGCTAAACCGAGAAAGCTACGTACTTCGATCACTGATTTAGGTTGCTCCTAGCTTTGAATAGCTTCAATCTTTGCTGGATCAACAGATATTCCATGACTTGATACCACGTGCCCAAGGAATGCTACTTCCTCAAGCCAGAACTCGCATTTCTTCAACTTCGCAGAAAGCTTATATTCACGAAGCTTTTGGAGTGTTAGCCTCAAGTGTTGTTCATGATCTTCACGGCTTTTGGAATAAATAAGGATGTCATCAATAAAGACGACCACAAAGTGATCCAAATATTCCTTGAATACTCAGTTCATCATATCCATGAAGGCAACAGGAGCATTAGTCAATCCAAAGGACATGACTAGGAATTCATAATGCCCGTCTTAGGAGTTACGAAAGCCAGTCTTTGAATGTCATCGGTTCTAATCTTCAATTAGTGATATCTGGAACGAAGATCAATCTTTGAAAAGAATTTGGCTCCTTGCAACTGGTCAAACAGGTCATCAATATGTGGCAATGGGTACCTATTTTTGATGGTGACATGATTCAACTCCCGATAATCAATACAAAGTCGCATACTCCCATCTTTCTTCTTCACGAATAGAATAGGAGCACCCCAAGGAGAAGTACTAGGACGAATAAAGCCAATGTCTAACAATTCCTGCAGTTGGGTCTTTAACTCCTTAAGTTCAATAGGAGCCATTCGATTTGGGGCTTTGGAAATGGGTTTTATACCGGGTTCAAGGTCGATACAAAATTCAATTTCACGCTCTGGGGGTAGGCCAGGAAGTTCTTCAGGGAATACGTCAGGGAATTTATTAACAATAGAAATATCATTCAAAACTGACGTATTTTTGTTTAGATCCGCGACATGAGCTAAGAAAGCTTGACATCCGTTTTTCAATAAACGAATAGCTTTATGGCTTGAGATGACCATGATTGATTTTAATGGTTTGGTCGCTTGAATTCGCATAATAGGTTGATTAGGAATATGAAAGCTAACAACCTTACGAAAATAATCAATTTTTGTATGATAAGTAGTTAACCAATCAATCCCTAGAATCACGTCAAATGCAAGTATTTTCAATGAAATAAGATCAACAGGTAATATGAGGGTACCGATTTGAACCAAAAAAGACTTATAAACAGTGGATGTAATGAAGGTTTCTCCCAATGGAGTTTCCACAGATAAGTCAACGTCTAATTTCTCCGGAGTCAAATTTAATCGTTGAGCGCAAGTAGGAGAAATAAAAGAATGGGTAGAACCAGTATCAAATAAAGTATAGACTTTGCTAGAGTTAATGATAAGCTTACCCGTGATGATCTCATTCCGGTTCCTTGCTTTCTGGGAGGTCACAACAAACGCTCTCCCTTGCACTACCGGCTTTGACTTTTCTGGGACGGCCTTTGGCGCCTCCATCCTAGCTAAACTTGTCTTGATTGAACGACAAAATCAAAGCTAAGTGACCTTCTCTTCCACAATTATAACATGTTTTGGGACTGACATCGCTAGATTTGGATTGATGTGTCTCTCCCCTCCGTATTTGAAGCATATGATAGGTGGTCGTTCTCCTTCCTTAACAACGGGTGCTGGTGCTGACGTCTTTCCATCATTATTGAATCTCCTCTTCTTGAAATGTCCATTCTTATTGCTTTAGCCTGATTACCAACGAAGTGGTTACCATTTCTGGCCTGTTGATTCCCTCCACGCTTGTTGTCACCGCTTCGATGACTGCTCTCACTGGTATTATCATTTTGCCGGCTGCTCTCTTTTGGTTGCGTTGACTCATTACCGCGCTCCACTAACTGAGCCCTATTTATAACATCTGAATACAAACACAGTTTATGAGAAATAAGATGTTGACGTATCTCCGACTTCAAACCTCTTAAAAGCATACGCGTCATTCTCTCTTCATTATGTGACGCCCCCAAAATTAGGTATACATCACCCATCTTGGGTCGCCACTTACATGGTATAGAATTTAAATACAACTTACTAACATAACTGTCGTGTACAATACGACATAAACTGTGAGTTTAAATACAAATATCATCTACTAGATATTATACAAACTCAAAAAGGAGTCCTCATTACAATTATTATCACACTATTTCACAGAATAGTGAGGACTACTAATGCTATCTTCAGGACCATCACTCGTTTCCCCGACTTGTCCTAGCTATATTCTCATTTCCTGAAGAGAACAGTGAAAGAAAGGGTGAGCTCAACTAGCCCAAAGAAGAAAATATTGACTAAGATAATGCGAGAATAAATTATCAATAGTCTTCAACAATGTTAAACCGATAAAATACAATAGACAACCGGTTTAAGCTGCGGTGAATAATACGCAATCCATTAAAAGAGTCAAGTAGAAAATAAAGTCTACTATCTTTTAGGTTTTAAAAGGTTTTTCATCACTATTATAATTTGAGACTCAAACTTTAATAAATATTCCACATCATCGAATCACCCCCGCACTACGCCGAGGATATTCTTTAAGTATCACGACCACAATTATTCATGCACTACGGGCCAAGAATATTTGTGTATTCATTAATGGTCATGATCATGCCAACAACTCGTCCATCAATGCACTACGACCATCGAGGATTTTTACCACATCATTTGTAACATTACGGTCCATGATTACACAGAATAGTCTCTCGGTCATAATCATACCAAGTCCATCTATGCACTACAGCCACAGATGACTTTAAAAAAATATAAACATGAGGATGATGACAATGATATAAGAATTCAATAAAACAAGTTCAAGAATTATTTTATCCGGGGAATTATTAACGCCCAAATTATCAATATGATCTTTGTTTTGTAGAGTAAAATTCAAGAATGATCGGGAAGAATATTTTCGGGAAAGATTTGGATGAAACGCAAATATCAAGGATATTCCACTAATTTCATGGAGTATAGAAGTCAAAGTTTTAACCATTTGGGTATAATAAAGAATGGAATAACAAAAGAAATCACTATGCATGCGATAGACCGCATGCATAAAGTTATTCCAAATGAATAATAAATAACGGAACCGGTCGGTGAAATTCACTGCAAGCGGGATGTTCCAACAGAATAATAAAGAAGGAACTGTCGGTGTAAAACACATGATGAGGATGTTCAATGAGAATAATAAAGAGCGGAACCGGTCGGTGTAAAACACATGCAGAAAGTATGTTCCAAGCAGAATCATAGAAGAATGTCACCAAGTATAGGGTAAACCGGCGATATCTGAGTTATTCCAGCAGAATAATAAGCAATGGAATAACAACAGTTCTCTTCATGAATAAGAAAGAATAACACCCTTACATTTGGTAGAAGATTGAATACCGCTGCGATTGTAGTAACAAAATATTCTTCTTCTTTCTCTCTTATTCTCTATATTTTTTCTCTCTATAGCTTGAATGAATTCGTGAAAAATAATGAAGCCCTAGGCCTCTATTTATAGAAGATTTCTAGCTTAGCACCGCTTGATGTGAAAAGGCAAGTGGCTTGGCTTAATCGGTTTGGCGCTTTGTAATGTGAAAGCGACAAGTGGTTCGGACGCTGTAATGTGAAACGACAAGTGGTTCGATGTCCGGTAAAGGTAATTACTATTAACGAAGGTAAATACTATTGACAAAGGTAAATACTATTCACAAGGATAATTACTATTGACGAAGGTAAATACTATTCACAAGGGTAATTACTATCGACGAAGGTAAATACTATTCACAAGGGTAATTACTATTGTGAAGGTAATTACTATTGATTGAAGAGACTCTTAGATGATGACATATGAGCCCCTATAAAATAATCAAACTTACCACAAATCATTTTTTTTTCATCAACACATATTTAATCTTTCACCAATTATTAATCATTTATAACTTGTCGTCTCAATTATTGATTTAATACTATAACATATTATACGGATGATCTTTGTGACAATAATTGAATCAATAATATAAGAGATATGATGCAAAGAATTATTGTAGTAATAATTGAGCATAATTGAGTGACTTCTCACGTAAGCATCAATAATCAATCTGTAGTGTCTACTATGCAACTACTGGCAGATTCTTGTACTTTTACCACCGGGTAGTTCAACAGCTTTTAACGGTAACACCTCCGCCGTTATTTTTATAAAATATTTTTGTCGTTTTCTCAATCGACAATAATTACATTTGTGGGGTCCACCAATGATTGAGCCATTTATCACGAATATTCCCTAACAAAAGAATATTCCCAGAGCCAAACGAATATTTTATAACAACTTGCATACTTTGCAAAATTTATAAATATTACCCACAACTATAACATTATATCAAATTTATTCCATAATATTCAAAAATAATATTTATAGAAAAATTCATCTTTATTTATAAAAGATGGGGTCTTACAACCTCCCTTCTTATGAAATTTAAAGCCCTCGAAATTAGGGTGCGATACTGGTATGTCGAAGAGGTAAGGATACCTTGATTTCATTTCAGATTCTAACTCCCAAGTCATTTCCTCAACATCGTGGTTCCTCCACAAAACTTTGACTTGAGGTATAACCTTGGAGCGTAGAATATGTTCCTTCTTATCCAAAATTTGAACAGGAACCTCTTCATACGTCAAATCTTCCGCTATTTCGTGGGTTCTAACTCAATAATATGGTTCGGGTCTTTCACATATTTACGTAACATAGATATGTGAAAACGTTATGAACACGAGACATATTTGGCGGAAAGCGAGTCTATAGGCCCGCGATTCCTACTCGATCGAGGATTAAAATGGACCGATGAATCGAGGATTAAGTTTTCCTCTCTTTCCAAATCTTGTAACTCCTTTCCATGGAGCAACTCTTAACAACACATGATCTCCTATATCGAATTCCCGTCCTTTCGATGAAGATCAAGTATAACTTTTTGTCGATTTTGTGAGGTTTTTATATCGTTGTCGGATCGTTTGAATCTTTTTCCGTAGTCATACGTACCAACTCCGGTCCCAACAACGTTGCTTCACCCACCTCATCCCAAAGATCTTGGAGAAGCGACACTTTCTTCCATACAACGCTTGAATGGAGCCATGCCAATACTTGCTTGATAGCTGTTGTTGTAGGAAAACTCCACCAATGGTAAGAACTTGTCCCAACTCCCTTGAAATCAAGGACACGAGTCTTAATAGATCTTCAAGAGTTTGAATAGTCCTCTCCATTGTCCGTCCGATTCGAGGATGATATGCCGAGCTAAATCGTAAGTCGTGCCCATAGCTTTTTGCAAACTAACCCAAAATCGTGAAGTGAATCTTGGGTCTCGATCGGAAACTATGGATACCGGCATACCATGTAGTCTTACAATCTCGTTTATGTACATACTGAGCAAGGCGTTCAAGTGTATAAGTTTCTCGTGTCGGTAAGAAAAAAGCGGATTTGGTCAATCTATCAACAATGACCCAAATCGCATCAATGCCTTGAGAAACTTTAGGAAGGCCGTGAATGAAATCCATGGTAATGTGCTCCCACTTCCATTACGGAATTTCAAGTGGTTGCAATGGACCTTTTGGTACTTGATGCTCGCTTTAACTCGTTGACAAGTTAGACACCTTGAGATAAAAAGTGCTATCTCTCTCTTCATATTGCTCCACCAAAATGTATGGACGAATATCATGATACATTTTGGTACTCGCAGGATGGATTGCAAATGGTGTGTTATCGCCTCCATCATGATATTATACTTTAAATCGGTCGTTAGGAACACAAAGTGCGGAGTTGACTCAAGTATTCCTTCTTCATCGATTCTTGCTTCCCCAGATAGCACCTTCTTGTACTTTTTCCTCTCATACGCATCACCTCCAGTCCGTAGCTCGAGCGGCTTTAACTTTATCGATTAAAAGTCGGTTCTACTTTCGTATACTCACTATCATCACATGCGTCCACGAGTCTTTAACTCTATCTCCATACTTTGCAAGTAACACAAAATGGGCTCTGCGTTGACAACATCGCTTTTCGTACTTGCATATGATTTTCTACTCAATGCGTCGCCACTACCACGTTCGCTTTTCGAGGATGGTATTGGATGGTATGATCATAATCTTTCAATGCAGTTCTAAGCCAACGTCGTTGTCGCATGTTGAGTTCCTTTTGAGTGAAGAAATATTTGAGGCTTTTATGATCCGTAAAGATCTCCACTTTCTCCCCATACAAGTAATGCCTCCAAATTTTAAGTGCAAAGACAATGGTATTTGCTAACTCTAGATCATGAGTAGGATAATTCCTCTCATATTCTTTGAGTTGTCATGAGGGCATAAGCTATTACTTTTCCATGTTGCATGAGAACACATCCCAACCCTTTTGCGAAGCATCCTTTGTAGATGACAAATCCTCCGAGGCGGATGGTATTGTCGAGCAGTCTTGAAATAAGTCTCCTCTTGAGTTCTTGAAAACTCTTCTCACATTCTTCGCTCCAACCGAACTTTGTATCTTTCCGAGTCATTTGAGTCGATGGAATAGCGATTCGAGAAAATCCTTCCACGAATCTCCGATAATAACCAACTAAACCGAGAAAGCTACGTGACTTTGATCCATTGAGTTAGGTTGTTCCCGGCTTTGACTAGCTTCAATCTTTCTTTGGGTCAAGCGGATATTCCATGACTTGATACCACGTGCCCAAGGAATGCTACTTCTTTGACGAACTCGCATTTCTTCAACTTGGCATAAAGCTTATATTCACGAAGCTTTTGGAGTGTCGACCTCAAGTGTTGCTCATGATCTTCATGGCTTTTGGAATAAATAAGGATGTCGTCAATAAAGGCGACCACAAAGTGATCTAAATATTCCTTGAATACTCGGTTCATCATATCCATGAAGGCGGCGAGAAGCATTAGTCAATCAAAGGACATGACTAGGAATTCATAATGCCCGTCTGGGGAGTTCTAAAGCCGTCTTTGGAATGTCGTGATTCTAATCTTCAATTGGTGATATCCGGAACGAAGATCAATCTTTAAAAAGAATTTGGCTCCTTGCAACTGGTCAAACAGGTCATCAATACGTGGCAATGGATACCTATTTTTGATGGTGACGTGATTCAACTCCCGATAATCAATACAAAGTCGTATACTCCCATCTTTCTTCTTCACGAATAGAATAGGAGCACCCCAAGGAGAAGTACTAGGACGAATAAAGCCAATGTCTAACAATTCCTGCAGTTGGGTCTTTAACTCCTTAAGTTCAATAGGAGCCATTCGATTTGGGGCTTTGGAAATGGGTTTTATACCGGGTTCAAGGTCGATACAAAATTCAATTTCACGCTCCGGGGTAGGCCAGGAAGTTCTTGAGGAATACGTCGGGAATTTATTAACAATAGAAATATCATTCAAAACTGACGTATTTTTGTTTAGATCCGCGACATGAGCTAAGAAAGCTTGACATCCGTTTTTCAATAAACGAATAGCTTTATGGCTTGAGATGACCGTGATTGATTTTAATGGTTTGGTCGTTTGAATTCGCATAATAGGTTGATTAGGAATATGAAAGCTAACAACCTTACGAAAACAATCAATTTTTGCATGATAAGTAGTTAACCAATCAATCCCTAGAATCACGTCAAATGCAAGTATTTTTAATGAAATAAGATCGACAGGTAATGTGAGGGTACCGATTTGAACCAAACAAGACTTATAAACAGTGGATGTAATGAAGGTTTCTCCCAACGGAGTTTCCACAGATAAGTCAAAGTCTAATTTCTCCGGAGTCAAATTTAATCGATGAGCGCAAGTAGGAGAAATAAAAGAATGGGTAGAACCGGTATCAAATAAAGTATAGACTTCGTTAGAGTTTATGATAAGCTTACCCGTGATGACCTCATTCGGGTTCCTTGCTTTCTGGGAGGTCACAACAAACGCTCTCCCTTGCACTACCGGTTTTGACTTTTCTGGGACGGCCTTTGGCGCCTCCATCCTAGCTAAACTTGTCTTCGGTGAACGACAAAATCGAGCTAAGTGACCTTCTCTTCCACAATTATAACATGTTTTGGACGGCATCGCGCAGTTTGGATTGATGTGTCTCTCCCCTCCGTATTTGAAGCATATGATAGGTGGTCGTTCTCCTTACGAAAATAATCAATTTTTGTATGATAAGTAGTTAACCAATCAATCCCTAGAATCACGTCAAATGCAATCAATTTTGGAATATGAAAGCTAACAACCTTACGAAAATAATCAATTTTTGTATGATAAGTAGTTAACCAATCAATCCCTAGAATCACGTCAAATGCATGTATTTTCAATGAAATAAGATCCACAGGTAATATGAGGGTACCGATTTGAACCAAAAAAGACTTATAAACAGTGGATGTAATGAAGGTTTCTCCCAATGGAGTTTCCACAGATAAGTCAACGTCTAATTTCTCCGGAGTCAAATTTAATCGTTGAGCGCAAGTAGGAGAAATAAAAGAATGGGTAGAACCAGTATCAAATAAAGTATAGACTTTGCTAGAGTTAATGATAAGCTTACCCGTGATGATCTCATTCAGGTTCCTTGCTTTCTGGGAGGTCACAACAAACGCTCTCCCTTGCACTACCGGCTTTGACTTTTCTGGGACGGCCTTTGGCGCCTCCATCCTAGCTAAACTTGTCTTCGGTGAACGACAAAATCAGGCTAAGTGACCTTCTCTTCCACAATTATAACATGTTTTGGACGGCATCGCGCAGTTTGGATTGATGTGTCTCTCCCCTCCGTATTTGAAGCATATGATAGGTGGTCGTTCTCCTTCCTTAACTGTGGTCTTTGGTCTTGACGTCTTTCCATCATTATTGAATCTCCTCTTCTTGAAATGTCCATTCTTATTGCTTTAGCCTGATTACCAACGAAGTGGTTACCATTTCTGGCCTGTTGATTCCCTCCACGCTTGTTGTCACCGCTTCGATGACTGCTCTCACTGGTATTATCATTTTGCCGGCTGCTCTCTTTTGGTTGCGTTGACTCATTACCGCGCTCCACTAGCTGAGCCCTATTTATAACATCTGAATACAAACACAGTTTATGAGAAATAAGATGTTGACGTATCTCCGACTTCAAACCTCTTAAAAGCATACGCGTCATTCTCTCTTCATTATATGTGCGCCCCCAAAATTAGGTATACATCACCCATCTTGGGTCGCCACTTACATGGTATAGAATTTAAATACAACTTACTAACATAAGCGTAAGTGTATAATATCGACATAAAGCGTGAGTTTAAATACAAATATCATCTACTAGATATTATACAAACTCAAAAGGAGTCCTCATTACAATTATTATCACACTATTTCACGAATAGTGAGGACTACTAATGCTATCTTCGAGGACCATCACTCGTTTCCCCGACTTGTCCTAGCTATATTCTCATTTCAAGAGAAACGGTGAAAGAAAGGGTGAGCTCAACTAGCCCAAAGAAGAAATATTATGACTAAGATAATGCGAGAATAAATTATCAATAGTCTTCAACAATGTTAAAGCGATAAAATACAATAGACAACCGGTTTAAGCTGCAGCGGAATATCAATCCATTAAAAGAGTCAAGTAGAAAATAAAGTCTACTATCTTTTAGGTTTTAAAGGTTTTCATCACTATTATATTTGAGACTCGACTTTAATAAATATTCCACATCATCGAATCACCCACGCACTACTGCCGAGGATATTCTTTAGTATCACGACCACAATTATTCATGCACTACGGGCCAAGAATATTTGTGTATTCATTAATGGTCATGATCATGCCAACAATCGTCCATCAATGCACTACTATTGCGAGGATTTTTACCACATCATTTGTAACATTACGGTCATGATTACACCAGAATAGTCTCGGTCATAATCATACCAAGTCCATCTATGCACTACTGAGCCACAGATGACTTTAAAAAAAAATATAAACATGAGGATGATGACAATGATATAAGAATTCAATAAAACAAGTTCAAGAATTATTTTATCCGGGAATTATTAACGTCCAAATTATCAATATGATCTTTGTTTTGTAGAGTAAAATTCAAGAATGATCGGAAGAATATTTTAGGAAAGAATCTTTGGATGAAACGCAAATATCAAGGATATTCCACTAATTTCATGGAGTATAGAAGTCAAAGTTTTAACCAATTTGGGTATAATAAAGAATGGAATAACAAAAGAAATCACCATGCATGCGCGATAGACCGCATGCAGACGAGTTATTCCAATGAATAATAAATAACGGAACCGGTCGGTGAAATTCACAACCAAGCTGAGGATGTTCCAACGAGAATAATAAAGAGCGGAACCGGTCCGGTGTAAAACACACGAGCAGGATGTTCCAGCGAGAATAATAAAAAGCGGAACCGGTCGGTGTAAAACACATGCGACGAGGATGTTCCAAGAATCATAGAAGAATGTCACCAAGTATAGGGTAAAAGCATTATCTGAGTTATTCCAGCAGAATAATAAGCAATGGAATAACAACAGTTCTCTTCATGAATAAGAAAGAATAACACCCTTACATTTGGTAGAAGATTGAATCTCTATGGCAGTGTAGTAACAAAATACTCTTCTTCTTTCTCTCTTATTCTCTCTATATTTTCTCTCTCTATAGCTTGAATGAATTAAGTGAAAAATAATGAAGCCCTAGGCCTCTATTTATAGAAGATTTCTAGCTTAGCACCTTAGATGTGAAAAGGCAAGTGGCTTGACGGTGGTTTGGCGCTTTGTAATGTGAAGCGACAAGTGGTTCGGCCTTTTGTAATGTGAAACGACAAGTGGTTCGACGTCTTGTAAAGGTAATTACTATTAACGAAGGTAAATACTATTGATTGAAGGTAAATACTATTTACAAGGGTAATTACTATCGAGCGAAGGTAAATACTATTCACAAGGGTAATTACTATTGACGAAGGTAATTACTATCGATTGAAGGTAAATACTATTCACAAGGGTAATTACTATCGATGAAGGTAATTACTATTATGATTTAAGAGACTCTTAGATGATGACATATGAGCCCCCATAAAATAATCAAACTTACCACAAATCATTTTTTTCATCAACACATATTTAATCTTTCAACAATTATTAATCATTTATAACTTGTCGTCTTAATTATTGATTTAATATTGTAACATATTATCTGACGGATGATCTTTGTGACAATAATTGAATCAATAATATAAGAGATATGATGCGGCAATTCTTGTAGCAATAATTGAGCATAGGTGAGTGACTTCTCACGTAAGCATCAATAATCAATACTGAGTGTGCTACTATGCAACTCTGGCGTAGACATCGTATTTTTTTTACCAAGGGTAGTTCAAGCAGTTTTAACGGTAACACCTCCACCGTTATTTTTATAAAATATTTTTGTCGTTTTCTCAATCGACAATAATTACATTGTGGGGTCCACCAATGATTGAGCCATTATACGAATATTCCTAACAAAAGAATATTCCCCACCAAACGAATATTTTATAACAACTTGCATACTTTGAAAAATTTATAAATATTACCCACAACTATAACATTATATCAAATTTATTCCATAATATTCAAAAATAATATTTATAGAAAAATTCATCTTTATTTATAAAAGATGGGGTCTTACACATTATCCACCAAGTGGGACGCAAACCGGGACAACTCGGTAAACTTGGCTTCGTACTGCGACACAGTCATGTTATTCTGCTCCAACTTGATGAACTCCACCTCCTTCATGTGACAAATACTTTTGGGAAAGTACATGTCGTTGAATAGTTCTTAGAACTTCTCCCAAGTCATTTTCAGTGTGGCAGGTTGAGTACGCTTTACCGATTCCCACCAGTAATCTGCCTCTCCTCGCAACATAAAGGCGGCAAAGGGAACCTTTTTCTCCTCGGAGCATCCCAAGACATCAAATATCTTGGTGATCTACTTTATCCATGCTTCCGCCTTAAGGGGTTTTGGCTCTCCAATAAACTCCGGTGGTCCCAGCTCCTTGAACTATTTAGCGGTGACCGTCCGAGAGTTTCCAGTGTTTCCACCTACATTTTAGATAGGAGCTGCTCTCGCCTGCTGTTGCATGAATTGCATAAAGCCTCTGAACATTCCATCATTCATCATTTGGTCAGTGTTGTTGTTTGCATGAGGATTGTCGCCTTCCTGATGCACATTATCCTGATTATTGATATGTGGTGAATCAACGGTCGCTTGTGCTCCATTGCTATTCTCAACATTCTCGGATGTCATTTTCAGATACTGCCACAAAACAAAAGTTAATTGACATGTAACATATTATCCCTATATTCTGACCGACCAATTAAAAACAAAAAAAAACTTAGGTAGGTCATACTAGCGAAGGAATTCCTCGTCTCTCCCCTCCTAGTTCTATTCTCACATCTTAGCCAGGGATCATATCCCTAAGCTTTGATACCAACTGTAACGCCCCCAAAATAGGTATACATCATCCATCGTGAGTCGCCAAATATATGGTACGAAATTCAAATACAACTTAATTATACAACAGTCGTGTAAAATACGACTAAACATATGCTGTGAGTTTTAATACAAATATTGTCATCTAGACAATATACAAACTCAATGGGGTCCTCATTACATTTATTGTCACACTATTTGACAGAATAGTGGGGACTACTAATACTATCATCTGGTCCATCACTCCGTTCCCCGACTCGTCCCAGCAATATTCTCATTTCCTGAAGAGAACAGTGAAAGAAAGGGTTAGCTCAACTAGCCCAGTAAGAAATATTATGACTAAGATAATGCAGAATAAATTATCATTAGCCTCGACGATGTTAAGCGATAAAATATAACAAACATCAAGTTTAACTACAGCGGAACAAGCAATCCATTAGAAGAGTCAAGTAGAAAATAAAATCTACTATCTTCTATGATTTAAAAGGTTTTTCATGACTTTTATCATTTGGGACTCGATTTTAATAAATAATCAACATCATCGAATCACCCCTGCACTACGGCCAAGGATATTCTTTAGTATCACGACCACAATTATCCATGCACTACGGGCCAAGAATATTTGTGTATTTATTAATGGTCATGATTATGCCAACAACTATCCATCAATGCACTACGGGCCAATGAGGACTTTTTCCACATCATTTGTAACATTACGGTCATGATTACACCGAATAATCCCTGGTCATAATCATACTAAGTCCATCTATGCACTACATGCCACGGATGACTTTCAACATAATATAAACATGAGGATGATGACAATGATATAAGAATTCAATAAAACAAGTTCAAGAATTAATTTATCCATGAATCAATAACGTCCAAATTGTCAACATGATACTGCTTTGTAGAGTAAAATTTAAGAATGCTCAGAAGAATATTTCCATGAAAAGATACTGGATGAAACGCAAATATCAAGGATATTCCACTAATTTCATGGAGTATAGAAGTCAAAACTTTAACCAACTGAGTATAATAACGAATGGAATAACAAAAGAAATCACCATGCATGCGGTACTTGCGCATGATGTGCTATTCAATGATTAATAAGTGCGGACTAGGTCGTGCAAAATTCGCACCACAAGCAGGATGTTCCAACGAGAATAATAAAGACGAAACCGGATCCGGCGTAAATGCATGAACAAGATATTCCAATGTAATAATAATAAAGAGCGGAACCAGTCCCACGTAAGAACTATTGACGAGGATATTCCAATGAATAATAATAAAGATGGAACCGGTTAAAGCATAAACGCATTGCAGACGGGATATTCCAAATGAATAATAATAAAGACGAAATATTAGAAGAATGTCACCAAGTATAGGGTAGTCGCATATCTTTGGTTATTCAGTGAGAATAATAAAGAATGGAATAATGAAGTTCTCTTCATGAATACAAAAGAAATAATACCCCTTACGAATACAACAAATAATATCCCTTACAAAGAAAAGAAACCGAATATAAGAGTAGGAAGGGCGAGAATACTTTTCTATAGCTTCTATAATTTCTCTCTCCGAGTTTTGGTGAATTAATTATATGAACTAATGAAGGGATGAGCTTCTATTTATAGAAAAATGGATTGCATAATAACTAACTCATGAGCAAATGAGATTGATTTACTTTAATCGATGGTCCATATTTAAAGCAAAATCTTTTAAATAAAATATAATATATTCTATTTATAATCTAATAAAGCGAATAACTTTATAAAAGATTTTACTATGCAAACAATACGCAGCACTATGCATAATAAAATATAATATATTCTAATTATTATCTAATAAAGCAGATAACTTTATAAAAGTATTATGTTTTATATAAAAGATTTTACTATTAGCCTAATAAAAGCGAATAACTTTATAAAAGTATTACATTTTATATAAAAAGCTTTTTACATTTTATTACATTAATAATACCAATAAAACAAAACCGGGTGACTTATCACATAAGCATCAATAATCAATACTGCAGTGTACTCTGCAACCGACGCCAGCGTATTCTTTATTACTTTAACAAGGGTGTTTCAACGATTAACGGTAAAACTTCCGTAGTTATTTTTATAAAGTATTTTGTCATTTTCTCAATCAAAACAATAATTCCGTTGTAGGGTCCACCAATGATTGCGTCATTATCACGAATATATTCCCGTTAAAATGAATATTCCCACCAATCGAATATTATATAAAAACTTGCGTACTTTGCAAAATTTATAAATATTACCCACAACTATAACATTATATCAAATTTCCTCCATAATATTCAAAAATGATATTTATAGAAAATTCATCTTTATTTATAAAAGTTGGGGTCTTACACTGTTGCAGCAACTTCTTTGGGAGAGGTGTCCAGTCCGGTCTCTACGATCGTTAGAGACTCTATGATCGAAGAGACAGAGGGCCTCTTGGACTTGTGACTGTGTTTACTCTTCTTCAGCAGCTGAGAGATGGTGGATCTGTCTTCATCTGCCTCAGCCTGCTGTTCTTTCCTTCTCAAGATCCTAAGAGTTTCAATGTCAGAACACTCTTGAGGTATGTTAGTGGTTGAACCCTGAGGTTCTTCTACCATTTTAGCCTTCAATTTTCTTTTACCCTTGTTCTTCCTGACCAAGGCAATGGGTTCTTCCTTATTGATTTCCTCTTCTTCTTCTTCAGCCTCCTTGACAACAGACATGTTCCCCGGAATCCCTGATTCCTTTGCATCACCAGTCCTTCCACTGGACTGAGATATCATTCTTACATTCTCTGCTGGATTCCTTTTCCAGTTCTCAAATAGCTGCTGAGTCATTCTTCTGTTCGGATTGATGGACTCTCCTTCATCATCCCCAATCTTATCACTCAAAGAAGACTGTAGGATGATACTTATGAATCGCCCGTAGAGCATCTTTCCAGAGCTCTTTGACTTCTTTGAGCTTAGTATCCATTTCCCAATCCAGTCAAGTAGTAGGGCTCCATAGTTGAGTAGAATCCCACAACTTATGGTTGTCATGAGCTTGAGTTGCACTTCGTTTACAGAGTCATGGTCGGAGCTCTTGCAACATATGCATTTCCCAACAATGTGTGCCAAGAATTCATACCTATGGGGGAACTCTTTCTTCTTATAACCTCTCATAGTAGGAAGCTTCTTGTGGTGCATTCTCTTAAGTCCTTCATGGAAATCGATGCCCTCTATGAACGAAAACCCTTTAGATTTGAAACCTAGGGCTAGATTAATGTCCTCAGCCTTGAGCTTGATTTCCACGTCCTTGACCCTCGTATTGATGACATCGTTCTCGAACACACCATTTCTGCATAATTCCTTTATCAGCTTAGGGTAGATCCATGTGCTAGTACACAACTCATCGAAATAGAGTCTGTAACTAGAGATGACATTTGAATTTGCCATTGATTTCTTCGTACTGAGTATGGTCGATTTAGCTTTTCGAAAAGTTAGGGTTTATACTTGTAGAGAGAGAGAGAAAGATGAACTTTTTGAACTTCTGATTTCAAAAAGGTGTTTTCAAACTGTACTTGCAACTTCCCTCTCTCTATTTGCTTAGTGGGGTATGTGTCAAATTCTACTTGGCTGTACGAATTTGACTGAAGAGGAATATACTGATTTTCCCTTAGCTCCTTCTGAGCTAATGTATCCTTTCGGGGACTACAATCATTGAAGTAGTCTTTATGATTGTCAAGTCTGTTTTTCAATCGTCGTGTCTGCTCTGCAATCGTCGAGTCTGTTCTGCAGTCGTCGAGTTTGCTCTGTGATAGTCGAGTCTGCTCTGCATTCGTCGAGTCTGCTCTGCATTCGTCGAGTCTGTATTGCAATCGTCGAGTTTGTACTGCGATCGTCGAGTCTGCCCGGGTCCTTGTGATGAACTTTTGATTTAGCATTCTTCTCGGTTTAAGGTAGCTCAGGAAGGGCCAACCTCATAGACTGAATCAAGGGTTAGGTTTGTTCCTGAGGCACTTATCAAAGAGATTGCTTTGTTTTGTTGAACTTTGTCATCACATGATGCTCCTTTGTTTTGTTGATGGAGCTCTGCCATCGTTGATTCGGCACTGCGATCGTTGAGTTTCATGTCACTACAGCTCTACGATCGTGGACTTCTTTTGGTCATGTCTACGATTTTGAACATAGCCTTTATATCTGCATGGTTAGCACAAATTAGAGCATAGATTTCATAGTTGTAAATTTAGCATGCCTAGCTCACTTATTAATTTGTTAAACCTGGATTCATCAAGAAGCTTTGTAAAAACATCAGCAAGTTGATTTTCAGTAGGGATATATTATAAAGATATGGTTCCATTTTGTACATGATCCCTAATGAAGTGATACCTTATTTCTATATGTTTAGTCCTAGAATGCATGATAGGATTATGTGTTATTGCTATGGCACTTATGATATCACAGTGAACAGGTATAGATTTGAATTCAAACCCATAGTCTGCTAGCTGATTTTTCATCCATAGGATCTGATCACAATAGCTACCAGCAACAATTAATGTATTCAGCTTCTACAGTTGAGGTAGATACTGAGTTTTGTTTCTTGCTAAACCAGGACACAAGTCTGTTTCCTAGCAGCTGACAGGTGCCACTGGTACTTTTTTTGTCTATTTTGCAACCTGCAAAGTCAGTATCTGTATATCCTGTTAGTTTAAATGAGGACTCCTTGGGATACCAAAGCCCCAAGTGAGGTGTGCCCTTGAGGTACCTGAAAATCCTTTTTACAGTAGTTAAGTGTGATTCCTTAGGATTAGCTTGAAATCTAGCACATATATATGTTGCAAACATTATGTCTGGTCTACTGGCAGTCAGATATAGAAGAGAGCATATCATACCTCTGTATTGAGTTGTGTCAATACTTTTACCTTTTTCATCTTTGTCAAGCTTGGTTGCTGGAGCAATTGGGGATTTCATGGGAGAGGCTGATTCCATGCCATACTTTTTAAGTAAGTTTTTAATGTACTTGGCTTGGTTTATGAAGATCAGTCTGCTTTACTTGCAGTCTAAGGAAGAAGTTTAGCTCACCCATCATGCTCATTTCAAACTTGCTCTGCATAAACTTGGAAAATCTCTTACATATCTTTTCATCAGTAGATCCAAAAATAATGCCATCAACATATATTTGGACTAATAAGACTTTGTCTTTATGCTTTCTAAGAAATAATGTGGTATCTACTCTACCTCTAGTGAACCCATTTTCAATAATAAAAAAAAGTTAGTTAGTGTTTCATACCATGCTCTAGGTTCTTGTTTAAGACCATATAAGGATTTTTCTAATCTATAGACATAATTAGAAAGAGATGGATTGATGAAACCTGGAGGTTGCTCTACATATACTTCTTCTGAAAGACTTTGAACTTCATATGAGCATCAAAGGCAAGGAATATTCTGATGGCTTCTAGTCTGGTAACATGTGCAAATGTCTCATCGTAGTCAATGCCTTCTTCATGAGAGTAACCCTTGGCTACCAGTCTTTCCTTATTCCTTGTTATTACTCCATCTTCATCCATCTTGTTTCTGAAGACCCACTTGGTTCCAATGATAGGATGATTTTTTTGGTCTTGGAACCAATCTCCATACCATGCTTCTTTCAAACTGATTAAGTTCTTCCTGCATGGCTTCTATCCAGCTAGAGTCTTCCATATCATCCTTTATCTTCTTAGGTTCCATTTGTGATAGGAAGCTTAGATAGAAACATTCATTTTGGGTGGCAGCTCTTGTTTTGACTCTTGCACTAGGATCTCCAATGATTAAGTCTTGAGTGTGATCTTTTGCCCATCTATTTCCTGTTGGGACATCAGTCCTGATGCCTTCTTATCTGAGATCTTCAAGATCAATTTCTGCTTCTTGATGTGGAGGTTCATTGTCTTGTGTAAGCCTCTCTACGATATCATTTCCTTGCTCAACGATTTCACTGTCTGGAACCACGATCGTAGTGTTGAGCTCGACGACCTCATTCGTAGTGTCTGAATTATCGTTCGTAGTGTCTTAAGGCACTGTTTTATCCAAGTCTGTCTCATTAAAGATGATGTGGATCGAGACTTCAACACTCAGTGTCTTTTTGTTGAACACTCTATAGGCCTTACTGTCTGTGGTATACCCAAGAAAGATTCCTTCGTCTGACTTGGGTTGGAATTTTGTCAGATACTGCTTCCCATTGTTGAGAATGTAGCATGCACAACCAAATACATGGAAGTAACTGACATTTGCCTTTCTTCCTTTCCACAGTTTGTAGGGAGTCTTCTTAATCGTAGAGTGTATCAGTGATCTGTTCTGAGTGTAATATGCAGGTTGATGCTTTCGCACGGGAGTATTGAGCAGATGAAATTTCTTGCTAGTAGAGTTCTTCCGGCCTCTATCAACGTTCTGTTCTTTCTTTCAGCTACTCCATTTTGTTGAGGAGTTCACGCAGCTGAGAGATTATGACTGATGCCATTGTCTGTGCAGAACTGGACCATTTCAGAGAAGTCGAATTCTCTGCCATGATCACTCCTTATATCCTTAATGTGACGCCCCCAAAATAGGTATACATCACCCATTCTGAATTGTCAATACATGGTACAGAAACAACTACAACTTTATTACTACAACAGTAAAACTGTGAGTTTAAATACAAATATTATCTTCTAGACAATATCTATACTCAAATAAATCCTCATCACACTTATTGATACATTATTTTACAAAAATGGTGAGGACTACTAAACAATCCTTTCTAAAACCTTCATTCCATACCCCAGACTCGTACTCGCTTATATTCTCGCCTCCCGAGAAGAATGGAACAAAAGGAAAAGGGTGAGCTCAACTAGCTCAATAAAGAATATTATGACTAAGATAATATACAACAAATTATCGTTAGTCTTCAACAGGAAAAATTTAATAGAATACTGATAGACAACAAATTTTAAATCAATATTCGCAATGAAATAATAATTCATTAGAAGAGTTAAGTAGAGAATGCAAACTACTATCTTCTATGTATGAATTTAAAAGTTCATCGTCTATCTTTTATCCCTGTAACAACAATCCATAAACATCGGAATCAAATATTCATCTTTGCACAACAGCCAAAGATATTCATCGATTGGTCATATTCATTTAAACACTGTTCATCTTTGCACTATGTGCCAAAGATATTAATCGATCGGTCATGTTCATCTCAACACTGTTCATCTTTGCACTACGGTGCCAAAGATATTCTTCAGAAATCATTCATCTGCACTACGTGCCAAAGATATTCAATAATATCATCATTTAAGACCGAGGATGATGAAAAATATTTTTAAAAAAGCGAATCCAATTGAAACAAAATGACAAGGATTAAGGATTAAGGATTAGTACTTTGTTTTATCCATGTTCAAAAATACCTCAAAATAATCATAGTGGTGTAAAATTCAAGAATGATCAAAACATGGATACAATAAGAGCTAGTATCCGAATAGATGTTTTGGACTTAAAAGAAGAAATTTTATTTTTGATTGAATAGTGCCAGTATACGTGAATAGTGCAGATATCGTGAATAGTGCCATATACGTGAATAATAACTCGAGACACCAAAAGATAGAAATTCCACAAAAACATCTTCACGCTTCATGAATAGTACTCGTGAATAGTAACTCGTGAATAGTAACTCATAAATAGTAACTTCGTGAATAGTAACTCATGAATAGTAACCACGACATGAAAAAGTTCCAAATTTGATAAAAACTTCAGATCAACATTTCAAAGATAATGATATTGAAGAAATAATATCATTCTAAAAAAATAATATCCCTTACCTCAAAGAATCGATTGCCGGAAGGAAAGGCGGAAGTGATCTTTGAATGAAACTTATCTTGAACAAAGAACTCTCAAAGTATCTAAATACTCACAAAATACGCTCAATAATAGAGAGAGAGAGAGAAATCTTTGTTTACGGTGTGATTTTCAATTCTAACTTAGCCCTCTATTTATAGGAAAATGTTAGCCCGTCAAGCGGACTTGACCGCGCTACCGATGGCTTTACTCGCTACTTATTGCCACCCACCACATTTGAAATAAAATTCAGCACATTTCTTCACCAACCACAAGTGGGGCCCACTCAATTCTAGAATTTTCCACCAAAATCAATTATAACCCTACTTTCCTAATCAAACACCTCTTAAAATTTATAACAAATCATTCGTTCATTTTTAACGGTTCAAAATTTGTAGACATATACTCAACTTATATATGTATAACATATCCAAAAATCAAGAACGATCCAACTACGATTAAAAATTATAACTCACTTAATATACCGTAAAAATCGATTTGATTTTTAATACCTCCATTCGGCGGCAAAATCTCGATAAAACACCTCAACATTAAATCCTTCCATTATAACCACATAAAATAAATAAATCCATCGTTTATAAATATTTTCTTATCATATCAATAATTAATTATTCACAAATAATATTACGTAATCACAATTATGACAACCAAAGTAGTTTCAGAAAGAGGGGCTTTCAGATAAGGATTTCTCCTTCTTGGCGCCGCAATTAGGTGACCAAACCTCTCCTTGATGTAACTTTCTAGACATTGCCAATAATGCTATCTAATAATATTATTTAAATAATATGAATTATTGATCGATAATAGAGATAATGCGGTGACAATTATTGAACAACAATAATATAAAATATCAACGCGCAAAGAATTATTGAATCAATAAAATAAAATATTGAACAAGAACTCATTGTGAAAATTATTGAGTAGTGCCTTTTACGTAAGGATCAATAATTCAATAATACTGCAATACTGGTGTCATCTTTGTGCAACCACGCCAGACATCTTTGTATTTTAACCACCGGGTATTCCAATAGTCTTAATCTGTAATAACTACTACCAAGTTATTTTTAACCAACTTATATTTGTCATTTTCTTCATCCAATCGCTTTTTCAGTTATGGGGCCCACACATGGTCGCTGGTCGTCGCATAAATATTCTCCAACGATGACGAATATTCCACGACCAAACGAATATTCTACACAACAATGAATATTTTATAACCACTTGCTTATTTTGAAATATTTGCATATTTAACCCTAACTATCCACATTAATCAAATCAACCCTTACTATTTCAAAATAATATATAGAGAAAATTAAATTTCATTAATAATAAGTTGGGGTCTTACACTTAATCTTCTCCCCTTTCTCATTCATCACTAGTCTAAACATCTTGATCAGTTGGGAGATTATTTCATCTTTCGAGGTTAGAAAGAATACCCATGTGAATCTGGTGTAGTCGTCCACAACGACTAGTGAGTATCTCTTTCCTCCGAGGCTCGTTGTTGGAATTGGCCCAAATAGATCCATGTGAAGCAGCTGCAGGGGTTTGTCAATTAAGTTGGCAGTTTTGCTCTTTAATGAGTTTCTAGTCTGCTTTCCAAGTTGACATGCATTTGTTGCCTCTTTTTTAGTCTTAACAAAAGAGCTCTAACTCATGCAAGCATACATGTGTCAACAAGCAATACAGAGTAAGTAAAGTATCGATCCCACAGAGAAAGTGATTAATTTAAATCAATATGCATTAATTAAATTACTATATTTATATGCTCAAACTAATGACTAAGATTGGTTTGGTCTCAAATTGCAAATAACAACTAAAATAAGAGTAACGACGGAATGAATTAAATCTGGAAATAATGGGATCCTAACTTCATTTAATACTTCATTCAATCGCCACTATCATGCATGACTTGTTCACCTATCATAGGAAAGTAGCCAAGAGCACTAAAAGAGTATTAGCCATTTTTCAATGCACTAAGACCTACTTAGACAGCATCCACAGATAATAGACTCTATGTAATCATCAATATAACCAAAATCACTATATGTCTATGAAAAATTGCAACTATATTGACTTTAAGTTCAAGCCCTTATTCTAACTTATACGGTGAAACAATATATGTCTATCTGGTTCACGAAATACATAAGCTATATAACACAGCCCTATATACGTATACTATCATGATTACAATCCATATTTGTATGTTCATTGTCAATTCCATACAAATACTGAAATGAATGGTGATCAAGCATTCATACATGCAAAACAATCATGATAGACATCCCATACGATATGTAAAACAATCCAGCATTTAAGCATGCAATCAAACTACATATTAAAATCCGTTAGAATCCCATAATGGAGTTTAGTTCATGACTGAACCAAAAGCCATTATGGGATTAAATCTAAACATGATTAATAAACAAACAATTGAAAGATGAAAGGTAGAAACAACCAAACCCAATTACTGAATATAGATCAATATTCAAATCCTAATAAGATTCCAGCAAAATAATAATAATAAACCCACTCTGGTAGAAAATCCCAAGAAGAAGCAGAAAAGTAGAGTTTTTGGCTTCTTCCCCATTTGGAATCTCTCCTAGAGAATAAACCCTAATTACGATGTAAAGATACGTCCAAAACTGAATAATTGTCAAGTCTCTCCTTCTGACACCAGTCAGAAGTCGTTTTAAAAACATTACAACCCTTAAAAATTGGAAATTAAAATAAAACAAATCAGCAGCTTCAGGTCTTGCGTGCGGCCACGCGCTCCTCTAGCCTTTTACTCGCGCGGGCGCGAGACTTGCAGTAAGTTCTATGTTCAAGCTCGGCAAGGCGCGCTCCTTAGGCTTGTCATGCCGTGGGTCACGTTGACTTGCGATGGGTTCCATGGTTCCGGTTGGGTATCGCAACAAAAAGCGCCTCAAGCTCTTCCTACCGCGGCGGCAGACTTCTACAGATCCTGGTTCTTATTCTAATTACATCGCATCATCTGCGCTACTTGTTCATTCATGCTTAATCTCCTTCCATGCTTGGTCTCTTTGCTCCATTGCACCTTCATGCCATGTATATCCCGCTTTTGCCTCGACTTCACGCATCCATTAGCCCCGTGCCCTATAACACCACCAAATTAGGCCGATTCCTGCACTTATTCACCAAAAGGAGTTTTAAGTATGCGAAATGCAAATTAACATAAAATGCAGCTAAAACCTACTAAAAAGTACTTGAGATGGGCATAGTTCGCATGAATCGGTACTCCATAAGTAGGTATAAAACCCACTTATCAGCATTGCACAGCCTTTCTTTGACGAAGCTGAACTTGGGTAAGCCTGCAACTAGATCTTTTGAGGTCAGTTTAGACATGCTCTTGAAGTTGAGATGAGACAGTCTTCTATGCCATAGCCAGCTCATTTCTTCAGATGCTTTAACCAAAAAGCATATTGTCTCGACTGAGCTTAGTTGTTCAAGATTTACTGTGTAGACATTTCCTTCTCTTGTTCCGGTTAGCTTTATAGCAGACGTCTTCAAATCTCTGACTTGACATTGATTGTTGAGGAATGTTACGTGATGACCCTTGTCGCAGAGTTGTCTTATGCTCAGAAGATTGTGTTACAGTCCTTCCCCATAGGCTACTTTACTAAAGGACACTGCACCATTTCCAGCTGAGCCATATCCTCTTGTCTTGCCAGAGCCGTTGTCTCCAAAGATGACTAAGGGACCCTCCTTCTCTATGTAGTTAGATAGAAGGGCTTTGTTCCCAGTCATGTGCCTTGAGTATCCACTGTCCAGATATCAGGTTGTGATCGTGGAGCTCTGTTCCTGTGGTAACATTAAACTTTCATTTTGGTACCCATACTTGCATGGGTCCTACTTTGTTAGTACCCTTGGGAACCCAAATCTTCTTGATTTTGGGTCTCACATGCATAGGATTATAATAGCATATTGCAGCCTTGTGACCAACCTTATTACACACAAAACATCTAATATGATGCATACTTGTGTGTGTATGAGGATTCTTCCTCTATTTAGACTTTTATGGGTTCTTAGCCATCCTTCTGTTAAACTGATTCTCCTTTTTCCATGTGTCCTTGTGTTTCATGATTTGTGAAGAGTGTACCTTTCCTCTACTGTTCTTTCCCAGTTGGTTCGTGGAGTTGATTTTACTCGACTCTACGATCTTTCGAGGTTGGGAGGTTGTGGCTGGGTTACTCTTCTCTTTTCTGAAACCTAGGCCAGCATGAGATCCTTTATTCCTCAGAATATAGATCGACTCTACGATCTTTCGAGGTTGGGAGGTTGGACTAGTTCTTCCTTCTGTGAGGATTTCGTAAATATAATGCCTCTACTAAAACTTGGAGCATTACTAGTGCTAGTTTCATTTGCTTTTTCCACACATGGCTCTGAGGTGGATTCCCCAAAGCCTAAACCTGTTCTGTCAGAGACACTTCTCTGGCTAGAGATCAGGGAGTCCATGGATGAAAAGGATTTATTCCATGTAGAGATTGTCTTTTCTAGTTCCTCAATTTTAGAGGTTAGACTTGACTCTCTTTGTGCATTGAGCTCATTGGTCTATTTTAAGAGCTTATTCTCTGCTTCAAACTTGGAGAGAGAGTCAGTACTTAGAAGGGCTGTTTCCAGTTCTTCTTGAACTTTCTCTTTTTCCTTTTGAAGAAGTGAATAATCCTTGGACTGAACTCTGAACCATTTCATGTATTGATGCAAATCAGATGATATGACGTGCAGTGTAGTTCTTAAATCATCAATGTCTACATCAGGAGATTTAAAGTCAAATATCTCATCTATACTTACTTCATGAATGTTGGAGTTCTGTTTATCCTTTGCATGCTTGGCCATCAGGCAAAGATTTGTCATTTGAGGATCTTCATCATCTCTAGATTCGGGAGTTGAGTCATTGTCTGGGTCACTCCACGATCCTCCAGCTACAAGACTTTTATCTTTCTTCTGAGGCCTTTTGTTGCCTTTGAATTCCTTCTTTGAATGTGATTTCTTCTTTAGTTCTTCTCTGAGGGGTTTGTTGCAGTTTGCAATGAAATGGTTAGGCTTCTTGCAGTTGTAGCATAGATCATTTATCTGCTCTTGGCTGCTGTAGTTGTTGACTTTCTTTGGTTTGCTGATTCTGCCTTGACGCATGAACCTTCTGAGTCTTTTCACCAGCATTGCAAAGTCCTCATCATCATCTTCGTCATAGTCAGAGTCATTTTCAGTATTGACTTTGGAGGTGTTGTCAGTTGCTTTGAGAGCAACACCTTTATCCTTCTTTCTTCCATTAGATAGAGTTTCTGCTCAAATATTCTTTTATGATTAATATTAAAATCTATATTTTCTGGAAAGTCGTTGGTCGCTAAGGAGGCTTATCCTTATTGTAGAATAAATGTTATTTATTTAAATAAATAAATAGATTAATTTATTTAAATACGATTAGAATTGTTCTAATTGATTTATTCACAACCGGTTTAATATGAAGAACCTAAAAGGTCACACCATAAAAGAAAAATATTTATTTCGTAAGTAAATGGCATAATCGTAATAATAACTTAAGTGTATTTAATTTAATTTAATTTATGGTGATAGAATAAATTAAATAGCTTAATATTTATTATTTAATATTTTATAAATATTAAATATAAATTAATAAGAGGAGTCTTATTATTATTAATAATATTATTATTATTAATTAATTCCTAAAAGAGTTTAGAAATTAATTAATAAAAGATACTCTCATATATTCCTAATAAGATTATGAGGCTAAATAATTAAAAGAGATTAATTAATTATTTCTAATAAGATTAGGAAGCCTAATTAATAAAAGAGTTTAATTAATTAAAATAAAATTCTATTCCTTAATAGTTAAGGAAGGTTCCCTACTTCTATAAATAAGAAGAGTCTTATTATGGAAAAGAGTTATACACTTCATTCCAAGAGTTGGGAGAGTGTATAATATTCTATAGAGATAGAATTATGGTTTTGTTAAACACCCATCTTCTTGAATACTTGTCTTCCTTGGTGGATCACCTCTAGAGGCCAAACACTTGAGTGGCTAACGTTGATCAAAGGAATGAATCAAATTTGGTGGATTCAAGTTGAACGTGAAAAGGAATTGGAGGTGAACTCGTACCTGAGGAAGCTAGTTTCTACAAGGGTATGAATCTAATCTCCTTCTCTTTTCATCTAATTAATAATTGTGCATAAAGGATGATCCGGGTATATGGTTTGTAAAATTTTAAACTCTACTTTTTCACGCTTCTGCTCTATGTATGTAATTTATTACATGTTCATGGATATTACAAATTTGATGGAATGGTGTTGAGATGTCGTAGGGTCTTCTCATTATGGGTCATCGACCTTTGGGGGTTTTCTTGGGTGTAGGCTTTTCAGGTATGCTTTGGTGTCTTGGGATTGGTGTTTGGTTTAATATTTAGATTATGAGGTAGAGTGTTTATTTATTTCTTTTGAAGGTTAGACCGCACCATTGATGACTGCCTACGTACTCCCATTAATAGAGGGAGATAAGGTCTTTCATAATTCAGGCTAAGGATAAGACTGATTTATTTATTTATTTATTTGATTTTTTTCTTCTTTTTTTTATACATGGAAAATAAAAACACATAACTCTAAGAAAGTGATAACATCCCCACATTTGTTAGGGTTTGCAACCGTATCCTCTAGATCTGCGTCTTCTTGTTGAGACATAATGGTCCAGTTATCAGTGGTTATTTTGCCTACGAGGCTCACAATAAAGGTTACCTCCTTGTCATGAATATCTTCCATCACCGCTATAAATTGATCACCTCCGGATTCACCACATTTCTCAAGGATGCTCAAATTGGACCCGTTGATACATGGGATGAGATCTTGATTCTTTGATAGGTTGGCTTCTCAAACACCCTCCCTCCATTTTGGTTGGTCTTCTTCTCCATCTTCTTCTAAGGCCCGAAATGTTTTGATCTTGAATTTTTCATCGCCCTGTTGTTGTAGTTCTTGCAAGAAACTTTCATTTTTGTCTTTACCTTTTTTGGGAAGGATCAGTATTTCTTCCTCATCATCCATGAAGAATGAATCAAAACTGTGGTTGCTAACTTTGGGCAATGGGAAACCTGTCAGTGCCAGTGGAAATTCTTGAGGGAACTTTCCTATTTCCTTTTCTAATATTTGAATTATGATCGGTTCGCCTTGTATTCCTCCAGGATTGGTGCTCATAACTACCACTTCCTTTGGACTATCTGTCTCGGGTGGAAATCTTAATCTCTTTATCACGTGTGTGCCTTCCTTGATTGTGGGGATTTCTATCTCCAACTCTCCACATTCTATAAGATTCTTGATTTTGTGTTGCAAATCCCAACATCCCTCGGTCGCATGGTCAAGTGAGTTAACATGGTTGAGACATATCTTGGTGGGATCATGTCTCTTTGTCCCGATATCCATGGGAGGCAACAACTTGGTAATCTTTCCTTCGTTTATCAAAAAGTGCAACATCTCTTCCTTTGATTTGTTCAAAGGGGTGATTTTTTGGTATCTTGTGGATTTTGGTTGATCATTCTTTTTTGAGAATTCGCATTCTTCCGATTGATCATTTTTTAGTTGGCGAGATCTTCTAGCAATTTTATCATTCCACTTTTTCAGAACTTGTAGCCTGCTTTGATCTTCTTCAGTCAGATGGGATATCTTGGAGGGATATAGGCTTGTATTATGGCTAATCTATTCATTCTCTTAATTTCTTGATAATTGAGTGAAAAGCTTCATGTAACCTGATGTTGGTGCACTATCAGCTTGGCTACCAAAGTTACTTGATGCTGGATCATCTCAAATTTTTGTCTTACTTTCAAACACACCTATGAATTTCCCACTCTAGGACATTTTTTTTTGCTCCTTTGGGAGTATTCCTCCATCCTTCGTATGTACTTACGATTTGGATCCATTTCGGTGCTTCCTGACCCGATCATGCTCACTCCCTCCGTGTCATGCTGCAGCAGAAGGTTGGTTTTGACATTTGGTTAGTCAGGTCGTTGGACCACAACATCGCCACTTGCAATCAACTTTTGGATTTTATGCTTTAAGGACATACAATCTTGTGTATCGTGTCCTGAAGACCCTGAGTGGTAAGCTAATAAGTAGGTTTTATACCTACTTATCCAGTATCAACTAAACTGCAATCGTTGCCTAATCCTGCATTCGGGAACTCATTCAGTGGCATTTACAGTTAAAATTGATGTATTGAGAGCTTAAAGTGATCAAGTGTTGAGGTAATGACAAATGGAGATACAGTAACAGAAGAAACCAAAAATCAAGTTCTGGTGTGCCGCGCCACTTTTGGCTTACTGGATAGTGCAATTGCACGACGTTGTCCGCCTGGAGATACTATACTCTGAGGCGCGCGCTCCCGTGTTCCGCTTTCATCGATCGGTAGCGGCCATGCCATTCTCTAATGAACAAAATGCTGACTTTTCATTTAAGTAGCCAATTGGAGAGTAGCTTGAATGAGGGGTCTTTGGAAGTTGAGGCAATACATCAGAACATTTATTTAGCCATTTTGGGGGATATAGAGAGACTTATGTATATATTCTACTATCTACTTTTGGGAGATCTATCTTAGATTGTTATTATAATTCCTAGATTAGCTTAGATGAGGATTAGATTTTGAAGAATTGAAGCAATTGGAGAGCATTGAAGGTTCAGATTTGAAGAAGAGAGATCATATTTGTACTCCTCACTCCCTAATTTCTCTTTACTTTCATCTTTAGCTTTCAATGTATAAACAATTTTGGATGATGGATCTTGATTCTATCATAAACTAATTTCTATTTTGGGATTATAATGGATCTTATTGCATAGCTAGAGTTGATTTGCTTCCTTGTTGATATATAATTGATTATGAATGGATTTCTAATATGATTTATGATAATTGCTTGATCACCAATTACTGTGATAACCTATGTGAAATTGAGAAACAGTTATAACTTCAGATATGATCATATTAACATGTGCTTATGACTTCTACATGGCGATGCAATTCATGATTCATGCTTAGGATAGAGATATACAGAAGCACTGTGTGTAGTCTATTGAGAACTTGAGCTTCAATCCTCTTTAGTTGTAATTCACATAGAGATATAGTGAGTTAATTAATTAGGGTGTTCACATTCATTCTATCATCTGTGGATTTAGTGTGATATGGGTATGGTACATCGAGAGATGGCTATATTTTGCTTTCGTGTTCTCAACTAGCAATCAGAAGTAATTAATTGGATTTAACAGGAAGTGAGTCAACCTAAGTGTATTAATAAGTGAAATTATAATCTCAACTCTTCTTTATCTGATTTAATATTTTAATATATAGTTTAATTTGATTCATAATTAAATTTTGATAAATCACAACTTATCCAACTGTTTAAAGAGATTGGGATAATTACAAAATTGGTGTTTGTTAGATTAAAACGTAGTTACTATTCTCCGTGGGATCGATAATTTACTTATTCTATATTAATTGTTAACCACGTGCACTTGTGTGTGTGTATTAATTTGTCATATACCCAATCAAGCCAACAAGTTTTTGGCGCCGTTGCCGGGGAGTATAAACTGTTTTTATTACTTTCACCATCAGTTTAAGTTAAATTGGTCTTAGTTAAACAACCTTTCTTATCTTATTTCTTTTTATATTTTTCTTTATTTCAGGTACTTTTGAATAGTGCATGAAAACTCGATCTAAGAAGCCTAATTTGTTTCCTTACAAGGACGACATTAATAGAAGGGTTCAACGATTGAGTAAGGGAATTAAGGACATTCAAGAGGCAATTGAAACACCGGTAATCATGGCGACAGAGGAACAGAAAGCATTGAGAGATTATGTTACACCGCGAATCAATGAACTCCAATCAAGTATCACAAGACCAGCCATAACAGCAAATTCTTTTGAAATCCCAAGTATCACAAGATCCGAAGAGGAATTAAACACTAAATAGATTAAAGAATACATCATCCCAATTACAGAAACTAAAATAAAAGAACAAGAATAGTATAAAACTACCATTCTCCTCACTCAATTCTGCAAACTTCGTGATCCTTGCTTCTTCGCTCTGCTCTTCCACAATCTTCTCCAAATTAGGGCTTCAAATTACTCTTAATTGATTGTATTATGAATGTATGAATTGAATAGCTTAAGTCTCTATAATTATTGATAGAAACGTCCTCAATCCATTCCCAATTGAATCCCAAGTCCATCAGTCCACGCCATGCCAGTATTAGAATTACAATAAAACTCCTCTTCGGATCCGCGTACCCCCGCCCCGACAGGATAATTTGCCTTGGGAACCCCCGCCCCAGCGGGGTACTAAATCTCTTTGCCACGTGTACCCCGCCCCGGCGGGTGTTTCCTTTGTTAAATAGCCCACCTCGGCGGGGTACTATGCTGCAGTTTACTGTTTTCCTTGCTTTTCTTGCTGATTCCCTCTACATTGCCACAATCATACCTTGCCTAACAGATACTGAAACCTGCAAACAAAACAAGCACAAACACATAAAAGTATTCTAAAACAGACATATTAAACATTGTTTAAGTCCAAATAAGAACCTGATTCGTAGGTATGAAACCCACTCATCAAATTCCCCAAACTTAAACCGTGTTAGTCCTCAAGCACAACAATATGCAATGCAATGTAGCTAACTACACGCCTACGAATTCATCTATCAGACAGAACACAATTTATTCAAATTGCCTCAGAGAAATCACAATAGACATGACAGTACATCATACCAAAACAAATCAACAACTTCACATCAATCACCAAATCTATCCCTATTATGACTGATATAGTGCGTGTGTGCTCAACAACCATGTTAACTGACATAAAGTTAAATAACACACATAATATGCCTCTTTAAAGGAATCATACAACTAAAAGTCAAGAAATCCAAAAACAAGCAAGATCCGACTAAAACCAAACAATTACCAAATCTAGAAGTCAAAATGGGATACTTATGCTTTATTTATTCACATACGGGGGCTTTTTGTTCTTTCTCCCATTTTTACTTTATTCTGCTCATGATTGTGCAATGTCTAGTCCGCTTAGGTTTTTCAGTACTACCCCTTTGTGAGCTTTCAACCAACGACTCCCAAACTGTAAGGCTTTAAGGCGCTAGGTGTAAAGACAACCTTCCGGGCGTACTTACTCAAGTAACAAAGGCCATAGAACTAGACTAACTACGGTGTTTATTCATACTTTTTTTTCTTTTTTTAATATCCCAAATCTTCCCCCAAACTTAGGTTCCTGTCTAATCTTAGCCATCACTACTTATTCATGTCTTTCATTCATTCAGACTAGCATTATCCTTAAGAGTTCAATTATGTGCCAATTTAAATCCAATCAGTCAACATAGTCGTTTTTAATATGCTAACATGATTATACCAGTTGTAAACAAACAAAGATTTAGATCATGATAAGAAATCACATTAAAGCCTTGACATTCAATACTAATCTTATCTATGCAATTCCAATCTCATCATTGACCCAAACAAACTTTAACCATCTAACAGCTGGAATCATGCAGATATGAACTAAATGCAACACAAAAACAGTAAACTAACTAATATTTTTGAGATTTTTGATTTTCAGTTTTTTAATTTCTTTTTTCGTTTTTTTGTTTTTTTTGTTTTTTTTATTATTATTATTTTTAGTGTGGATAACTCAACAAAAATAGAAACATAAAACTATTTACAACACTAAACTACTAACTATTCAAACAGAACTATATTATACTATTAATGCAACTACATGAATGCAAACATGAAATAGTATGAACTAACTAAATGCAATTAACACAAGCAAACATACATACTCAACAGAAATAACAAACTAGGCAAAACTACTAAACTACACTACTACTCCCCTAAACTTAACAGACACAATGTCCTCATTGTGAAAATAAATCATGAAAGCATAAGAAGACTTCCTTGTGGTAGCTAGGCAGGCGGTGACTGTGGTGGTGGCATCTCCTCAACATCAGAGTCAGATGATGGATATCCAGGAAGTGGTTATGGAGTCAAAAATTGGAATTGATCTGCAACGGTGGGATTCATTCTTTAAAAATGCCTTAGTCAATGAAGCATGGAAAGTGTTCAATATGGTAAGCATATGATCTTGTCTCGCTGCAATTCTCTTCAGCTTTCTACCTTCTTGTCTGTCTTGATCATCAATGTGTCTCTGCAGGCTACGGAACTGGGTACTAAACATATACTTTGTTGACCGACTATTCCACGCAGCCTCCTCCATACCCTTAGACATATCGTCAGCCTTGAATTTGTCATCCTTAGAGGTATCTTTTGCCTCCTCCTCCTCAGGAGCATTGGAAAATACAAATCCTAATCCTCTAGGATGTGACTCCCCTCCAGCCCATACTAAATATCTAGAAATCATGCGCGAATCAAGTAGCTGGAGCAGCTGCTGCACTGGCTCATCAGTTGACCATTGAACCCCAGACTGTCTACACAATCCACAAATAAATGAGGGGTGTGGCAATCCTCCTGAGAATGGCCCGTGTAAGCAGCGTCTGATCGAAGAGCTGATGATGGCCCCAATATCAATGTCAAAATCCTTCACGATGGCATATAAGAGCATAACCTTTTCTTTACTCACTTCACTGGTATGTGTCGATGGAAATAGCTTCGCGCACAAGAATGCATACCAGATCTTTCCATTCAAACTCAAATCCTTACTCATAAACAAGGTTCCCCCTTTCTTCCCTTTCGCCCATGAAGTGCTCGGTTTTGATATTTCTGTGAGAATCTGATAGTAGTTTGGGTTGCTGTCTCGCAAATATACTGACAGATTATTGGGGCTCTCAAGTTATAGAACTCATTGATCGCCTTCGGACTGAAAGGAACTTGCTTACCCCACACAAACGCCACAAACGTGCTTTATCTTCTGTGTTAGCATAAAACTCTTTCACCACTATCACAACTGGTCTGGCTGATCAGTGAATGTATCCATCCATTTTCATTAATTTGTCTCCTCATGTGTCCATCAAATAAATCTGGCCTCAAGCCTCTTTCTGGTGTCAGTGCCTTTGGTGTGAAATAATCGTATTTGTCAGCCACATAGGCACTGACAAATTTTTGTTTGTCGAAGCTACGGGTCGGTGGTGATGACCCTTCGCCCCGTTGGCATTTAACAGGAGTTTTGGTGCCATTCCACACTAATTCAGTAACAAATCTCCCAAACTTACTCTTGGGCAATATATCAAACACTTGGTGTGCACAACAACTCACAATACCCAAAATTGAAGAATGAAATCAAACTATGGTGAAAACTGGTGAGACTTGCTTACCCACACTAATTGCCCACCTTGATGATAATAATGAAGTGGTTGATTAATGCTTGTAGAGCTTCCCTCTCCTTCCTTGCTTGAAAACCCAAATTTGATGAGAAAACCCTAGGTTTAATGGATGTAAATCAGAGGATTAGATGGTTATGTGGTGTGGAATGGAAGAATTGGGATTAGGTTTATATAGAATGGAAGTAGTGATCAAATTTGATGGAGATTGTGTATTAGAGAGGGAGTTCGTGGGTAGAGAGATGGCTGGGGTTCGATTATAATTGATAGAAGTGGATCAGGCACGATTCTGCAGAAGGTTTTTTAAAACTATTTTCCGTACCCCCGTCGGGGCAGGGGTGTTTTGCCTTAAAAGACCCGTCGGGGTGGGTAGATACAGAGGGGCCCCCAACCAAGGTGGGCGCGTCAGGCGACAAATAGGCCCGCTGGGGTAGGCATGTATATTTAGCATGACTTCTGAATTTCAGCAATTTTGACCCGCACGCTTTTAACACTTCATCATCAGTACCTGAAAACCATTAAAACCAAAATTTTAAGTTACGTACATGTAGTTTGAGCAAGAACGCTGCAAATTACTACACTGACTAACTAATTACCTAAGAATTGCATATATTTGAACTACGAACTGCTAAAATTATTAACTAAACTATGAATTATGAAATATGAATCTAAAATACTGTAAATGACAACAAAATTTGGGTTGCCTCCCAATGAGCACTTATTTTTGAGTCTTTCAGCCTGACTACTCCCTGTGTTATAGCGCATCGGTAAGAGTGATCGCGGTAGCTTGATTGTCCATGTCACCACCCCAATAGTGCTTTAGATGCTACCCGTTGACTTTGAACGTTTCAAGTGGATTCATGTTATAGAGTTTAACAGCCCCATGTGGGTAGACTATCTTGATGGTAAATGGACCTGACCATCGTGATTTGAGTTTCCTGGCAAATAACCTCGGTCGAGAGTTGTATAATAAGACAGATTGGCTCGGTTCAAACTTCCTCTTCAAAATCTTATGATCGTGTCACTTCTTGACCTTTTCCTTATATGGCTTAGAGTTTTCATATGCTTGTAGTCGAAACTCATCCAGCTCATTAAGTTGCAGCAGTCTTTCCTCGTATGCAGCTGTTTGATCAAAATTTAGCTTTTGAATGGCCCAATATGCTTTGTGTTGAAGTTCAACTGGGAGATGACATGATTTCCCATAAACAAGTTGATATGGAGACATTCCAATTGGGGTCTTGTTTGCTGTTCGATAAGCCCATAGAGAGTCATCCAATTTCAAAGACCAAACTTTTCAGTTTGGATTCACCACTTTCTCTAAAATTCGTTTCACCTCTATATTTGAAACCTCGGCTTGGCCACTCGTTTGGGGATGATAAGATGTTACAACCTTGTGATTAACTCCATACTTTGCCAAGAGAGCTGTAAAGAATTTATTGCAGAAGTGACTTCCCTCGTCACTTATAATTGCTCTCGAAGTGCCAAATCTTGTGAAGATGTTTTTCTGTAGGAACTTCAAAAACACTTTGGCATCATTCGTAGGGAGGGCCACAACTTCAACCCATTTTGATACATAGTCCATATCTAACATGATGTATAGATTATTGTATGAAGGCAGAAAAGGTCCCATAAAGTCCATCCCCCATACATCAAAAATCTCGACTTCCAAGATTGTGTTGAGCGACATCTCATTCCTTTTTGAAATATATCCCACCCATTGACATCTATCACAACTTTTTACAAACTGGTGGGCATCCTTGAATATAGTTGGCTAGTAAAATCCTGCCTGAAGCACCTTTGTCGTTGTTCGCTCACTTCTATAGTGTCCCCCATATGCAGATGTGTGGCATGCGTGCAAGATGCTATTCACTTCACTGTAGGGCACACATCGACGAATCATCTTATTCGTACATTGTCTGAAGAGATAAGGCACATCCCACATGTACCACTTGACATCATGTAGGAACTTCTTTTTCTGTTGAGGTGTCAAATCAAGAGGAAGAATCTTGTCACCAAATAGTTAGCAAAATTCGCATACCATGGAAATTCAGAATTTACTATAAATAACTGTTCATCTGGAAACGACTCATTGATCAAACATTTATCTTCATTGTCCTTGTCTGGATTTTCCAACCTCAAAAGATGATCAGCTACTTGATTTTTTATCCCCTTCCTATACTTGATTTCCAAATCAAACACTTGAAGGAGTAGAATCCATCGAATAAGCCTAGGCTTTACATCTTTCTTTGAAATTAGATAACGAATCACCGAGTGGTTCGTGCAGACCACAACCTTTGTTCCTATCAAGTATGAGCGAAATTTGTCAAAGCCATACACTACCGCAAGTAACTCCTTCTCGATAGTTGTATAGTTCAATTGAGCATCCGTGAGGGTTTTACTTGCATAGTATATGGCATGAAAGATCTTATCTCGGCATTATCCCAAAACAGCCCCTACTGTGTAATCGCTAGCATCACACATCAACTCAAACGGCATTGTCCAATCCGTTGCTACGATCATGGGAGTTGTTGTCAATTTCTTCTCCAACTGTTCAAAAGCTATTAGACATTCATCATCAAATCTTAAAATTGCCTCTTTCTCTAATAGACTGAATAGTGGCTTTGCAATCTTTGAGAAATCTTTGATAAATCAGAGGCAGAATCTGGCATGTCCTAGGAAACTGCGAATTCCTTTAACTTTGGTCGGAGGTAGAAGATTTTCAATAGTTTCCAACTTTACCCAGTCAACTTCCAACCCTTTCGCAGAGACCTTATGCCCAAGAATAATTCCCTCTTCGACCATAAAATGACACTTTTCCCAATTCAGCACAAGATTGGTTTCCACGCAGTGTTTCAATACCATCACCAGATTCTCAAGACAACTATCAAAGGTATTCCCATAAACTAAAAAGTTATCCATGAAAACTTCAACATTACGCTCCACCGTGTCTGAAAATATAGTCATCATACATCTCTGAAAGGTTGTCGGTGTAGTACACAACCTGAATGACATCCTTTTGAAAGCGAAGGTGCCATATGGGCACGTGAATGTATTCTTTTCTTGTTCTTCAGGAGCAATGACGATTAGATTATACCTTGAATACCCATCCAATAAGCAATAATACTCATGCCCAGCCAAACGGTCCAACATCTGATCGATGAAAGGTAAAGGAAAGTGATCCTTCTGGGTTACCTTATTGAGCTTCATGTAGTCCATGCATACCCTCCTACTGGTCATTGTCCTTGTCGGTATCAATTCATTGTCGTCGTTAGTTACAACTGTCATTCCACCTTTTTTCGGGACACACTGAACTGGGCTCACCCATGAACTGTCTAAAATAGGGTAGATTATCCCAGCATCCAACCATTTCAGAATCTCTTTCTTCACATCCTCTTTCATGATTGGATTAAGTCTTCTTTGTTGTTCCACTATCGGTTTTTCATCCTCTTCCAAGAGTATCTTGTGCATACAAAATGAAGGGCTTATTCCCTTGATGTCAGCAATTTTCCATCCTATTGCATACTTGTACTCTCGAAGTACCCTCAACAACTTATTTTCCTGCAAATCGTTAAGCACGGATTCAATAATAACAGGTAAAGTATCAAAATTTCCCAAAAATGCATACCTGGGGTGTTTAGAAAGAGGTTTTAGCTCAAGAGTGGGTGGTTCCTCAAGTGAGGGTTTCATTCATGTTGATGTTTTCTCTTCCGCATATAATGGCTCGAATGGCACCTTGAATCTACTCACTCTAGGCAATGCATCCAACATATGCAAATAGTCCATAAATTCTGGATCATCCAAGTCAGCATCCCCCATCAAAGTGTTTTCTAACGAACCTATATCCAAACCTCTAATCAAGTCTTCATTAACCATATTTTCGATCACATCCATTCTGAAACACTCTTCATCACCTGTAGGGAATCTCATGGCTTTTAACACATTAAACTTCACTTCTTGGTCTTGTACTCTCATTGTTAACTCTTATTTCTGAACATCAATGAAAGTCCTCCCAATAGCCAATAATGACCTCCCTAAGATAATTGGGATGTTCTTGTCTTCTTCATAATCTAGAATAATGAAATCTGTTGGAAATATAAATTTATCCATCTTCAACAATCCCTCTCGAATAAATAATCGATCTATCCGCCAACTGTAGTGAGATGTTTGTATGTTTCGGTGCTAACAGACCCAACTGAGTATATACAGATAATGGCATAAAATTCACACTCGTACCCAAATCACACAAACATTTGTTGAAGGTCATGTTCCCAATTGTGCAAGGAATGGTAAAACTCCTCGGATCCTTCAACTTTGGAGGCAACTTCATCTGCAATACCGCACTACATTCCTCTGTCAATGCAATAGTCCTATAATCTTATGACTTCTTCTTCATCGACAAATTTCCCTTCATAAACTTTGCATAGCTCGACATCTGTTCTAGGGCTTCTGTGAATGGAATGTTAATATGCAACTTCTTGAAGATTTCCAAAAACTTTGAGAACTATTTGTCTAATTTCTATTTTTGAACTCTCAACTAAAATGGTGGTGGATGATAGACAACTGGTTCAAGATCTGCCTGATTCTTGTCCACTTGCCTATCTTCACCCTATTACTCTTCAACAAACTTTTCTTCACTTTCTTTCACATCTTTTTTTAGTAATTTTTTTGCACTTTGTCCCTCAAGATGTTTTCCACTTCTTAACGTGATTGCTTGACACTGTTCATGATTTCCCCTCGGATTCTTCTCCGTGTCACTTGGTAAAGTCCCTTGAGACCTGTTATTCAATGCTAATACAAGTTGTCCCATCCGATTTTCCAAGTTCTTAATCGCCACCGCTTGTGTTTTCATAGCTGCCTCATTATCGGATATGTATTTCAACCACAACTCTTCTAAATCTAACTTTTTCTCATGCTGCGGAGTTGACTGTTGATGCTGATTTTGGAAACGGGGGGGGGGGGTAAGATTTTCGTGGAGCTTGCTAATTTTGGTTGTTACTCCACGAAAAGTTCTGATGGTTTCTTGCCCCTGGGTTGTAGGTATTTTGGTATGGATTCGGAGGTATTCTGTTATAATTACCTACAAACTAAACTGTGGCTAGATTGATAGCACACTACTCTATCGGATGTTCCCCCGTACACAATTCACACACATACGCTACCAACTAAACATGTACACTCGTGAGGGCATCCTTCTTTTTTTATAGCGCTAAAATCTGAGCCGCTAAAGTTATCACTCCATCAACCTCTAACACCCCAGCTGCCTTAGGCTGTGTCATTCTTGATGTAGGCCATTGGTAGTTGTTAGCCGCCATGGTCTCAATAAGATCATACGCTTCCTCGAATCTTTTAGCCATAAAAACTCCCCTAGATGCTACATATATACTTGTCCTCATATTACTGTTCAGCCCGTTCTAGAAGGTATTCATCTGCAGCCACTTGGGTAATCCATGATGTAGACACTTCCTTAGCAATTCCTTGTACCTTTCCCAAGCTTCATACAGAGACTCCCCATGCTGTTGTTCAAACATTGTAATCTCCTTCCTCATCATAGCAGTCTTCACCGGTGGGAAAAATTTAGCTAAAAATTTCTGAGCTAGGTCATCCCAAGTAGTGATTGACCCTGGCGGTAGTGAATGTAACCAGTTCTTCGCCTTATCCCGCAGTGTGAACGGAAACAAACGAAGCCTAACTGCATCATCTGATACCCCATTATACTTGAAGGTATCACAAATCTCCAGAAAGCTAACCAGGTGCTCATTCGGATCATCATTAGCCAATCCCCTAAATTGTACTGAATTCTGTAACATCTGAATCATCCCAGGCTTAATCTCAAAGTTATTCGTTGTAATTGAAGGTCTGGTGATGCTTGACTGAATTTCAGTGACTCTGGGTGTGGCATAGTCCCTCAGTGCTTTCTGATACTCTGCTGCCATACTTTTTTGCTTATCAAAATTCTCTCTAGTCTCTTTAATCCACTTACTAAGCCTCTGAAAGCTTCTTTCGATGTCGTCTTCGTAAGGAAGCAAATCTAGTTTCTTTGACCGAGTTTGCATGCACTAAGTAAGAGAACCTGAAACAAGAAATAACAAAAACAAAAAGAACAAATGTTTAACTAAAACTGATATAATTAAACTGATATTGAAAGTAATAAAATTAATAACTAGTCCCCGGCAACGGCGCCAAAAACTTGTTGAGTGTAATCTAATTAAGCACAACACGTAAGTATACGTGATCAACAAGTATTATAATGATAAGTTAAGTATCGTTCCCACAGAGACATGAATTAATTTTAATCTAACAATTACCAGCTTTGTATTATTTCAATTTTATTAAACTAACCAAATTAATGATTGAAAATAATGAAAAACTAATAAATAAAAATCAAAACAAATCAACACAACTAATTACCGCAAATTTTAATCAGATAATGGAGAATTAAGCCTACAACTTCACTTTATGCTTCACTCAGATTATTACACTTCTTTTCATTCCAATTAACTATTCCAGATCATTAATCAAGAACACAAAAGTAGATTTAGCCATCTCTCAATGCACTAACACCATATCAACTTAAATCCACAATTGATAGAATTAAGCCAAACACCCTAATTAACTAATTCACTATATCTCTGTGTGAATTACATTAAAGAAGGTTTAAATTCCAAGTTCTTACACGATTACATGCGATGTTAGATATATCTCTATCCTAAACATACATCATGGATTCCATCAAAACACAGAAATCATAAACACATACTATTATGACTAAGTCTAGACTCATATCTCATCTCTCGAATCCATACAAAGAATTGGTGATCAAGCAATTCATAAATTATGCACAAATCACAATAGATTAACTGAAAAGATAACTTTATTGAATTGAAATCAAAGCATGATAATCATCATTATACTTAAAGATCCATTGTAAGCTTAATAAGATAATTAGTTCATAACTAATGAATTAAACACTAAATAGATTAAAGAATACATCATCCCAATTACAAAAACTAAAATAAAAGAACAAGAATAGTATAAAACTACCATTCTCCTCACTCAATTCTGCAAACTTCGTGATCCTTGCTTCTTCGCTCTGCTCTTCCACAATCTTCTCCAAATTAGGGCTTCAAATTACTCTTAATTGATTGTATTATGAATGTATGAATTGAATAGCTTAAGTCTCTATAATTATTGATAGAAACGTCCTCAATCCATTCCCAATTGAATCCCAAGTCCATCAGTCCATGCCATGACAGTATTAGAATTGCAATAAAACTCCTCTTCTGATCCGTGTACCCCCGCCTCGACGGGATACTTTGCCTTGGAAAACCCCGCCTCGATGGGGTACTAAATATCTTTTCCATGTGTACCCCGCCCCGGTGGGTGTTTCCTTTGTTAAATAGCCCGCCTCGGCGGAGTACTATGCTGCAGTTTACTGTTTTCCTTGCTTTTCTTGCTGATTCCCTCCATATTGCCACAATCATACCTTGCCTAACACATACTAAAACCTGCAAACAAAACAAGCACAAACACATAAAACTATACTAAAACAGACAAATTAAACATTGTTTAAGTCCAAATAAGAACCCAATTCGTAAGTATGAAACCCACTCATCAGGGCTCCCTCAGTGGCTATAGATGAATACATTTTATAATGGCTTAGGTAGTAATACTATGACAAGTATTGATGCAGATTTTGGAGTGGTATTTATGGCTAAGACATATGAGGAGGCGTATGAATTACTAGAAACTATGGTGGTCAACAATTATCAATGGCCAACTTCTAGAATAAATCAGCAAAAGGTAGATGGGGTACTTAAGGCGGCTCATAAAGATTCTCGAGAAGGCATTGGCTTAAAAACTCTTATTGGTGATCCTAAGTCAAATTCTCCTCCTGCATCTAAGATGAAGAGGCACATAGTAAAACAATGTTGGTTCTGTGCATCAAACAAACTAAGTGCCCAAAACATCCAGACTAATCCTGACTAACACAGGAAGTAGTCGAGCTGAGCGACAATAAACCAAGCCCTTGATGGGAGTCACCTCATCCAACTCTTTATCCCCCCTTGTTTAATTCTTATTTACATTTTAAACCATTTCTCCTTCTATGTTTAATTCTCATTTACAGTTTTATTAGTAAGTAAATTTTTGAATTAAGCCAATTGAATAATTTCTGTGTCAAATCACATGTACAATTCATTTGCCACATGGTTACAAGAGCAGAAGAGTTGAAAAGGTCAAAGCTACCTAGGTATAGGGTAGCGGTCGTCGCGCCCTCATTGTTTACTAAACTGCTGGCATACATGCGCCTCTACCGATTAAGAAATTCAACTCTAGGGCACAATTGGCACGCCTATATTAACAAAGGAACATATCATGGCGCCATGCCTTTTTACGTAGTCGATTTTTAAAATTCTAGATTCGACACTTCTGTTATTTCATTCCAACTCAAACTCGGCTAGGCCTCTCAAAATAGAGCACCATAACTTCAAACCCTTTCCTTCTCTTATCCAACAATTGATTCCTTCAACTCCATCTCCCACTTGGATCCTACCAACTACACAATCTCTCTCCTACTCCTATATAAACCCTAGCCTCGCCCCTTCAATTCCATAATCAAAAATCAGAGCAATAAATGGGGCAAGCAGACTTTGGGGTTGCATACCAGTTGTTTGATCAAAATTTTGAGAGAGATTAGGCTTTATACGATTCAGCTTAGGGGTTACTTAGATTCAAAGAAAGGATTCATCATTAACAATATGGCACCAAAGCGAATCAAAACTCCATCACCTTCTTCCTCAAGCACTGATAGTAAAATCGGGGAAGGTAGCAACCGCGATGTATTGGATATCACAAAATTTTTCAACCTCTCAGCCCAACATTACTATTCAGATGTGTTGCTAATAAAAAATTTTGTGCTGGAAAGAGGGCTCAAGCCCGATAAGGAGGATGGAAGGATTTAGAATCAAATTAGAGAGCATGGATGGGTCTCAGTGGTTAGTACTCCTTTTGCGGCACCGATGGCCATAGTTCGTGATTTTTATGCCAACGCTAGGGAAACTCAAAATGGGATATCTTATGTTAAGGGCAAATAGGTTCTATACACAAAGTAGGCCATCAATGAGCTATTTCACTTAGACACCCTGCCATCGAATGGGTCCAACTAGGTGGAGTACCAACGCTTCGATACGGACTTGGACAAGTTAGTGGAAAAGATGTGTAAGCCTGGGACTATATGGACTACAAGAGTAGGAACCAACAAAAAAATCCATTTCCCTCACACTGCATTGAATCGATATGTCAAACCTTGGTATAATTTCATTTGTGCTAGTTTACTCCCAACACGTCACCATAATGACATCACTACAGAAAAAGTTATATTACTTTATGACATCATGAAGGGAAAAAGTAGATCGATGTGGGTCACTTAATCCATCAGTCCATATTGCATTATATGAGAGCAAATACCACTGGAGGGATTCCACATGCATCCATTATCACCCAGTTCTGTGGTCAGGCAATCATTGAATGGGAGGATGATACATTGCAGATGCCAATAAAAGACATTGATCGTGCAGCAATCAAAAAATACAATATTTGGGATGGTTGAGTCTCACCCCTAGAGGACTTGGTTTCATTATTGTTGGTGAAGAAGAAAGGGGATGACGAAGAAGAAGATAAGACTCATATTGTTATGCATCCTCCATAACATACTAGTCAGGATCAAGAGATGTGTCATTTGTGTTAGGTTTGTAATATTCAAGAACGCAATCAAATTGCATAAAAAGTGCGGAAACGTGTAAAAATCAGAGTTTAAAATTTTTACAAACCATATACCCGGATCACCCTTTATGCACAATTATTAATTAAACGAAAAAGAAAGAACAAGTATCATACCCTTGAAGATCCGAGCTTCCTCAGGTACAAGTTCACCTCCAATCCTTTTCGCATTCAACTTGAATCCACCGGGTTTGGTTCCTTCCTTTGATCAACGTTAGCCACCCAAGTGTTTGGCCTCTAGAGGTGATCCACCAAGGAAGAAGAAGGATTTAAGAAGATGGGTGGTTGGCTAAACCCTAGTTTTTCTATCTCTATAGAAAAGGAGCGTACTCTCCCAACTATTGAAATTATTACGTATATCAGATATCTGATATAAGACTCCTCTTATATAGATATCAAATAACCTTATTAAAATAAGGTATTATTTAATTAAACTCTTTTAATTAAATGGGCTCCCTAATCTTATTAGGGATAATTAATTAAACTCCTTTAATTAATTTTTCCTCCTATTCCTATTAGGAATAAATGAGAGTACTTATATTAAATTAATTCCTAAACTCTTTTAGAAATTAAAATAATAATAATAATTGTAATAATATTAATAAGACTCCTCTTATTAATTTATATTTAATATTTCTAAAATATTAAATAATAAATATTAAGCTATTTAATTTATTCTATCACCATAGATTAAATTAAATATACTTAATATATTATTAAGATTATGCCATTAACTTCTTAAATAATTATTCTTCCTTTTATGGTGTGACCCTTTAGGTTCTCCATATTAAACCTAGGTTGTGAATAAATCAATTAGAACAATTCTAATCTTATTTAAATAAATATATTAAACAATTAATTTATTTAAATAAATAATATTTATTCTACAATAGGGATAAGCCTCCCTAGCGATCAACGACTTTCCGGATAATATAGATTTCAACATTAACCATAAAAGAACCTTTGAGTAAATAGTTCTGCAGACAATTCAATCATTCCACCATACAATGTCCCAATTAAATATAAGACATGGAATTATTGTCAAGTCTTATTTTATTTAATTATATGTATTTCGATCCTTAAATGCACAACTCCAAATAATGCAAATTAGAAACTCCTTTCTAATTTCATTCTCTTTTCGCCAAGGACTACTGGGTTGTCATTTATCGAATCACATAGGACATTCTCTTCTTTTATAGAAGTGGTAGATTCTTTATTGATCATACATTATCTCCATGTACAACTTATTATACCCAAGCATACCTTTGATATACCCTAAGGGTCTTAAGGAATAAGTCAAAGTATAACTCATCATACACAAGATACTATGATGATCTCAAGTCCAAGGATCACTTGACTACTATCACTACAGAATTCCTATTAACAGCAAGTAAAACTCCATTAGGTATTCCTTAGCGAGCCACGTTCAGTGAACTTATTCTCTAATAAGCACCTACATACTTGCTTTAGTGTCTCCACACAAATGATCATGAGATCAATCATCCTCATCCAATGAGCAAGCAACGTATGTACCAATCTATCCAGATTCACTAATCCCCAATTGTAATCCAATGATTGGAAACTATTTTAGTTTTAAGCTTTCTAAGAATTTAGATCTTATTAGAATGATCATCATCATTATTCTAAAAGCATTGCTTAAAACTATGGGTTTATCACATATTATAAAACAGCATCATGTAGATAATTAAAAGCCTTTAATAAATTAATACCTTTTATTAATAAATGAATAAGATTGTTACAAAATATATGCTTTATCATCAAACATGATTGGCTTGTGTGCATATTACTTTCAGTTTGAGGCGGCGAATGGATGCCCTGCACTCTGATTTCACGATATACACTACTAAATTTGATGGGGCACTCTCTCGAGCATTTGCACAGCTGGGCACAGAGGCTCATTTCCTTATCTTTGGGTCAGGCAGCACTTATCCAACTCCAGACACACCACCTGAGAAGGATGAAGTAGGTGGAGATGGTGATGCTGTTTAGGAGAGTTCCTTTCTAACCTTTACCTTCCAATGAAAACATTATTTATTTTAAAGTTTGGGGGTATTGGTTTTGATTGCATGATTAGTGTAATTTGTATTTAGTTTAGTTTATCTCGTCGCATGTTAATGTAGTTTCATTTTAGTTAAAGTGTTTAAGTTCAGTTTTTGTAATTTCAATTGCTATATAAAAAAAGATAAAATCCAAAAATATTTGCTTATTCATTGCATATGCTTAGTTAGATCATCTTTCATGAATCCTAGCATCTTGTTTGCTTAAAAGCCTTATTGGCCCATGATGATATTGGAACTGCTTGGTTGTTTAGCATTGTTGATAACTTTAGCTTGATTATTAGGTATAACATTATGTGAATTTTTATCTATTTGAAACTGATGTAATCGAATAGCACGTTAGAGTAACCATTATGATTTACTTAGTTTAAATGGTCACATAATTTTTTTCTGGTGGGAAACTCCTGTCTTTATACCCAGTGCCCTAAAACCTTCTAGTTTGGGAGTTATTGGTTGAAAACTTGCTACACGGGTATCACTGAAAAGCCTAATAGACTTTGGCATTGCACAACCTGGTGTAAACACGAGAAAGTGTGAATATCGCCATCGTGAGTAAATAAAAGCATAATAAACCCCTTGTTGACTCTTAGTTGAGTTGATGTGTAGTCTTGGTCAGAGCTTTAATTGTTTGTTGAGATTCTTGAGTTAATTCTAAATTTTTCCCTCTAAGAAACATATTATGCGAAGTATTTATTCTTTAGTTAATTCAATGGCTGCTAAGCACACACACACACACTACATCAGTGATTACAGGTTCTGGTTTGCAAAATGTTGTTGGTCATTGACCTTGTCTTGGTTAGATACTCTATTTGATGATCATTATAGTTTTCTGAGGCATCTCATTTAGATCTCATGCTTACTGATGTTTAGATTTTTAGGCATGTAGTTGTATATATGCATGTTGTTTAGTTATTTCATTCATTTTCTTTCTATTTTTTTGTTTGGGGGAAAGCAATGTTATACGTTTGGGGGTATTTGATAAGTAGGTTTTATACCTACTTATTTTGTATCAACTAAACTGCAATCGTTGCCTAATCCCATATTTCATAGTCTCATTTCATGCATTTCTTTACATTTTGTAGGATTCATGCTCGGGAACTCATTCGGTGGCATTTGGAGCTAAAAAGGATGTAATGAGAACTTATAGTGATCAAGTGTTGAGGTAATAGCAAGTGGAGATGCAGCAGCAGAAGAAAGCAGAAATCAAGTTCTGGTGTGTCGTGCCACTTTTTAGCTTATCGACAGCCGGCAGTGGCCATTGTTCCGCCGCCCGAGATATCTTTGCACAACGCTCACACGTCTGCTTTACGCCTCTTGATCGGTCTTGGTACCACTAGACTCTAATGAACAAAATGCTGACTTTTCCTTTAAGTGACCAATGGGGGAGTATCTTGAAGGAAGGGTCTTTGGAGGTTGAGGCAATATATCAGAACATTTATTTAGCCTTTTGGGGGATATAGAGAGACTTGTGTATATATTCTATTCTCTACGTTTGGGGGATCTATCTTAGATTGTTATTATATTTCCTAGAATAGATTAGGTTTAGATTTTGGATAATTGAAGCAATTGAAGAGCATTGAAGGTTCATATTTGAAGAAGAGAGATCAGATTTGCATTCCTCAATCCATAATTTCTCTTTACTTTCATATTTAGCTTTCAATGTATAAATAATTTTGGATGATGGATCTTGATTCTATTATGAACTAATTTCTATTTTGGGATTATAATGGATTTTATTGCATAGCTGAAGTTGATTTGCTTCCTTGTTGATATCTAATTGATTATGAATGGATTTTCTAATATGATTTGTGTTAATTGCTTGATCACCAATTAATTTCATTGCTTGATCACCTATATAAAATTGAGAAACGGATTATAGGTTCATATTTAATCATATTAACATGTGTTTATGACTTCTACATGGCGATGGAATTCATGATTCGTGCCTAGGATAGATATATACCGAAGCACTGTGTGTAGTCTATTTGAGACCTTGAGCTTCAACCCTCTTTAATTGTAATTTATATAGAGATATAGTGAGTTAGTTAATTAGTCTATTCACATTCATTCTATCATCTGTATATTTAGTGTGATATGGGTATGGTACATCGAGAGATGGCTATATTTTCCTTTCGTGTTCTCGACTAACAATGTGAAGTAATTAATTAGATTTAACAAGAAGTGTGTCAACCTAAGTGCATCAATAAGTTAAATTATAATCTCAACTCTCCTTTATCTGATTTAATCCTTTAATACTTAGTTTAATTTGATTCATATTTAATTTTAGATAAATCACTACTTATCCATCTATTTAAAGAGACTGAGATAATTAAAAAACTGGTTCTTGTTAGATTACTATTCTCCGTGGGATCGATACTTTACTTATTTTATATTACTTGTTGACCATGTGCACTTGCGTGTGTATATTGATTTGTCATATACCCATTCAAGCTAATATAAGCACATCTCTTACTTGGATCGTATCTTTTGCTTTTTGGATCTAGAGGTGGAGCCAATTCGATAATTTTCTTGTGGTCCATTAACAATGCCAATACGTTCTCAAGGGAATCACCTAGTGGAGTAAACACCCGATTTTCCATTCTTTCAAATTTTCTCTGTCTGTCCTGGCTTTGGTTGTATGTGGCTTGTTGTTATCGTTGCAGATCGCCTTCCTTTTTCCAGATAGAAGGACTATTGTTGGTTATCCTAGATTACCCCTATAAAATAAAGGATACATTTTCTTCGCTCTTCTTTTGACTTCTTTTGGCATCACTACCATAATCTCCAGATTGAAGGTATTCAGTTATTGCTTCTAAAGCTGTGAGATCTTTAATCCTTCCCTCTTTCAGGCCCATCTCTGCCATTTCGCCATGTTTGATCATCTCCGAGAAAGGATTGCCTATTCCCGATAGGACCCTCTCATAGTAAGGTGCCTATTTGATGTCTATGAAGGTCATTACCATCTCATTTTCACTCATAGGTGGACTTACTTGAGCTATAATTCCCCTCTATCTTTGTGCATAGTTCCGAAAAGATTCATTGGGCTTCTTTTAGACCTTGAACATTTAGTAACGGTCAGGAGCCATCTGAGTCTAGAAACTATATTGGTTTAGAAAAGTGTGGGCAAACTCCTCCCAGCTATGGATCTTGGTATTGTCTAGTTTGATATACCGGGTTTTAGCTTCTCCATTGAGACTCTTCTGGAAGAGTTGCATTCTGAGGCTTTCCTCTTCAGCAAAAGACCCCAGCTCGCCAATGTAGTCTTTCAGGTGGGTGTAGGGATCCCCTAACCCATTATATTTCTCAAAGTTCAGGATTTAAAATTCCTCTGGGTATCTGGCTCCAGGGAATATGCAGAGGTTTGAATAGTTGATACTAATGTGGCTCCTTGTCCCTTTTATGGACCAGATGGCTTCTTCCATTAATTTCACTTTCTTTTAAATTTCCTCGATCTCTTTGTCCTCCTGGACATACAGGGTTTCTTCGGTTTGTCCTATGGTTGCATCACCTTTGTCAGTCTTGCTACCAATTTGGAATATTGGAGTGGGAATTTGGACTTTATTTGTCATGATCGAAATTTGGATTCCTTCTTAGGTAGAGGGCCCAGGTTAAGCACTGGGTCTAGAGTCTAGGGCCAACTTGCATTGTTCTTTTAACAGATTGATCATTTTGGCCATTTGTTTTTTGAAGCACTCGAACTCTTCCCGATAGATGGGAACCGAGTCTGGTGCTGGACTTTCAGCCATTCTACTAGGCGGTGATCGGACCTTTTGGGTTCGATGTCGGGTTCGTGAACCAATCTACACACACGGTACATAGTTTAGTCTTGTAAGGTATGATATTTGATAGTTGACAGGAATTGGCATTTGACTAGAACTGAAAGAGGAAAGGCATAAAGAGACTTCCCTTCGCGTTTGGTTTATCAGAGGTTGACTTATCGTAGGCTTACTCTCACGGGCTTTTCGGCATGAAGGTTCCTAGATCTTCACAATCTACTAGATGGGAATGAGTCCGATATTTCTATTAAAGCATATCTAAGTGGCGCCTTTCTCGAGCCTCGTGAGGTTATGCTCCTCTTGAGTATAGTAATCAATCACTGATGGGTTTGCCTCCTTGTGGAGGAATCACACAACATACATTCACATACATTCATCGCTTCTCACCGTACCCAATATGATGACATTGTGCGAAGCACTAATATAAAGCATTGTAAAGAAACATCCATTCAAACAAGCATTGTAAAGAAAGCATTCATCACACACATGCAGATAAAAAAGGGAATTAAAAAGATTGAAATGCGGCTTAAGCCCTCTACTATCCCCAGCAGAGTCGCCACCTATCAACGTCGGGAATTTTCCATTTTCCTAATGTTCTTACCCTTTGTCTTTTGTTATGTTATTTTATTTATTTAAAGGGTGTGATTTAGAAAAGGACCGACATACATGTCGACAATTTGAAAAAATTAATTTTAATGATTGGGTTGAATTAGACAGAACCGCCAGTTGGTATGAGTTTAAATTGTTGTACTAACTCAACCAGATTTTCAAGATTTTCGCAATATGGCCCAATAAGTGACTCTGTTTAATTGGTCTGGAACCCGAGATTCATAGAGTTTGGGGGCTTGTTTAAGCGAAGAGATGGTGTTAGGCACCTCCCGACTTTCGTGAAATACGTTTACCGCTATTTTTTCATACCCTAATCATGAAGTATGTATATATGTATGTGTGTGTGTGTGATTTTAGCTTTGAAAAGGTGCTGAAGTGCTTAGAAAGTAGTGATTTTCCCCTTTGAACCTATTCCATAAAGGTTTGATTTCAATAAAAGTTCATTTTTACACAAAACATATAAAAGTGATTTTTTGAAAGGATGATTTCAAACCCTTCGCCAAATAGGAATCGAGGCCCTTTCATACTTCCAATTTTAACATGGACCAAGCCTTCTTTTAATCCTAGAAGCTTCTTTTTTTACTCTTTGATTGGATGTGAAGCATCTTTGGGGGGGGGGGGGGTTAGAACTCAGGGTTTTAATTGCTTGATTTTTCCTTAAGTCTATCCATCCTAGCACGGTCTATATTTTATAAAATCTTCATTAATTTGATTTGAAAATCAAGTTAAGTGACGAAATGTAAACTATAAATTACAAGGGTTGGGCTCCTTGTGAGTATGAAAGTCATCAAAGTAAGCCCGAGCACCTACAAACCATGATTTCACTATTTCGGGGCCTTAAATTCGGAAATTGTTTTTAAGGCCCAATATTAAATGTACAAAGGATTGCAAACTGACTGTACAACTTAAATAAGTCCATCATTGGAATCGAATCTAGATCTAGATCCATTGATTGGATATTTAACCCTATGGTTCCTAGGCTCACATAACATCATTTAAAGCTTGCAAGATGTATATTTAAAAATAATATATACATATAACTCAGAACTTCTCTAAACAAGTGATTCATCAATTAAATCCTTGTATGTGAGTAAATAAGCTTCCCGCGTCCTCTAGATACAGATCTAGGGTCACGTGATTGCTAAATATTTACAAAACTAGAAAGTAAACTAGATCTACCTAAATCTTAGCCAATATAACTCAATGGGTCAAGCTATGAAGCTTTTAGACCGATTAAATGTTATATCTGGACAGATCAAGGATAGATCCAGTCAATACACTTTAAATATTAACTATTTACACGTAATGAACGGTTAAAACTAGGATCTAACCACAACCAAACAAGATTTATATATATAGCACTTATATATGTACTGAAGTAGTAAATGAGTACAGATTTAAGAAGATATTACAATATGGTACGAGATTCGCAGCGAACGACTAAACGCTTTGAAGAACTTGATTTCAACCGGTAGAAACTTGATATAACGAATTATATATATAAGTGTTTACAATTGAGATTTATAGGGTTTAAGATGAAGAATTGCTCACTTTCTCTCTCTAGATCTCAGATTTCTCTCTCTAGAAATTTGGAAACTAATTTCTCTCTCTAAAATGAGTTGGGGGTCTGATATTGAAAGACCTGACCAGCCGCAAGTCTACCTGCGGCTGGGCTAGGTGGATCCCGTCGCCTCGAAGTTCGTTCCTTTGATCAACGTTCAGTCTGCGAAAATATTCATATCTTGCAATCCGGGAATCCTATGGAGGTGTCCCATACTATTTCGGAAAGCTCTTTCCGAGACCTACACCATGACATAGGGCTTGACTTTTTTCGAACTTGGGAAGATGGGTCCATGACCAGAATAACATCTTCAAGTCTTCGTAGGCAGTTCGTTGAGCTGTGTCTTGCGCAGTTTGCACTCGAGATTGCTGTGATGGCTCTTTGTGACCTTATCTGCAGCTAAATGACTGTTGTTTATGTTGTGTTGCTAACATTCCATATTTATCCTCCCGAGGTTGATGTGACTTTTGGCTGTCTCTAGGGTTTGACTGTTGTTAATTCTGTTTTTCCTCGGGATTGTCTTCGAAGTTTGATTTAATGTCCTCCGAGACTGTCTTCTGGATTTGATTGTTGTTGTAGTCCTCCGAGGTGAAATTATGCTTTGGCGCTCTTGTAGGATTAATCAAAAGAAAGCGAAATTTCGAGTACATGTGTATAGTCCAAACATATGTAATCAGATTCCATTCATATGCCCACATCATTGTTTTATTAATAAATTAATACACCTCATTCATATACTTATGATCAAAGCCTAAATCAGCAAGATAGCTATATAATTATATTAATCAAAGTGAATTACTTACCGAAAACGGTTAGCTATTGGGATCTAAGCTTTCCTCTACCGCCGCTCTCGTTCCCTTCTTTTCCCTCAGTTTATATACTGAGGTCTAGCTATTTATTAAGGGTTCACATTTTAATACATTTTAATATTCCATATTTTTATATTAAGAAGTCATTTGAATAATTAAAATACAAATATGAGTCTAAACTATTCAGAGGACCCTCTTAATATAAAAATGTGGGTTGTTAATATGTATTAAGAGGTGGGTTCTTAATATACATTAAGATACAATCAAACACAATTACCCTAATGAACTTTTAATTGGGTTCAATTAATATTAAGGCCCAAATTTTAACCAAATAATATTAGGGTCATTTACATAAGTATACAACAAATAGAAAGTAATTACAAGAAAAGTGCAACAACCAAATAATTACAAAAAGAATGTAAATATTACAAAAATAGTACAATTCACATTAATAAGGAAACCTAAAATCAAGGACAAATAACTACCATAATAAATAATTCAAATTCAAATATTTGGATCTAACAACAAAAACAAATTCAAATTCAAAATAATAATTCAAATTTAAATATTCAAATTCAAATCTTCATCTCCCTCACATACACTTTGAAATAATAGTCCACCGCTACACCGCCGCTTACATATCGAATCTCCATTGTCCAAAACGCCAATGAGAAGAAGAAGAAGATTCGCCCTACAAAAAGTTTAAAAATAAATAAATGTAACTATTAATGTTCTGAAATTTTTTTTATAACAATTTTGTTACTCATAAATAATAAAATGGTTACCTTTATATGAATGGTTGGCTACCTACTCCATCACATTCAAAAACAAAATTGGTAACTTAATAAAACCGAATTAGTAACCAAACTTTTATACCAAGGTAACTAAACTCTTATACCAAGATAACTAATCTACCTTTCACACTGCAGTATGAATTGGTTACCTTGGTCCGAAAGTTCGACAACCAACTACATGAAGGTTTGGCTACCAAATCAGTACATATGCAAAATAACCTTACTCGGTATCAAAATTCAAACTTTCAAAGAACAAAATTTTCCAATTCCCCCAAAATTTCAAATTATAAGCAAGATCATCATTCTGCATTCTTGATTTAAGAATCAAAAAAAAAACAATCTGAAAATGGGGTTTTGAAGACAAGATCGGAATAAAGCAGACGCTTAAGAATGAAGAAGGGTATGCATATAGATATAGAAGATTAGATACAGAGAGACAAGGGAAGGGAAGAGAGAGAAAGCTTGATAATGAAAGTTGGTAGAGAGAGTATGTTTCTCAGTGGCTAATACATGACTATACAATCCGCCATGCTTGCTTTTCTTTTCTTTTTCCTCTCCATGATTGCTTTATACTTATAGTGAGCACTACTAGTAATACTACTCGTCCTCCTCCCGAACCTCATTCCAAGCCTCAGCTCCAAACTTGAACATTTCTCCTTCTGTGGATTTTACTCTGCAAAAATATCCTTTCACTAAACCAATGAGCACACGAAGAATCATAACAGGTTTCTACTAACTGGGGCGACCGGAAAAGGAAGGACGGTGGAGCGAGGGACGGAAGGAGCAAGAGGAGTGTTTTAAATAACTTAAGGAGAGAGAAGAAGTTATAACTAATCCCTAAATTAAGGAATTCTAATTGAATTATAATTCCCTAAATTAAGAAATCCTACTTACACTAGAATATGTAAATAAATATGAAAGTGTATTAGTTATGTAATTATTATATGAGTGCACTATTGTTGTAATTTTTTTTTAAAATGTAATAGAATATGTAAATCACCCATAATATTATCCATCACTTCTAATTAACCCATATAAATTTGACCCAAGCATTAGAAAACCCCACATAAATTTAGTCAATCTTATAAAGAGTCTAATTAAGATTATTTTTTTATGGGTATTACAATATTGATTATTAAGTACACACAATATTATTTACAGCACTAGAGCATTAAGTATCTATTGTTAAACTTTATTAAGCCTGTATTTTTTCTCACACCAAAGTTATCCTCTGACAGCCCAAGTTGTCAAGTTTTTAATGTGATTTCATTTCTTTGCAGGATTGAACTAGCTTTGGTATTGAGACGCGTGGACGAATCTTGGTGTTAATGTGTATACATATTAATTATTATGTGTGGGAATTCTAATTTATATATAATGGTACAATTTTAATTTTAATTTAAAATAAAAAGAGATTTAATTTTAGAAGAAGTATTTTTTTTTAAAAAAAAGGAAGTTATTGGTAGAAAAAGTTTGAAAAAATTGGAGACTATTTGAATGCTCTATTTTATGAGGATAAACTTTCAGTATTCTATTTTGCTGATGTTAGAAGTCTCAATAAGTGTCTCAAATGATGTGTCACCGGGATTATGTTGTGTCAAATTCGCATCGATAAAAAGAATAATTTTTCCCCTATGAAGAATTTTAGGATTGATCTCATGTAATTAATTATACAATAAATTATTATTAAATATCCAATTTCATATTATTTGAGAGCCCTGATATTATTCTTTTATTAAAATCATTTGAAATTATTTGAGACCCCTGATGTTATTTGAATATTTTTTGTCGGATAGATGTAATATTATTTTCTTAAAAAATGAGAAAAAAAATATCTAAAGTTCCGTTCACGAGTTCACGAATGAGTCCATAAATACACTCGCAACTTGATTCCATCCTTCCTTGGGCATTGTCCTTTTTTCTCTCTCTCAACTAGCACTTGCTTTATCCAATAATTATTTTGTTGTCCGCAATAGAAGGCACACCAAATGGATGCCTTCTCCTCTTTTCTTTCTCCAAACTACATTATGTCTCCCAAACCACCACCACAATCCCAATCATTTCTCCCTCTCCTCAACATATCCGCCGTCAGAGTCGAAGAAAAACCGCAATCAACCACCACCACCACAAAAAAACCCACCTCAAAACCATCAAATTATAAGCAGTACCCTCAAAAAACAACACCCAAAAGAGCACCGCCGACTTTTCCGCAGCAACAACCACCATTACCTCCGCCTTCCCTTCCGGCAGCAATCTTTAACGCCTTGGATAACATTGTAAACACATTCATCGACCCACCAATTAAACCCTCCGTCGACCCAAAATTCACCCTCTCCGACAACTTCGCCCCCGTCGACGAGCTCCCACCCACCGAATGTGAGGTGGTCCACGGCGCCCTTCCGCCGTGTCTCGACGGCGCGTACATCCGCAACGGCCCAAACGCCCAATTCCTCCCTAGAGGACCTTACCACCTCTTCGACGGTGACGGAATGCTCCACTCCCTCAAAATCTCCCAAAACACCGCCACCCTCTGCAGCCGCTACGTCAAGACCTACAAGTACACCGTGGAACGCGCCAACGGCTCTCCGGTAATCCCAAACGTATTCTCCGGCTTCAACGGCCTAACTGCCGCCACGACCCGTGGTGCCATCATTGCTGCCAGAGTTCTCGCCGGCCAATACAACCCCAACAATGGCATTGGCCTAGCTAACACAAGCTTAGCCTTCTTCGGCAACCGCCTTTATGCTTTAGGAGAGTCTGATCTCCCCTATGCTGTCAAAATATCGTCAGATGGCAATATTTTGACAGTAGGTCGTCATGATTTTGACGGAAAACTCGTCGTGAGCATGACCGCTCACCCCAAAATTGACCCCAAAACAGGGGAGGCGTTCGCCTTTCGGTATGGCCCAATGCCTCCATTTCTAACATATTTCCGATTTGATGCAAACGGCAACAAATTACCAGATGTGCCTATATTTTCAATGACTAGTCCATCTTTTTTACATGACTTCGCAATTACAAATAAACATGCTATTTTCACCGAAATTCAATTGAGGATGAACATGATGGATATGATCTTTGCCGGTGGATCTCCGGTAGGTGCCGACGCCGGAAAAGTGCCGAGAATAGGGATAATACCGCGGTACGCCAAGGATGAGGCGGAGATGCGGTGGTTTGAGGTGCCGGGATTTAATATAATGCATGCTATTAATGCTTGGGATGAAGACGGCGGCGATACGGTGGTGATGGTGGCGCCGAATATATTGTCTGTGGAGCATACGATGGAGCGTTTGGATTTGATTCATGCTTCGGTAGAGAAGGTAAGGATTGATTTGAAGGCGGGAATAGTGTCGAGACAGCCGATGTCTACAAGGAATTTAGACTTTGCAGTGATCAATCCGGCATACGTGGGACAAAAGAACAAGTGAGTATATATAAAATTTTTAAATTTTAAACTTCAAATATTTTTAAACTCAAAATTAATATAAATATATTTAATTTTAGTCAATATAATTAAAAAAATGATAAATGATCGAAAATGTATAACTAATTTTAATATATATTGGATTGTAGTTTTTAACAAATTTTATGGATTTAGAGTTTTAAAATATTTTAAATTGGCTGGTTAAAAGTTAATAATAATTTTATAATTTAGAAGGAAAGAAGTATATTTCAATATTCTTATGAGATGAAGTATTTTTTTTTTGTAGGGTTTACAAGCTTTATAATATTATCGTATATATGTGGCCCATATTAAGGATATTTCTTAGCTTCCATTATTTTTTTGAAGAAAAGATAATATATTAGCTTCCATTATTTTACATCAATGTTTAATGACTTTTGACATTCAAATTAGTACTCGATCTTGCCCAAAATGATGGCTTAACTACAAATTTCAGATTAAATTAAGGTAATCAAAAAAGAGGGGAAAATATAAATTTATTTTTATTTTGCCCTTTAAATTGGCATGTATATATGGGGTGAGTCTAACATTGGTACGTGTTAATTGCTTTAATCGGTTCATGTGTTTGCCAAGGATAAATTAGTCGATATAAAATTTTATGTAGTTGACATATACTTTTTTTTTGCTACATTAAAACACACGTCCCACACAAACCCTCTTTGCTGTCGGCAAGGATCAACCATGGAAACCATAAGGTGATTCATACCGCTGGGGCCAAATACCATGTTGTCTATATATTTTAAACATATTTTGTCATTTAAGTATCTTTTTAGGAAAGTGGTTAGCATGAAGTTTATTTTTGGGTAAGTTGAATTAATTACTAATAAGATCGACACGCTATGCGAGGCTACATGTGTGTCAAAGATTCTATTGACCAATTGATCAACTTACTAAAAAAATAAATTTCATGCTAACCGGATCATTTTTTAGGGTCAGAGTACTAAATTTTGTTACTTTACAGGTATGTGTATGCTGGAGTTGGGGATCCTATGCCAAAGATAATAGGAGTGGTAAAATTAGACGTATCGGTGTCCGAAGGGGATCGACGGGATTGCATAGTGGCCAGTCGAATGTACGGACCTAGGTGCTTTGGAGGCGAGCCATTCTTCGTAGCGAGGGAGCCCGATAATCCTGAAGCTGATGAGGACAATGGTTTTTTAGTGTCATACGTTCACGACGAAAACATCGGTGAGTCGAGGTTTTTGGTTATGGATGCGAAGTCTCCAAATCTTGATATTGTAGCTGCAGTGAAGTTGCCTCGCAGGGTGCCCTACGGCTTCCATGGACTGTTTGTGAGAGAAAGTGACCTAAACAAGCTACAAGATTAAAGTGATATTTAGCGAATTTTGATTCTAAGCAGTTGGTTTTGGAAATTTTATTTGGCAGTCCTATAGAAATTAATTAGTTTCATTTATATAACTAGAGAGTTGCAATTATATAATATTTATATGATGATAAAAGTTATCAAAATGCAACTCTCTGTAGTTATATCAATGCAACTAATTTTATAAACTGTCCAAATTAGCGGATTATTATAAGATAAATTAAAAACTATTAACTACTTCACCTAAACAATTCCAAAATTAATAATAATAATAACACTAATAATTTTAAAATAATAATAATAAAAAATGTTAATTTTAAAAATTTAAAAAACGTTAATTTTAAAAAATTTAAAAACATTAATTTTAAAAAATTTAAAAACGTTACTTTTCTAAAAAATTAAAAAATTCTGTTTTTATAAAAAATTAACGTTTTTAAAAAAAACAGACTTTTGTAAAAATTGAATTTTAAAAAACAGTTTAAAATTAAAAAAAAATCTGTTTAAAAAATTTAAAAAAATTAACGTTTTTAAACTGTTTTTAAAAATTTATTAAAAAAATTAACGTTTTTAAAAAATTAAAAAATTCTGTTTTAAATTTTTTTAAACTGTTTAAAAATTAATGTTTTTAAACTGTTTTTTAAAAATTAATGTTTAAACTGTTTAAAAATTTTAAAAATTAATGTTTTTAAACTGTTTTTTTAAAATTAACGTTTTTAAACTGTTTTTTAAAATTAACGTTTTTAAACTGTTTTTTAAAAATTAATGTTTTTAAACTGTTTTTTAAAAATTAATGTTTTTAAACTGTTTTTTAAAAATTAATGTTTTTAAACTGTTTAAAAATTAATGTTAAAAATTTTTAAACAGAATTTTTAATTTTAAACTGTTTTTTAAAATTCAATTTTTTAAAAAAGTCTGTTTTTCTAAAAACGTTAATTTTTATAAAACGGAATTTTTTAATTTTTAAAAAACGTTAATTTGTTTTTAAACCGAACTAATATTTTTTAAAAAAAGACTATTTTTTTAAAAATGTTAATTTTTATAAAAACAGAAAATTTTAAATTTTTTTAGAAAATTAACGTTTTTAATTTTTTTTAGAAATTTAACGTTTTTTAAATTTTTTAGAAAAATAATGTTTTCAATTTTTTTTTAGAAAAGTAACGCTTTTTTTTAATTTTTTAGAAAAGTAACGTTTTTAAATTTTTTAGAAAATTAACTTTTTTAAATTTTTAAAATTAACATTTTTTATTATTATTTTGAAATTATTAGTATTATTATTATTATTAGTTTTGGAATTGTTTAGGTGAAGTAGTTAATAGTTTTGGTTATTTGTGCTTATAATAATCCTAGCATTTTGTTTATTTTTCTCGTGTTCCACGCCAAGAAAAAGTCAAGTCAACTTCAGACATCAAGATTCCTAACGTTTTTGGACGAAAAATCGGACGGAGTGACCATTTTGTAAATTTTGAAAGTACAGTTATTCGATTAGAATAAAAAAGTTTGATGAATGCACAACGAAACCGGACCCTCAAAGATCGATGAATAAAAACCTTATTTATCCCGATACAAGTACCTTTTCTATTTTTCATTGGTTTGCGCGTTTATATTGAACAAAGTTGGAGAGCAGATCCTTTGTCTCCAAATTCTTTGTCCCCTTGTGTCCCTCAACTTAAATTTTGACACATGTCCTTTTATTTAATTTTAAAATTAATTAGTGTTAAGTAAGAGACTAGGTGTCAAAATTTAAGTGGCTTGGACACAAGTGACATAAATTTTGAGACAGAGGATCTGCTCTCAACTAGTTGATAGTCTGTGAATACACGTGCTAATTTAAACAATAGATTTGACTAATCTAAACCTGAATTTAAACAATAGATTTGACTAATCTAAACCTGAATATATCTGACAAAAAATACATTCATTGAAACATAAGAACATTCTTTCAGTCTTATTTCATCAAACAATTGAAATGTAGTAACCAACCAAATTAAGTAACAATGCTATATGAATAACTCTGGAAAAATTTTAAATTTCACCCAAATTATGAATCCTCAAAGTAGTAATACAAAATAGAAAAAGCTGCTAAATTTTGACATACTTGCGACGAACTTCGAAGTCAAATGTAACTACCCGGAGGTTGTTGGGCCTTATTGAACTCTATTATGGATTGAAGTACCCAAAAGCATGGGCTAATTTACCATCAATCTTCTCCTTCGTAAAATAATAATGAAAAAAACTTAAAAATCATATAATTTTCAATAAAAAAAACCCCATCAAATAGATGTAGCTTTACCGTTTTTATATAAAAAAAAAAATTCAAAGTCAACTGGGTATGAACAACAATGAATGAAAAGCAAAGCAAAGAAAAAAAATGAGAACTTGCTACTGTTAATTCATAGAAATTCAACACCGACCTCTCATTGACGCTACTATAAATCTGCATTATTCATCCCCTTGTCGGAGTCAACCTCATCGCCTGAAAACCCCTAATCTCGCCCTTAAAAACTTTACATGATCAACTGCCTATTCAAGCTGCACCGCTATGTTGTTCCACCATCATGGTCATTTGTGTTACCGATTTATAGTCTTGGATAGGCTTTGATAGAAATTATAGGGAGATATAGAGAGAAAGAAGATAGGTTGAGGAAGAAGTTTTAATTCAATTCATTGATAATCCATTTCAGTACAGAACCAAGCCTCTTATAGGCATAACTAATACCTTACATACAAAATAAATCCTAGTCTTTCATTTTATTTAGCCATTCCTTTTTACTAACTATTTTAATACTAATCTATCTAATGCACCTTTTAGCTGCACAATGTCAAGGCGCGTAACAATACTCCGTTCTCCAAAAATCACCTTGTCCTCAAGGTGGATGTATGAATGAATTTATTTCCACTTCAGTGATGATATAATTTGTAAGGCAGTACTTAGAGACGATCCGTTGGATTACAACAACTTCAAATCCAACCCATAAAGGTGGTTCAGTTTAACATGATTCCAACTTATGATGATGTCCTCCCATTAATACCTAATGCGAACCTGGTGCTCCAGCCCACGTAATTGCATCTGGTTGAAAAAAGATGATTCATTCATCAAAATATGTCCACAATTCTTTTAACTTTTTTTTAGAAATGCTTGGACACCACCATTGATATCCTCATAAGCGAAATTCATAATCCATGTAGTTTCAATGATCAACGGTCAACTGATATACTTTCTAAACTTCTTAGCTTTCGTACTGTGAAGTTGAAGAATTCCATCTATTCCTGAATCCCAATAAAAAAATTGTGCTAACAAGATTGTTCTGTGTTGATGCGTCGAGCTTGCATGCACAAATAAGTCTTCTTCTGTCCCATGTCCATTTGTATCACTCAAGATTCCCACTTGATTTTCCTTGCTGATTAACTGTGAGTCAATTGTGTCTTGACCTGTTGAAGTGCAAATTCTGCAATTGATTTGACATCCCTAGCTCCTTGGTAATCAACAGGAGGTTTCCCAGACGCAAATACCTTAATTGTTGGAAATCCTCTACTTCCGTATTCTTGAACAAAAGACGGATGAACATCAGCATCAAGAGTTACCTCCAACTGCTCTGCCATCACACTTGTGTTGGGAAAAGTACGCCAAAAATAATCTATTAATTACTTTTCCGACTTTGTGCAATTAAATATGAAATCAACAAAACCAATTTTGAGAACAAAAATAACAATTAACCATCTACAAGCAAAACACCAAATTTACGTGGAAAACCCTCTAAAATTAAGAGGTAAAAATCACGGGTCAAACTCCCAATCTCCACTATATCACTAATAATGGGCTTACAATAATCCTCTCAAGTTTTATGCCTTAAAACTTGAGGTTTCACAATAAATTGAGATAGTACAAATTTACCTTTAATTAGGTTGAAAAACCTAATTAACTTTACCACCCAAAAACACTCCAAGCAATAAAGTCTTCAAGCTTTCAATTGAACAGAGATGATGGCGGATACCCACGAACAACAAACTGTAATTCTCTTAATTTATTCTTTTGGTATCCTCTTACTACCAAGCTTATCTCATGTATCAAATAAGACTCCATCGTAGCCTTATTTATAGTACTATTCTTAATCCATTCCTATTATGGATTAGAAACAACTTATTCTCCTAATCAAATTAGGGATCACACCTCCTTATCTTGGTCACCAACCAATCTAACAAGTAAATCATTTTTCAACTTGGAATCTCCAATTCCAATATTGCTTCCATTAACCCAATTTCTAATTAGATTAATATCAAGTAAACCCACTTACTTGCTCACAAAAAAATCAATTCTTTTCTATATTGGATTTTATCTCATGGGTGAGGACCCACACCCAACAATTTTGAAGCGGAATTGTACGATCCATCCCACATCAATTCATCACCTAGCAGCGCACACCTGTGTAGATGGGCCCAATAAGTATGTTGGACCACCTCCTTACCTCTAACATACTTATTAACCTATCTACACTCTTGAATTTATCCAATGTGGGATTCATGTGAAATATCCCAACAATCTCCACCTTTCACTTGAATACCCATCACAAGTATCATTCTAGAGTATTCACCATTTTTAAGCACACCAACTTTGAATCCTTCAAGATCTTTGCTCGACTCTAATACTACTCCACCACGCCAGCAGCAAACGTGTCTCAGCAGTTTCCTATAGCCATCTTGAGCCCAGCAGTTTCCTATAGCCATCTTGAGCCCTGCTCCACCCAATTCAAATACTTCACCTTTGAGTCCTTCAAGAGCTTTGCTTAACTCTAATATTACTCCACCACGCCCGGGGTAAATGTGTCTCAACAACTTCCCTAGAGCCATCCTAAGCCCTCTCTACCCGATTCAAATCATCTCGTGCTCCAACTGATTCAACTCTATTTGCTCCACCCACGAGGCCTGCGAATTTACCCTCGCACTCCCCTCGCACCTTGGAGTTGTTCTTGGGCCCATCAAACCATGGGCTCTGATACCATTTGAAGCGGAATTGTACGATCCATCCCACATCAATTCATCACCTAAGTAGCCAAGACAATTGTTGTAGACCAGTAAATAAGTATGTTGGACCACCTCCTTACCTAAAAGGTTAACCTATTAGGTTGAGGCTCTGACATACTTATTAATCCATCTACACTCTTAAATTTATCTAATGTGGGATTCATGTGAAATATACCAACAGTACATCTGGCCTTCCAAATTTTAGAACAATAGAGTCCCCAATAATAGCTAGTGTCTCTTCTACACATTTCATCGAGCACTTTGCACACATTAATCCCATAAATCATTATGATTCCCTTTCTGGTAAACACAGACCCTTTTGGAAAATTATTCACTTTAGTATCCCAATCCACTGACCTAATTACTGAAATAGATGTATTCCCCATTCTACTTGACATTATACTGCAATTGTATTCTTTGTTGCGATCACAAATTTTAAACAATTCGCCATGGGTACCGACTCCACTCACCTGTTCAATTTTTATTTTGTTTGCCAAATTTTTCATGAGGTTGATTCTTTTGATGTTTATTTGGCCCCATTTTGGATCTCCAGCCTCAGGATATACGAATTCCCTCCTGATTTCAGAATTAGCTTTAGCTTCAATTAGCTTAGGACTTTGTCAATCACCTTATATATCTCATCAACCTCCTTCGTATTTGCACCGATTGTCCTTACGACAATGTCGGTTGTTGAGCTAACATATGAGAAATCACTTTTGGGATGATATTTTACCTTATCATGTTTTGATTGATTGCACGTTTGAATTTGTAGGAATGGAACTTCAAGTTTCGCTAGAAAGCCCTCATGATCTCTCTCCTTAGTGATAACTATATCATCTTCTTCCTGGATTTTCAATTGACTTTGATGGCCTTCTTCCTCCTTAAAATCCTGAACCACATCATCTTCATCGCTATCATGACATGCATACTGACTACTTGGAATTTGCTTAGATACATAAGCAATCCTCCTCCTCGGTATAACCACAAATTAACAATTTACGGTCATGCTTTGAATCGGATTTCAGGCGAGCTTGCTTCATATCTTTAACAAATTGATCAACAAATTTTGTCATAGATTCTGAAAATCTCTCAAAAAATTTGTTCCAAACATCCATGGTAGGATCAAGTTCCTTGGATTCCGCTCTCAATGAAAGCGACATTGTTACCGATTTATAGTCTTGGATAGACTTTGATAGAAATTACAGGGAGATATAGAGAAAAAGAAGATAGATTGAAGAAGAAGTTTTAATTCAATGAATTGATAATCCATTTCAGTACAAAACCAAGCTTCTTATAGGAATAAATAATACCTTACATACAAAATAGATGGCAAAAAGCACTTTTATCCTATTGTGGTTGTAGTGTTTTAAATAATTAAACATATTTATCTTTTAAAATATTCAGTTAAATTTACATTATAATTTTTAAAAATGTTCAATCAACCCATTCCGTCCAATTTCTTGGACGGACGTTAACAAATCAACTTGAATTGCTTACGAGGCTTTTTGAAAAAAATTTAAAAAATTACGTGGCAAAAAGATACATATAATGTTCCTGTCTCCTCCTTTCTTTTATTTTTTAATGGATTTTCTTTATAATTTATTCTTTTCAAACAAAAAAATAAAATCATTATGCGGTAAAAAAAAATAATTATAATAATAATAAAATTAAAATAAATATTTTAATTCATTTTTTATAATTTTTCTTTTCCTTTTATCTTTTCCTTTCTTTTAATAATTATTTTTATTTTAAGAATTAATTCCAAATAATACAAATAATATATCAAAATTTTTGTTTCAATGAGATCTATTACAACATTACATTAATTTCAACAAAAAAATAAATATAAAAATCATTAATTATATGACAAAATAATAATTAAAATAATAAAATTAAAATAAATATTTTAATTCATTTTCTATATAATTTTTTCTTTTTCTTTTATCTTTTCCTTTCTTTTAATAATTATTTTTATTTTTAAAATTAATTCCAAATAATATATCAAAATTTTTAATAACTAAACATAAAAAAACAAAAACAATCTCTTTTCCTTTCTTTTAATATCACTTTCCTTTTATCAATAACTAAATGCAAATTATTAATAAAACAAACAAAATTCAAATTATTTAAATGACAAATTATATTATAATCATCAAATCGCTATCATCAAATGTGTTTACGGAAATAAGAGTTTTTATTATAATAACTCTTATAATTTGTCCTTCGAATTTTGTCATTTGAATATAATTTGTCATTTAAATAATTTGAATTTTATAAATAACTAAATGCAAATTTTTTGTTTTTTTTATGTTTAGTTATTAAAAAGTTTTAATATTATTTGGAATTAATTTTAAAAATAAAACAATTATTAAAAGAAAGGAAAAGATAAAAGGAAAAGAAAAAGTTATATAGAAAATGAATTAAAATATTTATTTTAAATTTATTATTTTAATTATTATTTTGTCTCATAATTAATGATTTTTATTTATATTTTTTTGTTGAAATTAATGTAATGTTGTAATAGATCTCATTGATACAAAAAATTTTAATATATTATTTGTATTATTTAGAATTAATTTTTAAAAATAAAAATAATTATTAAAAGAAAGGAAAAGATAAAAGGAAAAGAAAAAAATATAAAAAAATGAATGAAAATATTTATTTTAATTTTATTATTATTTTCATTTATTTTTTTACCACATAATGATTTTATTATTTTATTTTTTGTTTGAAAAGAAAAAATTATAAAGAAAACACATTAAAAAAATAAAAGAAAGGAGGAGACAGGAACATTATATATATCTTTTTGCCACGTAATTTTTTATTTTTTTTCAAAAAGCCACGTATGTGACGCCCCCAAAATTAGGTATACATCACCCATCTTGAGTCACCAGATACATGGTAGAGAATTCAAATACAACTTAATAATACAACTGTCGTGTACAATACGACAAAACATGAACTGTGAGTTTGAATACAAATATTGTCTACTAGAGAGTATACAAACTCAAAAGGAGTCCTCATTACAATTATTATCACACTATTTCACAGAATAGTGAGGATTACTAATGCACCATCTAGGACCATCACTCCGTTCCCGACTCGCTCCAACTATATTCTCATTTCAAGAAGAACGGTGAAAGAAAGGGTGAGCTCAACTAGCCCAAGAAGAAATATTATGACTAAGATAATGCGTAATAAATTATCATTAGCCTTAAACAAAGTGTTAAAGCGATACAATATAACAAACATCAAGTTTAAGCTGCGGTGAACAAGCAATCCATTAAAAGAGTCAAGTAGAGAATAAAATCTACTATCTTTTATGATTTAAAAGATTTTTCATCACTTTTATCGCTGGGACTCAGCTTAATAAATAATCCACATCATCGAATCACCCCTGCACTACGGCCAAGGATATTCTTTAGTATCACGACCACAATTATCCATGCACTACGGGCCAAGAATATTTGTGTATTCATTAATGGTTATGATCATGCCAACAACGGTCCATCAATGCACTACGGGCTAATGAGAACTTTTACCACATCATTTGTAACATTACGGTCATGATTACACCGAATAATCCCTGGTCATAATCATACCAAGTCCATCTATACACTACAGGCCACAGATGACTTTCAAAAAATATAAATATGAGGATGATGACAATGATATAAAAAATCAATAAAACAAGTTCAAGAATTAATTTGTCCAAGAACCAATAACGTCCAAATTGTCAACATGATATTGCTTTGTAGAGTAAAATTAAAGAATGCTCAGAAGAATATTTCCATGAAAAGATACTGGATGAAGAGCATTTATCAAGGATATTCCACTAATTTCATGGAGTATAGAAGTTAAAACTTTAACCAACTGAGTATAATAAAGAATGGAATAACAAAAGAAATCACCATCCATGCGGTACTTCGCATAGATAGGTTATTCCAACAGAATACTAAATAACGGAACGGTCGGTAAATTCGCTTGCAAGCGGGATGTTCCAATAGAATAATAAAGAATGGAATAACAATAGAAATCACCATGCATGCGGTACTTCAGATGCATAGGCAAAGTTATTCCAACGAGAATACTAATAAGGACGAGAATCAGTCCCGTAAAACACATGTATATGATATTCCAATGTAATAATAATAAAAGGCGGAATCAGTCCCACAGAAACGCGCCTTAGATAGGATATTCCAATGTAATAGTAAAGGCGGAATAATAGAAGAATTTCACCAAGTATAGGGTAGTAGCAGCGTATCTGAGTTATTACAACAGAATGATAAAGAATAGAATAATGTAAGTTCTCTTCATGAATACAAAAGAAATAATACCCCTACGAAAGTATAATAAATAATATTCCCTACCTTAAGAAGAAGAGTCTTTGGATATATAAGTTGTGAAGTAGCGAGAATACTTTCTTCTTTCTCTCTATAGTTTATCTCTCAGAGTTTCAAATTGAATTCATTATGAAAATAATGAAGGAATGAGCTTATTTATAGAAAAATGGATCTGATAGTAACTAACTCATGAGCAGTCCAGATTGATTTACTTTAATCTGGTCCATATTTAAAGCAAAATCTTTTAAATAAAATATAATATATTCTATTTATAATCTAATAAAACGAATAACTTTATAAAAGATTTTACTATGCAAATACTATGCAGAATATTACGCAGCACTATCAAACACTATGCATAATAAAATATACTATATTCTAATTATTGTCTAATAAAAGCAGATAACTTTATAAAAGTATTACATTTTTTATATAAAAAGATTTTACTACTATAAAAAATACTATGCAAAACACTATGCATAATAGAATATAATATATTCTATTTATAGAATAACTTTATATAAGTATTTCATTATATATAAAAAGATTTTTCGTATTATTACATTAATAATATCAACAAAACTGAGTGACTTATCACGTAAGCATCAATAATTAATACCGTGTGCTACTTATGCAAACCACGCCAGACATCGTATTCTTTAACAAGGTGTTTCAACAGTTAACAGTAAAACTTCCGCCGTTATTTTCATAAAGTATTTTTGTCGTTTTTCTCAATCGACAATAATTCCGTTGTAGGGTCTACTGATGATTGTCTTGGTTATACGAATATTCCTGTTAAAACGAATATTCTCCGACCAATCGAATATTATATAACAACTTTCGTACTTTGCAAAATTTATAAATATTACCCACAACTATAACATTATATCAATTTCACTCCATAATATTCAAAAATAATATTTATAGAAAATTCATCTTTATTCAAAAAGTTGGGGTTTTACAATCTCCCCTTCTTATGAAATTTCGCCCTCGAAATTAGGGTGCGTACCTGGTATATTGAAGAGATAAGAATACCTTGATTTCATTTCAGATTCTAACTCCCAAGTCATTTCCTCAACATCGTGGTTTCTCCACAAAATTTTGACTTGAGGTATAACCTTGGAGCGTAGAATATGTTCCTTCTTATCCAAGATTTGAACATGAACTTCTTCATACGTCAAATCTTCCGCTATTTCGTCCGGTTCTAACTCAATAATGTGGTTCGGGTCTTCCACATATTTACGTAATATGGATATGTGAAAAACGTTATGAACACGAGACATACTTGGTAAAGAAAGCGAGTCTATAGGCCACAGTTCCTACTCGATCAAGGATTAAAAATGGGCCGATGAATCGAGGATTGAGCTTTCCTCTCTTTCCAAATCTCGTAACTCCTTTCCATGGAGCAACACGTAACAACACATGATCTCCAATATCGAATTCTATGTCCTTTCAATGAAGATCAGCATAACTCTTTTGTCGATCTTGTGAGGTTTTTATACGTTGTCGGATCGTTTGAATCTTTTCCGTAGTCATACGTACCAACTCCGGTCCCAACAACGTTGCTTCACCCACCTCATCCCAGCATACTGGAGAACGACACTTTCTTCCATAAAACACCTCAAATGGAGCCATGCCAATACTAACTTGATAACTATTGTTGTAGGAAAACTCCACCAATGGTAAGAACTTGTCCCAACTTCCCATGAAGTCAAGGACACAGAGTCTTAATAGATCTTCAAGAGTTTGAATCATCCTCTCTGACTGCCCGTCCGTCTGAGGATGATATGCCGAGCTAAATCATAAATCCGTGCCCATAGCTTTTTGCAAACTAACCCAAAATCTTGAAGTGAATCTAGGGTCTCGATCAGAAACTATGGATACTGGCATACCATGCAATCTTACAACCTTGTTTATGTACATACGAGCAAGACGTTCAAGTGTATAAGTTTCTCGTATCGGTAAGAAATGAGCAGAATTGGTCAATCTATCAACAATGACTCAAATCGCATCTATGCCTTGAGAAACTTTGGGAAGACCAATAACGAAATCCATGGTAATGTTCTCCCACTTCCATTCTGGAATTTCAAGTGGTTGCAATGGACCTTTTGGTACTTGATGCTCCGCCTTGACTCGTTGACACGTTAGACACCTTGAGATAAACATCGCTATCTCTCTCTTCATATTGCTCCACCAAAATGTATGACGAATATCATGATACATTTTGGTACTCCCAGGATGGATTACAAACGGTGTGTTATGCGCCTCCATCATAATTTTATACTTTAAATCAGGGTCGTTAGGAACACAAAGTCTGGAGTTGACTCGAAGTATTCCTTCTTCATCGATTCTTGCTTCCGGCATAGCACCTTTTTGCACTTTCTTCCTCATACGCATCAGCTCCAGGTCTGTAGCTTGAGCAGCTTTAACTTTATCAATTAAAGTCGGTTCTACTCGTATATTCTCCATCATAACATGGGTCTCTGGAGTCTTTAACTCTATCTCCATCCTTTGCAAGTCACACAAAATAGGCCTTTGCGTTAACAATATCGCATTCGCACTTGCATATGATCTTCTACTCAATGCGTCAGCTACCACGTTCGCTTTTTCCAGGATGGTATTGGATGGTATTATCATAATCTTTCAACAGTTCAAGCCAACGTCGTTGTCGCATGTTGAGTTACTTTTGAGTGAAGAAATATTTGAGGCTTTTATGATCCGTAAAGATCTTCACTTTCTCCCCATACAAGTAATGCCTCCAAATCTTTAGTGCGAAGACAATAGCTGCCAACTCTAGATCATGAGTAGGATAATTCCTCTCATATTCTTTGAGTTGTCGTGAGGCATAGGCTATGACTTTCCCATGTTGCATGAGAACACATCCTAACCCTTTGCCCGAAGCATCACTGTAGATGACAAATCCCTCCGAACCAGATGGTATTGTCAGAATAGGTGCTAAAATGAGTCTTCTCTTGAGTTCTTGAAAACTCTTCTCACATTCCTCGCTCCAACCGAACTTTGTATCTTTTCGAGTCAGCTGAGTTAGTGGAGTAGCGATTCGAGAAAACCCTTCTACGAATCTCCGATAATAACCAGCTAAGCCGAGAAAGCTACGTACTTCGGTCATTGATTTAGGTTGCTCCCAGGTTTGAATAGCTTCAATCTTTGCTGGGTTAACAGATATTCCATGACTTGATACCACGTGCCCAAGGAATGCTACTTCCTTAAGCCAGAACTCGCATTTCTTCAACTTGGCATAAAGCTTATATTCACAAAGCTTTTGGAGCATCAACCTCAAGTGTTGCTCATGATCTTCACGGGTTTTGGAATATATGAGGATGTCATCAATAAAGACGACCACAAAGTGATCCAAATATTCCTTGAATACTCGGTTCATCATATCCATGAAGGCAGCAGGAGCATTAGTTAATCCAAAGGACATGACTAGGAATTCATAATACCCGCAGGGAGTTACGGCCGAGTCTTTGGAATGTCATCGGTTCTAATCTTTAATTGGTGATATCCTAACGTAAAATCAATCTTTGAAAAGAATTTGGCTCCTTGCAACTGGTCAAACAAGTCATCAATACGTGGCAATGGGTACCTATTTTTGATGGTGACATGATTCAACTCCCGATAATCAATACAAAGTCGCATACTCCCATCTTTCTTTTTCACGAATAGAACAGGAGCACCCCAAGGAGAAGTACTAGGACAAATGAAACCGATGTCTAACAATTCCTGTAGTTGGGTCTTTAACTCCTGAAGTTAAATAGGAGCCATTCAATATGGGGCTTTGGAAATAGGTTTTGTACCAGGTTCAAGGTCGATACAAAATTCAATTTCACGCTCTAGGGGTAGGCCAGGAAGTTCTTCAGGGAATACGTCAGGAAATTCATTAACAATAGAAATATCATTCAAAACTGACGTATTTTTGTTTAGATCCGTGACATGAGCTAAGAAAGCTTGACATCCGTTTTTTAATAAACGAATAACTTTATGTCTTGAGATGACAATGATTGATTTTAATGGTTTGGTGGCTTGAATTCGCATAACAGATTGGTTAGGAATATGAAAGCTAAAAATCTTACGAAAATAATCAATTTTTTGCATGATGAGTAGTTAACGAATCAATCCCTAGAATTACGTCAAATGCAAGTATTTTTAATGAAATAAGATCGACAGGTAATGTGAGGGTACCGATTTGAACCAAACAAGACTTATAAACAGTGGATGTAATGAAGGTTTCTCCCAACGGAGTTTCTACAGATAAGTCAAAGTCTAATTTCTCCGGAGTCAAATTTAATCGTTGAGTGCAAGTAGGAGAAATAAAAGAATGGGTAGAACCAGTATCAAATAAGGTATAGACTTCGCTAGAGTTTATGATAAGCTTACCCGTGATGACCTCATTCGGGTTCCTTGCTTTCTGGGAGGTCATAACAAATGCTCTCCCTTGCACTACCAGCTTTGACTTTTCTGGGACGGCCTTTGGTGCCTCCTTCCTGGCTGAACTTGTCTTCGGTGAACGACAAAATCGGGCTAAGTGACCTTCTCTTCCACAATTATAACATGTTTTGGACGACATCGCGCAGTTTAGACCGATGTGTCCCTCCCCTCCGTATTTGAAGCATATGATAGGTGGTCGTTCTCCTTCCTTAATAACGGGTGCTGGTGCTGACGTCCTTTCATCATTGTTGAATCTCCTTTTCCTGAAATGTCCATTTTTACTGCCTTAGCCATGATTACCACCGAAGTGGTTACCATTTCTGGCATGTTGATTCCCTCCACGTTTGTTGTCACCGTTTCGATGATTGATACCACTGGTATTTTCATGCTGTCGGCTGCTTTCTCTTGATTGCGTTGACTCGTTACCGCACTCCAATAATTGAGCCCTATTTACAACATCTGAGTACAAACACAGTTTATGAGAAATAAGATATTGACGTATCTCTGGTTTCAAACCTCTTAAAACACATTCGCGTCATTCGCTCCTTATTAGCGACCAAATTGGATGCAAACTGGGATAACTCCGCAAATTTAGCCTCGTATTGCGACACGGTCATATTATTTTGTTCCAATTTGATAAACTCCACTTCTTTCATGTGACGAATACTCTTGGGAAAGTACTTGTCATTGAATAGCTCTTGGAACTTCTCCCAAGACATCTTGAGTGCATCAGGCTGGGTACGTTTTACAGATTCCCACACGTAATCTGCCTCTTCACGCAACATGAAGGAAAAGGGAACTTTTTGCTCCTCGGAGCATCCCAAGACATCAAATATCTTGGTGATCTACTTTATCCATGCTTCCCCCTTAAGTGGTTTTGGCTCTCCAATAAACTTCGGTGGTCCTAGCTCGAATGAAGCTGTTTAGCGGTGGACCGTCAGAGAGTTTCAGATATTTCCACCTACATTTTGGACAGAGCCGCTCTCGCCTGATGTTGCATGAATTTCATAAAGCCTATGAACAATCCATCATTCATCATTTGGTCCGTGTTGTTGTTTGCATGAGGATTGTCGCCTTCCTGATGCACATTATCCTGATTATTGATTTGTTGAAATTAATGTAATGTTGTAATAAATCTCATTGATACAAAAACTTTGATATATTATTTGGAATTAATTTTTAAAATAAAAATATTTATTAAAAGAAAGGAAAAGAAAAAAGAAAAAGAAAAAATTATAAAAAAATGAATTAAAATATTTATTTTAATTTTATTATTATTTTAATTTATTTTTTTACCACATAATGATTTTATTATTTTATTTTTTTGTTTGAAAAGAAAAAATTATAAAGAAAACACATTAAAAAATAAAAGAAAGGAGGAGACAGGAACATTATATGTATCAAAAAGCCACGTATGTGATGCCCCCAAAATTAGATATACATCACCTATCTTGAGTCGCCAGATACATGGTAGAGAATTCAAATACAACTTAATAATACAACTATCGTGTACAATACGACAAAACATAAACTGTGAGTTTGAATACAAATATTGTCTACTAGAGAGTATACAAACTCAAAAGGAGTCCTTATTACAATTATTATCACACTATTTCACAGAATAGTGAGGACTACTAATGCACCATCTAGGACCATCACTCCGCTTCCCAGACTCGCTCCGACTATATTCTCATTTCAAGAGAACAAGTGAAAGAAAGGGTGAGCTCAACTAGCCCAAGAAGAAATATTATGACTAAGATAATGCGAATAAATTATCATTAGCCTTAAAGCAATGTTAAACTAATACAATATAACAAACATCAAGTTTAAGCTGCGCAATGAACATGCAATCCATTAAAAGAGTCAAGTAGAGAATAAAATCTACTATCTTTTATGATTTAAAAGGTTTTTCATCACTTTTATCATTTGGGACTCAAATTTTAATAAATAATCCACATCATCGAATCACCCCGCACTACTTACCTAATGATATTCTTTAGTATCACGACCATAATTATCCATGCACTACGGGCCAAGAATATTTGTGTATTCATTAATGGTCATGATCATGCCAACAACTGTCTATCAATGCACTACGGGCCAATAAGGACTTTTACCACATCATTTGTAACATTACGGTCATGATTACACCGAATAATCCTTGGTCATAATCATACCAAGTCCATCTATGCACTACAGGCCACAGATGACTTTCAAAAAATATAAATATGTGGATGATGACAATGATATAAGAATTCAATAAAACAAGTTCAAGAATTAATTTGTCCAAGAACCAATAACGTCCAAATTGTCAACATGATACTGCTTTGTAGAGTAAAATTCAAGAATGCTCAGAAGAATATTTCTATGAAAAGATACTGGATGAAGCGCAATTATCAAGGATATTCCACTAATTTCATGGAGTATAGAAGTCAAAACTTTAACCAACTGAGTATAATAAAGAATGGAATAACAAAAGAAATCACCATGCATGCGGACTTAGCGATAGGCAGTTATTCCAAATGAATACTAAATAACGAAACCAGATCAAAAAAATTTAACAAACAAGATGTTCCAATGTAATAATAAAGAATGGAATAACAACAGAAATCACCATGAATGCGGTAATTAGATAGATAGGTTATTCCAATGAGAAATACTAATAAGGACGAAATCAGTCCGAACGTAAAATGCATGCATGAGGATATTCCAATGAATAATAATAAGGCTAATCGGTCCAGGCGTAAAACTCACAGATGAGGATATTCAATGTAGAATAGTAAAGATGTAATAATAGAAGAATTTCACCAAGTATAGGGTATTAAGCAGATACAAAAGTTATTCCAATGAGAATGATAAAGAATGGAAGAACGTAAGTTCTCTTCATGAATACAAAAGAAATAATACCCCTACGAGTACAACAAATAATATTCCCTACCTTAAGAAGAAGAGTCTTTGGATATATAAGTAGTGAAGTAGCAGAATACTTTCTTCTTTCTCTCTATAGTTTATCTCTCAGAGTTTCAAATTGAATTGTAAGAAAATAATGAAGGAATGAGCTCTATTTATAGAAAAATGGATCAGATAAGTAACTAACTCTCGAAGCGGTCCAGATTGATTTACTTTAATCGACGATTCCATATTTAAAGCAAAATCTTTTAAATAAAATATAATATATTCTATTTATAATCTAATAAAACGAATAACTTTATAAAAGATTTTACTATGCAAACACTATGCATAATAAAATATAATATATTTTAATTATTATCTAATAAAGCAGATAACTTTATAAAAGTATTACATTTTATATAAAAAGATTTTACTAGACAAAATGCTATCACGAGACACTACGCAACACTATGCATAATAGAATATAATATATTCTATTTATAAAATAACTTTATAAAAGTATTTTTTGTTTTATATAAAAGATTTTTCAGATTATTACATTAATAATACCAACAAAACCGAGTGACTTATCACGTAAGCATCAATAATTAATACCGTGTGCTACTTATGCAACTACACGCAGTATCGCATTTCTTTTAACCGGGTGTTTCAACGAGTTAACAGTAAAAATTCGTACCGTTATTTTCATAAAAGTATTTTTGTCGCTTTTTTCTCAATCCTACGATAATTCCGTTGTGGGGTCCACCAATGATTGTCTTGGTTATGCGAATATTCCCGTTAAAAGCGAATATTCCCAAACCAATCGAATATTATATAACAACTTGCGTCTTTTTGCAAAATTTATAAATATTACCTCAACTATAACATTATATCATTTTCACTCCATAATATTCAAAAATAATATTTATAGAAAATTCATCTTTATTCAAAAAGTTGGGGTTTTACAACGTAAGCAATTCAAGCTGATTTGTTAACGTCCGTCCAAGAAATTGGACGGAAGGGGTTGATTGAACATTTTAAAAAAGTATAGTGGACTAATTGAATATTTTAAAAGTACAGTGACTAATTGCTTAAAACACTACAACCACAGTGGGGGTAAAAGTGCTTTTTGCCCAAAATAAATCCTAGCCTTTCATTTTATTTCTAATATTAACCCTTCCTTTTTACTAACTATTTTAATACTAAACTATCCAATGCACCTTTTAGTTGCACAATGTCAAGGTGCGTAACAGTCTGTCTTTGAAGATCCTACAAAATCAAAGTCTCATGGGTATGCAGCTCTCAAATTTTGTAACTGAATGATACTCACACAAGTGTTGTAGGGTAAACAGCTTAATCCAGGAAATATAAAAAGAAGAAAAAAAATGTGATGCATGACAAATTGTTAGTGTTTATTCTAGCTATCATTCTTTCAAATTGTCCCTGATCACGTTACTTATGCTAGTTGAAAGTGGTATAGCTTTACCTAGGTAATATAAAGACAACATGTAATTTATTCATTTATGTAGCTACCCAATCAATTAGGTACACAAAAATTTATTCATTCCACAATATACACCATCTCTATTCCTTCAAATCAGAAGTTAATTATAACTAAAACTTCTTATAATATGAAATAATAACGCAAGGATATGATTGTAGTCTAAATGAAGGAAATACGGTAATTTCTAACTCAATAGATGTTATGAACAGGTGATCAAGATGATTGCAAGTGATCAAAATCAGAACAAATTGAATGAATGACTTGTTTATTGAAAGTATGTGTCTGGCATTTTATAGCCTTTACAGAGTCCTAACTGAATGAGTAAAAACAACCCACTATAGCTCAACTAATGCTACGTGGTACATGAAACAAAGAACTTGTCAACTAAACAATAACAACTCTAATAAAAAGAGATTTATTCTAACAGAAAGATATCCTAAAAATAAGGTATTTCTAATCAATAGAAACAAAAAAAAGTACAATAATAATAACACATGTTCTCGTCAGAATTGGGGAGTATGGAGAGGAATTTTTGGGGCAAGTCAGAGCACCTACATGTTTAAAATCAACCTTGAAAGCAACTCCACAATAACTTGAAGCCATTATCAAAACCCTAGGGCAGAAACCAAACTTACCCCGTTCGATAGTTATGTAGTCTTTCTTTTTCAAATTCTTCTTATACGAAATCAATGATGTGATACTTATTTGGTCTTCCTATGCACAAATTAACAAAGTAATAACAACCTTATACGAATATCGTGCATTCCCTTAAATTTGGGGTTGCCTTCCCTGCACATGCATTATTGTTACGCAAAGAGTAAAATACATTGACCCCCATAACTATAATTAATAACACTCACCATTCTTTTAGTATTTCAAATAACAGTTAGTAATCTTTTAGTAAATAATATGTAACATTTACTACCCTTAATGTGGTTGATTAACTAATATTCAAAAATATTTTTAATATAATGCCTAATATACCCTTCAAGTTATAATGTTAATATATCCACTAAATATAAATTTATGCGTAATAATTCTTATTTAACTTGATCTCGATTAATTAAAATATGAATTTGTGCAATAAATAACAAAAATATCAAAAAATAATAAATATATATTTCATCAAGAAAATTAAATTCATACACTTTTTGCTAAATAAATTTCTTAAACATTAAAATTTACGTAATATACATTCAAATATATTTTTTGTAATTAAAAAGTAAATTTTAATAATTATAAAGGTATAGAATAACGTAAAAAAACTATAATTATTTTTCCTAAATATTTAAATTTACGTAAAATATACTTATTATTACATAACGAATCTTATTATTCATATAAAAAAGTATTAAATTTTATATTAATTATTTTTATCAAATATTGAACTAAACATAAGTCATACTTAAGCATAATTATTTACAATAAAAATGAAAAATTTTATTGCTCAAAAAAATAAAAAATATATTTAAAAATACTTTTAATAAGATAGAGGTAGTAATAATTATATTTTCTTTTATTCAATATTATATAAAAATAACATCAACTGTATACTAAAAATGTAATTAAAATCATAAATATCCCAAATTTTAACATATACTCAAGAAAATTTAACATATAAAAATCATAATATGAAACTAAGAATTCAAATAATAATTTTATTGTTAAACACCAAAAACTAAAATATCAACATACTCAATCACTATAATTAGAAAAACTCAATTACTAATTTAATTTAAAATTCTTAGTATTTGTATCACTTATCAAAAATATGTGTTAATTAAATTAAATTAAATTATTTGAATGAGATAGTCTTAATTACAACTAAAACTATAATTAAAATGTATTGTATTAAAAATGATAATTAAACATATATATTATTTAATAATTAAAATTTGATAACATCCAGGGTTATATAATTTTATCTATTTAGTCAACCCTAAAAATTTACAGGGGTACAGTCGACGCCTAGATTTTTATAAAAAATAATAATAAGCGTTATTGTAATTGTTTTGTTCCACTTATTCCCTTTTATTAATGATTTTCCTTGATTATTTACCCTTTTGTATTTTTTTCTTAATTGTTTTATTTAAAGGGTGAATTTTAGAAAGAGTCAGACATTTATGTGTTGACGATTTGAAAAGATTTGATTTTAATAATTGGGATGAATGTCGCTAGTTGGTATTTTTTTTACAATGGATGTACCAACCCATTCGGGTTTTAAGAAGTTTTCAAAATGTGACCCAATATATGACTATAAGATTAGATTGGTTTTGAAACTCGAGATTCAAGGAATTCGGGAGCTTGATTAAGCGAGGAGAATGTGTTAGTCACCCTCTGACTTCCGTGTAAAACATGGTTACCGCGTCTTGTTAATTTTCCTAAGCATAAAGTGTATGTGTGCGTGTGTGTGCGCTTTGATTATATTAGTTATTCTAAGTTTGATTTGCGTATATGAAAGACTTTTGCATTTAAAAGTAGTGTTTTACTTCTTTGGACCTATGCACGAAGGATTTGATTTTTTGAAAAATCTAATTTTAAACATATATCGAAATGATATTTTAGCAAACAAGTTTTTAAATCCTTCTCCAAATAGTTATCAAGGTCCTTCGATACTTCCATTTATTAACCTAGATTGATTTAGTCGCGCATTGCTATGGTATTTTATTGGGAAATCTCATTGCTTTATTTGTGTTTCTGAACTGCTTTTGCTTTGAAAGTAGTGATGTTCCTCTTTTGCACCTATGTAACAAGGATTTGATTTAACGAAAAAGTTTATTTTAGACAAAATATACATTTCAGATGATATTTTGAAAAAGCATAATTTTCAAATCCTTCGCCCGAATAGTAATGGAGGACCTTTGATATTTTCTTTAATTATAAAAGCTCTTTGCTATTTATTTTGAAAACCGTTTTGGTGGCAATGCATGCAAAAAACATTAAATAGGGTCAGATAATATTCGGGCATAAAAGTTGTATAGACAGATCTGACACCCTGCACTCAAAGGTTTTTTATTATCACGGGGTCTTAAATCCGATCTCTCGGTACGAACCCCGAGAAATCGTTTTAAGATCCGATATTTACATATACATGGATTTATGCAATTTGATATTCCATTTAAAAGCAAAAATGTCCATTGTGGGATTCTAGTCGAGATCCAATAGTGAGATCTTAATCCCAAGATTCCTAGGGTCACATTTATAAACTTAAAAGCATTTATAATACTTGATATTTGTTATTAAGTGATCCATCAGTTGGAATCCCTTATACGAATGAATCAGATCCTTTTCATCGTCAGATATAGATCTAAGGCTTTACGAAACCCGACATCAATTTATAATGTTTGAAATGACTAGATCTGACCCAGATTTATGTCGGTTATGGGTTAAAGCTTTAAATCTCAAGAACATCTCAGAAGCTAGATCCGACTAGATCTAGGTAGATTTAGTGCCAAAAATAGTTTCTAACTGTGTATATGCAATATATAACCAATTTGAACGGTAAAAAATGTAAATTTAACTACCCAAACATAATAGATGTATTGCACAACTGGTTTATCTATAGATTTACATTGTAAAGTATTGAATCTAATAGTTTTAAATATATAAACAGTAAACTGCACAAAATACCGCTTATTTCACCTTGGGGATGAAGAAAAAGCTTTTAATCTTTGTGGATCGATACTATAACGCCGTGGGAGTAATATCTTGTGTATATATGAAAGATTAAATATACATATGAGTTAGTATGCTTAGACCCAAGCTCTCTCTCTTGCTCTCTCTAAAATCCAAGCTTTTGTTGTAAATTTTCTAACTCTCTCAATTGTGAGCTGCTGTCCCCTTGTTATAGATTTGGGGGAACAGGCGTAGGTGCACCTGGGTGTAGGTGCAACTACGTCTCACCCATGTGGGTCCCATATGGTTGCAGTTTGGTCCTTTGGTCGTCCTTCAGAGAAAGTTGAGCTCTGTACCCAAAAATCTTAGAAAGGTTCTGCTGAAGGCTGCAAAATGAGGTTGATTTCGACTAATTCGGGATGCAGGGAAGATGATGCTCATATTTGAAAGGTATCTCCTGGTTCTGCAAGTCATCAACTCATCTTGGGCAGTTCGCAGATCGAGAGTTGTTATGGAGGCTTCTGGTGGCTTTTTCCTTAGCTTTACAACCCCTGTTTGGACCAAGTGGTGCGTTAGGTGCTCTTACACTTAGGTTTCCCCCAGGGACATCTTCAGGGTAACCTGAGGTCTTTGTCTAGTCTCGAGGTCATCTCCAAGGTGATCTGGTGCCTGGTTTTCCCTCGGGGTTATCTCAGGGAGAAGCTGCTGCTTTGTTTTGCCTTGGGGATGTCTCTGGGGTAAACTTGTGTCCTGTCTTACCTCAGGGTTGTCTCCGGGGTATACTTAGGTCCTGTCTTTCCTCGGGGTTGTTTCTTTGGTAGACTTATGTCATGTCTTGCCTCGGGGTTGTCTTCGGGACAGGCTTGTGCCTTGTCTGTCCTTGGGGTTATCTTCGGGGTGGGCTTGTTCCTTGTCTGTTCTCGGGGTTTTCTTCGAGGTAGACTTATCTTGTCTCGGGGTTGTCTCCGGGGTAGGATTGTGCTTTGTCTATTCTTGGGGTTGTCTCTGGGGTACACTTGTCTTGCCTCGAGGTTGTCTCCAGGGTAGAATTACGCTTTTAGCCTTCTAAAAGGTTAGTCTAAGGAAAGTAAATTTTTGGGTGTCTACAGATGCCACTTTTTGTCATGTTTATGTAATGTAATAGAATAAACATGACAAAGAAGACTAGACACTCGATTCATGACAAGGTATATATAATTATACAATGCCACGTGCAAAGTATGTAGGGATGATTGTTAATCAATTTTTTAAAAGGTAGTTCCCGTATGTTGAGGAGTTTGACTGATTATCTGCTGGAGATTAACTCCAACGGGCTACATCATCGGGTACTACTGATGTTTTCTCTGGGGATTATTTCCACAAGGTTTACAACATCGGTCGTTGCCGCTATTTTCGCCGGAGATATCTATCCAATGAATTAAAATTTTATCAGGCTCTCATTGACCTAATGCCGGTGTCTGGGCTTTCCTTGATCTCTACACTATGTTTTTTCGATCGTTTTCATGCCTGTTAATGAGTCAGAAAGGTATCTTTTTACTAGAACACCCTTTTTTCGGACCTGTTAGGATGCGTTTGGCCTTAATTTTACCAAACAGAGAGTTATGAGGCCCACTTGGAGGGGGCGTAGGTACACCTGTGTCCAGGCATGGAGGGGTTAACACCCTTGGGCAGGCTCATTTTCCTTTATTCGCTCTAAGTTTTCTTGCGTGCTCTTTACCATACTCGAGCTTTTATCTCAGATGTTCTCATTTGGGCTTTGATTTTGAGCGTTTCGTCATCGTACAACTCTTCAGTGGACTAGAGGCAACGTATACACTACCTTTTTGCACTTTTTTACTGAAGATTTACTGTATTATCCTCATTAAATACAATATATGGACTATGTATGCATAGATAGCTTGATGGGCAGTTTTTAAATGTAATGCATGTTTACGTATCATCATATGGACCGTATGAATGCCAGAGATTTCATGTTATGAGTTATTCTAAGCATGCATGCCTTAGACAACTGTTTTATTGCTTATACAACTGCTTGGTTGTGCTTGGATGCCTATATAAGGCCATTTTATGCATACTTGGGCATGTGGATAGTCCACTTTATAGAGGAAACCCTGGCAAAATATTTTTGAGAGTTATGTGATAGGATCCTATATGCATGTTTTAGTTATATTAGGATAATATGTCGGAATGAATGTAGACATCTAATAGGGCACGTGTAGGACATGCATGATGTTATGACCTAACAATTTACATTTTTAGGAGTTTATTACATCTAAGTAATCAGAACGTAAAAACGAAATGAAGCGATTCGAAACCGATTAATCTTTGCTGATTAAAAAGTTCGATTTGAAACTAAATATAAATGAGTCAAATATGAAGACATTTTAAAGTTCGATAAATTACTCGAATCTCTTCAAATTATAATTTTCTATTGATCCCGGATCATATTCGTTGGAAAAATCCGGCCGCTTTCTACCGATTCGAAATCGTCTTTCGAATTTGCAGATATTTAAACGAAATTTCAATCAAACTTTTATTTTATCTTTCGATAAATTTTGTGAACCAAATCTAAAAGAATTTCAATCTCCGGATCGATTTCAATTCATTTACACCCTTATCTAGAAGATTGAAAATGCAGTAAAATAAAGAATAAGGTAAAGTTATACGTTTCCTTACAGTTAATGCTATGATTTGGTTGTTCAGGTATGGATTCTACTCGTCCCAGTAGTTCTACCTTTCGGAGGGCTTCATCTAGGGTTCACCTTCGTAGGCCTACCTCGGATGCTCTTGCTCCGCATGTTACTCGACAGGTTCTTCGCTTGACTGAGTCGGTGATCTGACCTATCAGATTAGACAGGTCTGACGCACTGGAGGATGAGGGTGAGAATCTTGTTCTTGAGGCTCCTTGCCAATCTGTCCCTTGTCATCCCCTTTCGGGTATCCAGGTGGCTGTACAAGATTTGTTGGGCGCTGACTTGAGCTGTCACCCTTCCATTTTTCTTCACGCGAACGAGGTACAAGGATTTTCAATTCAACTTGCTTTACTCTTCTGTCTATGGAGAAGGTAGGAATTTTTCATTTTGATGTTTTGTAGGTTCCTGAGTTCACTCAGCCTACGAGGAACTGGTTCATCGTTTATTTTTTGTATTGGCATCTTCACCCCGAGTACCGCGAGATAATGAACTCTTGGGGTTTAGAGGCTTTCTTCACCATTTCCCCACGTCATTGTCTGTGGGGGTATCTCCATGCTCTGTCAAAGAGATGGTTTCATTAGAGTTAGTCCCTCCATTTACATGATTGTGAGGTGGTGATGACACTTATGGGTTGGCACTACATTACCGATATTGATTTTTCTGGACCTAGGGTGCCTTTGGAGGCTAATATCATCCATGCTGACGTTCGGGGCCTCCTTGGACTTTCTCCTCATGATCGGGCCTTTAAGGGCTACAACATTCGCTTGGGTCTATTGAGTGCTGATGCTACTAGTGGTGTTTTATAAGAGCCTCTTCCGGAAGATTCGATAGAGAGGGACCGCATTCTGTGGCATTTGTTCTTGACCATCATGAGGGGTTGTTTCCTTGTGAACAACATGTCTATTGTCCCTTTCTGTCTGGTGGGAGCTCTGATGTGTAGATCGCATTGGATCGTATGATTGGGGTTCATTCACCTTTTCATACTTCTTGCACTGGATGCGATTGCGGTCAGAGGAAGTTACCGATGCTTTTATCAGCTTCTATCCCTTTCTTCTGGTGAGTCCCTTAGTTTAATTTTGATATTCATATTTAATTGATCTTTTCCCATGTCTAATGTCGTGCTCTTTGGATTGACAATTTTGGGCTTATGAGAGGCTCCCCTACCTTTTTCCTATTACCATTTTGGGCTTAGATACCTACCCTTGGTGGCGTCAGTGGCATCAGACTACTTTGGAGGAGGTCCTAGTTTCCGAGAGCTTTAGCCATTACCACCTCAGCTAGAGTTACTTTTTGCCAAGGATGTGACATGGGTTCCCTATACTACAGTGCATCTTGTAGAGGGATTTGAGGAGGGTGTGCCGACAAGGCCTGAGTATGTTTTGTCTACTCGTTGGGTGCCTTTATTGTTTGATAGAGGCTAAGAGATCTACCTTGGGGAGCGCGCCTTCAAGTGTACGACGAGGGAGATCTGTATTCCATTCTTTCCGTCGACGCTGCGCTTTGAGTCTGCAAATATCATATATCCCTTTAGAGGGTCATGATGGGCTCCTTCTATCAGATGGCCCTATTGATTCGACTACTTTTTCTTTCTGGTGGGGGCCCCATACTATTAGTGCGAAGACTCGGGCCACTCAGTTCCTGGCGGATATGGTCCCTGGGTCTATTATGATGACCGATCGAATAGTATGTGTTCAGGAGTCGACTCTTCTGTCGCAGATTGGAGCGTTAACCCAGCGTGTGGAGGAGATGTCCCTTTAATCCGCTACCTGAGCAGGGATCCTTCCTAGTCTGTGGGTTTTGATCCTTCCAATTTTGGGGCTGGTCCGTCTGGGATGGCCAACTTTGATTCTTTTGGATTTGAAGATGGTCCATCTGGGACGGCCAGTTTTGATATTTTCGGGTTCGTTGATGGAGGAGAGTCCATATTCTATCACCTAGAGATGTTAGATTTGCCTACACATGATGATTTGGCCAAGGCTAATCAGTTAGATGACTCTAGATTTTTCCTAGATAGCTTGAACGTCTTTTATAGGCCTTTGTTAGCTATTGGGTGCTCGTGCCTCATTATCCTATACTGTTTATTTTTATTTTCCATATGTACTATGATTATGACACTGATGCATATGTAGACTGATGTATTCCATATATATATATGATGTTGTCTTTTAATTTATATTATCATTTTTTATTATGATGTATGCCTATATATTTATGCATTCCACATTTATGGATGATTGGTTAAAGATGACCCCTGTATGGTCTTTATGATACTACTTTCTACAGATGGCTTCATCGCCTGTTACTCGCTTGGATCATGCTCCGCCATGCCGTATTGCTACTAGTTTGAGGAGTTGGCATGATATTTTGACATATTCTGACCGCATTATCATTGGTCGTCTTCGTGGACACTCTATGACCTTATTGTCCTTCCAGGTGCCGAAGGGCTTTATAGCTGGGATGCTAGCTCATTGGATCCCAGCACGCCATATATTTAGATTTGGCTCGGACGAGCTGACTCCCACTCTGGAGGAGCATCATAGGATTTCAGGCTTGCAGATGGTTGGTCCCTGTGCCATGGTGGCGGTCGGGCATATGCGCCGACAGTTTATGGCGACCACAGGTTTGATGAGGTCATTGGTCCTATTTAAGGTGGGTGGTAGCCACATCATTTCGATGGATTTCATGATTGATGATTCTGCATCTGCCGATAGCTTCGCCGTCCATCGAGGAGATTTAACCTTATCTGAGGAGAGATGGAGGACTACACAGGTTGATACTATGATTATGTGTATCATATCATATCTCTACATGCCTTTTTATGCTTATCACTTGGATGTTGGGATGTCGATGGTGGTCAGAGTCCTTAATATCATCGTCCTATTGTCAGATTTTTTGGGATCAGAAGTTCAGAGGTAGTCATGTCCTTTTGTATATCTGGTTTATGACCCACTTAAGGCTGATTGGATGTCTTCCCGATATGGATTTTGCTTTGGTCATGGCATGGAAGTGACCTACTCGCTCTACCCCTCCTCAGGCGTCAACATCGAGTCTTGGACCGAGTTCTTGGATGACATAGAGGATCCATTTGAGATCATTATGTATTCAGGATATTGCTCATTTATGAGTTTCTCCACACATGCAGATGATCTGGACTTTATTCCCTTGGTTGGTTTGAGGAGCATGACTACTTATCATCCACTGGGGGTTATGGGCCAATTTGATCAGCATCAGGAGATTTATTTGCCTAAGGTGGTTTCTCACTACCACTTCCCTATTTGTCCTGCTACTGAGGCAGATTTGGCGCTAGTCTATAGATTTTGGACCCAAATCTGGACTACAGAGTTCAGAGACAGCCATCGGGGCATGTCTGCAAATTATTCAGCTTGGCTAGAGGCAGATTTAGCATCAGATGCACTTAATTTGGCAGCCAATGAGGGTCGATCTACAGAGGATAAGGAGCCTATGAAGGATTCTATTTCTCTGATAAAAAATGAGTTATTTGCTGCTTTGACAGAGGCTCTAGTCAGTGTGGCCCTGAGTTCGATTCTAGTACCTCGGGAGGCGTTGGATCGCCAGGTGAAGCTTCTAAATTTTGAGAGGGATCAGGCTAAGACCTTGATGCTAACAGCTTTGGTGAGTAGGGACGTCGCCATTGCGGAAAGGGATGCAGCCGTTACTGCTAAAGATGAGGTCAGGGTTGAAATGGACACACTCAGGACTTTGGTGAGTGGATTGACTGACCATACCCTTAATGTGATCCAGGGTTACGTGGGGACCTATCAGTCTATATTGATGCTTATGAGGCATATTGAGACAGCGGAGCAGGCGCTTAGGGTTGCGCTTCAGACTGCAGATACTGTTGGATATTTTGAGATGTTGGCTCGTCTGACGTCAGATTTATAGCTATGCCCTATTTTCCTGCATAAACTAGGTAATTCTCTTTTTTCACATATATAGGATTACTTTTGTATATTAAAATAGTTGTATATGAAAAAGGAACATGTTTATTTCATTTCCCTCTTTTGTTTCAGTATGTCTTGACCTTGTGAGCTGATTGTCATTTTATCCCCTTGACTTTCCATCTCGATATATCACTATTTTTGTCATCTCCAAAACTCATGCCAGATTTGATGGAGTGATTTTTAAATGTCGTTGGATATTCTCGGCATGGATTGTTGACCATGGATTTAAGGTATATATGGGTTTTGGTTTTGACTTTCATTTGATTTTGAGGGTTAAAAATTTGATTTGGGTGTTTTGAGTGTCTGACCGCACCGCCTACATACTCTCGTAAAGGATAGGAGATCTGATCTTTCGTAGTTCAGACTTGGCCTGATTGATTGAGATTACTATTGTGTATTGGGGATTTGAAAACATGTTTGTTTGGTTTGACCGCACCATAGATAATTGCCTACGTACCCCCGTAAATGATTGGAGATTAGATCTTTCGTAGTTCAAGCTTGGCCTGATTGATTGTCTTTTCTTTTTCTTTTTCTTTTTTCTGTTGTTTGGTTAGACCACACCATAGATGGCTGCCTACATACCCCCGTAAAGGATGAGAGAACAAGTCTTTTGTAGTTCAGGCTTGGCGTGATTGATTGTCTTTTCTTTTTCTTTTTTCTATTGTTTGGTCGGACCGCACCATTTATTGCTGCCTACGTACCCCCATAAAGGATGAGAGATCAGGTCTTTCGTAGTTCAAGCTTGGCCTAATTGATTGTGGTTTTGATTTTTCATTGGATAATAGGTTGATGATGGCTAAGATAGTTCTCAGACATAGTACCATTTCACTTATCATAGTTGATCACTTACAGGAATACTTGATCGTCCATCTCTTCCAATCTTAGGGCTCCCTCCGATAAAGTTGCTTTGATAATGAAGGGTCCTTCCAGGTTTGAGGCAAACTTTCATTGGACAATGGGTTGATGATGGCTAAGATAGTTCTCAGACATAGTACCGTTTCACTGAATCATAGTTGATCAGTCGAGGGAATAATTCACCGTCCATCTCTTCCAATCTTAGAGCTCTGCCCGATAAAGTCCCTTTAACAATGAAGGGTCCTTCCAAGTTTGAGGAAAACTTTCATTAGACAATGGGTTGATGATGGCTAAGATAGCTCTCAGTCATAGTACCGTTTCACTGAATCATAGTTGATCAGTCGCGAGAATACTGCACCGTCCATCTCTTCCAATCTTAGGGCTCCCTCTGATAAAGTTGCATTGACAACGAAGGGGCCTTACCAGTTCGGGGAAAATTTTTCCTTGGCGGCATCCTAGCCAGGATTAATCTTTTTTAATACCAGGTCATGCCTTTTGAATTCCTAGGTCCGCACTTTTTTGTTATAGGCTCGGGACATCTGTTGCTGATATAGCTGACCGTGAAAAATAGTGACTGACCTTTTCTTGTCTATCAGGGATAGTTGATCGTATCGATCTTGTAGCCATTGGCCCTCTTCTATCTGAGCATCTATTATCACTCTGAGTGATTCCATTTCAACCTCTATGGTGAGTACCGCCTCCATGCCATAGACTAATGAGTAAGGGATGGCCCCGATTGAAGTACGAGTTGACGTTTGATTGACGAGGAGGGTTATAGGCAACAGATCAGGCCACCCTCGATGGTTCGCCGACATCTTCTCCATTATCTTCTTAATATTTTTATTGGCGGCTTCCACTGCGCCGTTCATTTTTAGACGATGGATAACTAAATTGAGGTGTTTGATCTTAAACCTATTGCACAAATCCCTCATCATCTCCTTGTTTAAGTTGTTGGCGTTGTCTGATATGATAACTTCTGGATGCCCATATCGACAAATGACATTGTTCCGGATGAAGCTGATAATAACCTCATTTGTAACCTTAGGGAAGGAAGTTGCTTCTACCCATTTAATGAAGTAATCGAATATGGTAAAGATTAACCTGTGACCGTTACTTGCTTTGGGATTCACTGGGCCGATCACATCCATTCCCCCACATGGAAAATGGCCATGGTGAGGTCATAAAGTGTAGATGGTTAGGAGGTGTATGAATAATGTTAGCATGTATCTGGAATTTCTTGACGTGATCATCGCAATCAGCTTTGAGGGAAAGCTAATAGTGTCTCGTTCTTAATATCTTCTTGGAAAGAAGAGGTCCGCGCTTGTGCGGTCTGCACACTCCACCGTGTACTTCATCCATAAGTATTTGGGCTTGATCCGTGTCTAGACATCTAAGAAGGCCTATATTGGCATCTCTTTTGTAGAGAGCATCCCTGCTCAAATAGAATTTCATGGCCATCTTCTGGATCCGCTTCTTTTAAGTTAAGCTTAATCCCTCGGGGATTGATCCATCTCTTAGATATACCTTGACATCCTGGTACCAAGGTGGTCTGGTAGGAGTTATTTCGTCGGATATTTCCCCAACACTATTTCCATATGCTGGTGCATGTTGTGATGTGAATGTGATAGCATGCATACCGTTCCTAGTGGATATGTTGACCAAGGAGGCTAGCATGGCTAGTGCATCTGCGAAATCATTTCGGTTATGAGGAATATTTCTGAAGGTGATGTCTTCAAATTCTCCTGTCAATTTGATAATTTTGTGATGATAAGATAACAAGTGCAAATCTTTGGTGTTGTATACCCCAGTGGTTTGTTTGATGACTTGCTTTGAATATCCAAATACTGCTAATCGCCCCCATTGACAGAGCTAATTTCAAACCTATAAGGCATCCTTCGTATTCTTTCGTCTTATTAGAATTGATGAATTATAATTTGGTAGCCACGGGGTACTGCACCCTAGTGATGGATATTAGGACTTCCCCTGCCCTAGCGCCTTCCGCATTGGCTGCACCATCACAATATAATTTCCAAAATTGGCCTATATATTCCCTTTTGGACTGTTGAATTTCCATCACATCATTGTCGAGGAAGTATGTTTCCAGGGGCTCGAACCCTCTTGTGGGAATTTTAGAGAGTTGGTTTGCAATTGTTGCCTCTTTTTTAGTCTTAACAAAAGAGCTCTAACTCATGCAAGCATACACGCGTCAACAAGTAATACAGAGCAAGTAAAGTATCGATCCCACTGAGAAAGTTGTTTAACTTAAACTACTATTCATTACTTAATTCACTATATTTATATGCTCAAACTAATGACAAAACTTGGTTTGTTCTCGAATTGCAAATAACAACAAAAATAATAATAACGATAGAATAAATGATATTGGAACTAATGGGATCCTAACTTCATTTAATACTTCATTTAATCGCCACTATCATGCATGACTTGTTCACATATCACAAGAAAGTAGCCAAGAGCACTAAAAGAGTATTAGCCATTTTTTAATGCACTAAGACCTACTTACACAGCATCCACAAATGATAGACTTTATGTAATCATCAATATAACCAAAATCACTATATGTCTATGTGAAATTGCAACTATATTGATTTTAAGTTCAAGCCCTTATTCTAACTTATACGGTGAAACAGTATATGTCTATCTGGTTCATGAAATACATAAGCCATATAACATGACCTATATCACGATACTATCATGATTACGATCCATATTTGCATGTTCATTGTCAATTCCATACAAATACTGAAACGAATGGTGATTAAGCATTCATACATGCAAAACAATCATGACAGACATCCCATATGATATGCAAAATAAACCAGCATTTAAGCATGCAATCAAACTACATATTAAAATCCGTTAGAATCCCATAATGGAGTTTAGTTCATGAGTGAACCAAAAGCCATTATGGGATCAAATCTAAACCTGGTCAATAAACGACAATTGAAAGATGAAAGATAAAACTATCAAACCCAATTGCTGAATATAAATCAATATTCAGATCCTCATAAGAATCCAGCAAAACTAATATTAACAATCCACTCTGATAGAAAATCCCTATAAGGAGTAGAAAAGTAGAGTTGTGGCCTCCTTCTACGTTGGAATCTCCCCCAGAGAGTAAACCCTAATTACGATCTAAAGATACGTGAAAAACTTAATAAAATGTCAAGTGATACCCCTGACACCAGTCAGGAATGATTTTTAAAGCAATTACATCCTTTAAAAGTTGGAAATAAAATAAAACAAGTCAAGCTGACTTGAGGGCCTCATGGGCAGCCGCTCCTCCGGCTTGATATGCTCGCGGCCGCGAGACTTGCAGTAAGTTTGTATGTTTGGCCGATCTCAAGACGCGGTGCCAAGCGCCCCTAGGTTTGTCCTTCTCGCAGTGCGCAAAATTGCGATGGGTTCCAAGGTGCTGGTTGGGTAATCGCTACGCGGCACGCGCTCATAGTTATTCGCTGCTGCGGTCATGGCATTGCAATCTGCAGATCTTGGTTCTTGTTCTGATTCTATCATGCTACTGATGCTGCTACTTGTTTCGTCATGCTTCATCTCTTTGCTCCATTGCACCTTCATGCCATGCATATTCCATCTTTTGCCTCGTCCCAAGCATTCATTAGCCTTGTGCTCAATAACACCACCAAAATAGGCCGATTCCTGAACTTATTCACCAAAAGGAGTTTTAAGTATACGAAATGCAAATTATCATGAAATGCAGCTAAAACCTACTAAAATGTACTTGAGATGGGCATAGTTCGCATGAATTAGTACTCCATAAGTAGGTGTAAATCCTACTTATCAGCAATTCCCTGTCCTTTGATGGCCTTTTGAGTTACATAGACGATATCAAACTGTTGGAGGATCAGTTGCCATTTTGAAAATCGGCAGTTTAATATAGGCTTGCTGAAGATGAATCTCAGAGAGTCTATACAGGATATAAGATAATTGGTATGGCCGTGTAAGTAGTGTTGTAGTTTTATGGCGACCCATGCCAACGCACACCATGTTTTCTCGATCACAGTGTAATTTTTCTCACAGCCACTGAATCGCTTACTAAGGTAATAGATAGCCCTTTCTTTACCCATATCATCCTTTTGAACCAGTATGCAGCCCATGGCATTAGAATTTACTAATATGTACATGAAATGAGGAACTGCCTCCTTTGGGGGTATTAGGATTAGGGCTTCGATCAATCGCTTTTGAATGATCTGGAAGGCCTTTTGATAGTCTTCATTCCATTTCCCTAAGGAATTATTTCATAGTAATTTGAAGATCGGTTCACTTGTTGTATTCAACTGAGATATGAACCGTCTAATGAAGTTGATCCTCCCCAGGAATATAAGATTTCCTTCTCAGTTTGGGACATGGGCATCTCATTAATGGCTTTTATCTTGGCTGGATCCAACTTAATTCCTCTATTGCTCATGAGGAATCTAAACAGTTTGCCCGATTTCACTCAAAATGCACATTTGGCTGGGTTTAGCTTCAAGTTGTATTTGCGAAGCCGATCAAACAACTTCCAGAGATGGGTGATGTGGTCATCGGTCCTTTTGGATTTCACGATGATATCGTCCACATAAACTTCTAGCTCTCTGTTCATCATATCATGGAATAACGTCATCATGGCCCTTTGATATGTAGCATCAGCATTGGTGAGGTCAAAATCTAACCGTCTATAGCAGAATGTGCCTCGGGGGTGATGATGTGACACCCCCAAATCTGGGTACTTCGTTCCCACAAGATTTGGTGTTCATTGTTTAAACATTCATTTCTAACCCAAATATAGTAAAATTTAAATAATAAACCTTCTCATTAAAGGGTTACATCATGAATAAAATCCCAGGTTTTCTAACCTTAACATTCATCATATGCGGAAAAGTAAATAATTACATCTCAATAATTAAAACAAAGTCTGACAATATAAAAGTCAACAGATGTACAAGTCTTCAACACTTGTTCATCTTTCCTTTCCCTTTACTGGTGGTAGGTTCATCGACCTTCTCAACTTTAGATGTAATAATTATATAAGCAAGAGTGAGCAAAAAAATTGATCACTTAAAATGATAATGAATAATAACAACATAATAACTGTTAATGAATAGGTTCAATAGAACTGAATAATATTCTCTATCAATGTTAGTCAAGAACTAAAAATAGAATTTGAAATATATCTTAGGGTCACAAGACCACAAACTATTTCCAAGGTTACAAGTATTCTTTCAACTTAAACCTAAACAGTCATAAGATTGTAGGGACTTCTCGTACTTAGGGGAATCAACCCTTCGTACCATGTATTTTGCACAAACATCTAAACCCTTTGCGTAATAATCTCCTATAATAGGGTTGTTCATCTCAGTATTTAGAATACAAGTCCGCACCAAAGTAAATTTGATTTGGATAAGTTTGAAGGTAATTGAAAGTTCTACGAACATCAACTAATGATTAGTTGAATCAAAAGTGTAATAACTATTCAGGAATTGGATAAACAACAAAGTACGAAATAACCATGGGTTATAAGTGATTAAACATTATGCATCAAATTCATGCTTTAGGAATAAACCGAAAAGCGTTGACAAATAAAGTAAACCTTGTTTGAACAATGATAATAAGCTAAGGTTACATTCGCTGACAATAAGGAAATAATTTAGGGACATTATTCAATGGTTTGCATCATACAACATAAATAGGATTCAAGAGTTACATGGAGATAATGAATGATCAACAAAGAATCTACCGCTTCTAGTAAAAGAAGAGAATGTTCTATGTGATTCGATAAATGACAACCCAATAGTCATTGGCCAAGGCAGAATGAAATTAGAAAGGAGTTTCTAATTTATATTATTTGGAGTTGTGCATTTAAGAATCGAAATACATATAATTAAATAAAATAAGACTTGACAGTAATTCCTTGTCTTATATTTAATTGGAACATTATATAGTGGAAGGATTGAATTGTGTGGTAACTATTTACTCAAGGGTTCTTTTATGATTAATATTGAAATCTATATTATCTAAAAGGAAACAATTTAGGGACTTTATTCAATGGTTTGCATCATACAACATAAATAGGATTCAAGAGTTACATGGAGATAATGAATGATCAACAAAGAATCTACCGTTTCTAGTAAAAGAAGAGAATGTCCTATGTGATTTGATAAATGACAACTCAATAGTCATTGGCCAAGGCAGAATGAAATTAGAAAGGAGTTTCTAATTTATATTATTTGGAGTTGTGCATTTAAGAATCGAAATACATATAATTAAATAAAATAAGACTTGACAGTAATTCATTATCTTATATTTAATTGGGACATTATATAGTGGAAGGATTGAATTGTGTGGTAACTATTTACTCAAGGGTTCTTGTATGATTAATATTGAAATCTATATTATCTAAAAAATTGTTGATCGCTAAGGAGGCTTATCCTTATTTTAGAATAAATGTTATTTATTCAAACAAATTAATAGATTAATTTATTTGTTTAAATAAGATTAGAATTGCTCTAATTGATTTATTCGCAACCGATTTAATATGGAGAACCTAAAGGGTCACACCATAAAATGAAAATATTTATTTAAAAAGTAAATGGCATAATCATAATAATAAGTTAAGTGTGTTTAATTTAATCTATGGTGATAGAACATATTAAATAACTTAATATTTATTATTTAATATTTTGAAAATATTAAATATAAATTAATAAAAGGAGTATTATTATTATTATTATTATTATTATTACTATTATTTAATTCCTAAAAGAGTTTGGGAATTAATTAATAAAATGGTACTCTCATATATTCCTAATAAGATTAGGAGGCTAATTAATTAAAAGAGTTTAATTAATTATTCCTAATAAGATTAGGAGCATAATTAATTAAAATAAAACTCAATTCCTAAATTATTTAGGAGGGTTGCCCACATCTATAAATAAGAGAAGTCTTATTTTGATCTGAGGTTAATGCCAATTCTAAGAATTGGAAGAGTACACATTATTCTATAGAGATATAATTAGGGTTTTGCAAAATACTCACCTTCTTGAATATTTGTTCTTCCTTGGTGGATCACCTCTAGAGGCCAAACACTTGGGTGGCTAACGTTGATCAAAGGAAGGAATCAAACCCGGTGGATTCAAGTTGAACGTGAAAAGGAATTGGAGGTGAACTCGTACATGAGAAAGCTAGTTCTACAAGGGTATGAATTTGATATCCATCTCTTTTCATCTAATTAATAATTGTGCATGAAGGATGATTCGGGTATATGGTTTGTAGAATTTTAAACTTTGTTTTTACTGTGCTTCCGCTACTTTGATTGTGTATACGAATATTTCAAACCTAAAAAAATGCATCTGAAACTGACAAGTCAAATTAACATTAAATTCTCTAAAGTCTCAACCTGTCTTATGGGGGCATAAGATACCAAGGTCACTGTTATAAGCAAAAATAAAAAAATAATGGGAGAGATATAACATATATATTCTTATTTAAGCTCAGCATTCATCGAAGGTGTGCCAAAACTGTAGTGGCAAAATGTAAGTTGCACCAAAAGGACCAGACTCGAAAACCTTTATTGATGAGACAGTGCACTATAATACTTGTCCTCATATAAAGAGATCAGAGAACTCAGAAAACAGTATAAAGGTCATTCATAGTTTCATACTATTTCAAAATTCACATAAAAAGATTAACTTTGTTCTTTGCAGCATAGCAGACTGTTATCAACATAAACAAAATATTTCTAATGCATAATGGGAGTGAACGTTTATACAAAAAAATGCATGGAAATAGGAAATTTTTCAACGCAAGAATCCTTGATTCTTTTGCAATTTTGCACCACAAGAATTCTTGATTCTTTTGCAAGGAAAGTCTTTGTTTATCAGTTCCCACTATTAAAGTGAAAAACCAAACAACACCAATTCAAATAGTTAATAATATCAATTTTTAACTCATTTAATACCTAAAGAAAATGAGTTGCAATTTAATATAATAAGTGAGTGTTAACATTTATCCCTATTCAAAACATGCTTTGGTTTGTGATTTAATACCCAACTAAAAACACTCTTCACTCCAGTAGCTTCATAGTATCTAATTCAAATTTCTGACCTAGCATTGTAAATTAAAAAACTTCTAATGTTGATATACACATCTGACACATGTTACAAACCTCTAATTATGAGAAGAATAACATATGGTTAAAAGGATCAATTCATAAAATCCAGTTCAATACTTAAACTGTGAGTAAATTTCAGAAAACAACATAGGTCAAAAAAACCTATTTTACAAAACAAATTGGGCATTTAGGTAACAAGTGAAGAGACTTTTGCTCATCAATCCATGGTTCAAAATATCGGCCATCGAAAAAGCTAAAATTAAAACTCAAAAATTACATATTTATCCTCACAATGAAATCTAGAAAGCATACAAAATATTCTAAAAACTTACAACTTACTGATTAAACAAAAAACATACCGAATAAATGTTGATTAGGTAGATGTAGAACACAAATTTTGGTCAAACAATATCAAATTTCCATAACTTGTTGCCGATGTGCCTTTAATTGCAAAATAGGGTTGTCCATGAAATCATAGTAGCAACTTTGGGAAATCAAACTACCAGTACTTTTGCCCCAATTCACTTTCACACCTCCAATTTAATTTCATAGATTCAATTATCTACACTTAAGTATAGCCCCAGTTCGATTTCACTAATTGCGAACAACCCCAATTCGATTTCACAGCACTAGGGTTCATGAATCGCAGCAGGTTTTTTTTGCCCCAATTCTATTTCACAATGCCTATATGATTTCACAGTATGTATCCACTAGAATGACTAGTGAATGAGGTTAAAAATATATATTGTCTTAGTCTTGAGTGGGGGAATAATCGATCGATAATTATTTTTATTCAGTCCACTAGTTGAACTAGCGGACAACGATTTTAAAATTTCAATCACAACTTTTGATTATTGCAATGGAAGGTTAGGATGCTATTTGCCCATTTTTGATTTATAGCAAATATATGTTACGGATCATTTCACACACACACACACACACACACACACATATATATATATATATATATATATATATATATATATATATAGTCCATTTCAAGGGCATATGTAACAAACAAGATTTTATAATTTAATTTTAATATTTATTGGATTAAATAAATATTTTCAATGATTTAATTATTAGATTAAATAATTAATTGATGTAATTGTGATAGATTAATTTAATTATATGTGTTATATTTATTAAATTAATGTGGAGAATATTTATTATTCAAAATATGTATTTATGTGAGCTTATTAAATTAAATAAAATATTTAATAAGCATAATGTTATTTTAATTAATGTAATAATTAATTAGAGATTTTATAATTTGACATAATTAATAAATAAGAAATTAATTATGTGACTATGTGACTTAATGACAAATTATCATATTTTATTTAAAGTAAAGTAAATAAGATAATTGATTTATTTTATAATTGGATGTGACATTATTAAACTATAAGATAAAAGAGTTATTAAATTAAATGATTTTGAGCCATTTAAGGCTTGCCAAACGAGGCCCTAGTAGAGGTTGAAAGCAGTTAACCATTATCGGGTAATCGACATCCACTCAAGGCGTCGCTTTCTTTTTTATTAATACGTCAGATTATTCTTCTTCCTATTTTCTAAGTTTTCAAAGCAAATTACTGAGAGAATTTAGAAAGTTTGAGAGTGAAAGAGAAGGTTTGTGAGAGATTGTAAGTTGTGATCAACCTTGTGTAATCCAAGCAGAGCAATCAAGGGTAAACCCTTAAACTCAAATTTTATTACGTTGTTTAAGTTTTTCATAAAAATGACTTTTATGTTCTGTAAAAGCTTTGTAGTGGAAAAAGGAGTAACGATTATGTGTTGATTATGTAATAAGATGTTATCATATCGTATTTGATTATATATATTGTATAAACCATATCATCAGTTGCATAAAACATGTCGTATATTATTGCTACAACATTACAGAGTATAAAATATGGCCATATGGCCTTACGTACCAAATTTGATACGTCTATCATAGGTTATATCATAAATTTATGCTTATAATAGATTATGTATATTAAAACGAAGAGACCAAACTTTAAATGAACGGATTCGGTGTTATAACGAACCCGTAGTATTGATTTGCATGTTTTGTTTTCAAAACTTTCAAGAACATCAAGAACAGTAAAATTAAATATATTGATTTTGTTAATTATGTGTTTTAACTTATTAAAATCATGCTAAAAGGGTTGAGTAATGATTAGATGTGTATTACAGTGTTAGGGTATGTCTAATTTCGTGTAAAAATAAATTAATTGGAATTTTTGGCCATGTTCTGCATTTTTCGAATTGCGTAACTATTATCGTTCGCTGCCATGGGCGCCTAATAATCCCATGCTTTAAGACCCACATTAGCGCCACCTTAGCCAGCATCGCTAAGAGTCCAAATAAGTCAGCCATATGCCACCGTAAAAGCACCGATAGTAAGCCTATCAATGGCGCCGTAGCGCCACTCTGCAAAATGTCCAGAATTGAAAATTTTGAAGTGTTCAAGTCCATGAATGTGATATTAACCTAATCTAATAAACATAAAAATATGTTAGAAGTATAGTAAGATGTTAAAACAGATTCGTAGCATGTCAATAACATAAGTGTATGTGGATTGAATTATTGAATGCATAATTAACTTATTATTCGCGAAGTGTAAATTGTGTAACTATAAGTATGATAAATTGACTAAGTATAGTCATAATTCGAATTAGACAAAAAGAATGAACTTATGATGACTAGTTACATTATAATTAACTAGAGTTGTGAATGGAAATGGTATGTAGGATTATATCGAAGAACGTGTATAATTAACGTGTAATCTACGCACGAGGCAAGTTTCCTAACCCTACTTGTTATCATTATTCAAGTTTATAAATCAAGTTCAGTTTGTTATATTAAAGATTATCTATCATTTCAAAGTATGATTCTGTTATACAATACTTGTTCTATTGTATACCTCTTAAGATTTTTATTCAATTTAATTATCATTTATTGTCGAACCTTATTAGACTAGCAAACCCTTATTTGATTCGACTAGTCCATAGTTGATGAACGTTCTAAATTTCAGAACCCTTATTGAATTATCCAAACCAAACTTCCTTTGGTGAGGACTCTGATGTCAAACTGAGATGAACAACCCTGTATAGAGATTTCTTATGCGTTAGCGTTAAGATATTGTGCATAATATGGTACTAAGGGCTGATCCCCCTAAGTACGAGTAGAAAAGTCCATAGTCTTATGATTGTTAAAGGTTTCAAGTATAACCCTTGATAACCTAGGACATAGTTCAAGGTCTTATGACCCTCAGAAATCTTTTGAATTCTTGTTATTCATTCTTGATTCAAAAGTTGAGTTTTTATTTCAAAAGTCTTTTATTCACTCGCATGTTATTATATATTGTTATTTCATTTTAATACTTGTGGGGAATCATGCCCACTCTTGCGTAATAATAACATTGCAGTTAAGAACAAAAGGTATGATGAGCCTTCTACTAGCAAAGGCAAGGGCAAAGCTAATAAGTGATGAAGACTTGTTATTTAATTTGATGAATGTTATTGTCAAGACTTGATGTTGTTTAAAACTTAATATTTGTTTATATTTCCGCACAGATATTTAAGGTTAGTTTGACCTGGGATTGTATTTGTTATTCAAATGTTGTAACCCCATAAAGGGGAGGATTAATTTCTATCTATTGCATGGTTTACATTTATTATGGGTAGATAGATAGATGATATTTGTACAGTGAACACCAAATCCCGTGGAATTGAAGTACCCGGATTTTGGGGTGTCACAGGTTGGTATCAAAGCTGTAGGTTATGAACCTTACGTGGGGGAACAACCTTAGGTAGTAGCCTTATAGAAAGAACATAGTAATGGAAAACTCTTATCGAGTTATGAGAAATGAATTTTTTTTAAATTCATTGAAGATAATAAAAGTCTTTATGTGCTTATGTGTCAAATTATGTGCTCATTAGTACGATTTAGTAACTAAAACTTGAAACTATGTTGTCAGGATGTTGGAGGAGCTAGTCGAGCTGGGGGGGAGGAACCCCGAGTACCTACTGAGGAGGAGCCCCGAGACATTCATGTTGTTAGGGAGCAGTTGATACAGAGAGAGCCATCTCCATTGATCACTGTTGTTGGTCAGGAGAATGAGCCTGAGACTGATCCAGAGGAGGATCCTGAGGAGGAAGAGGAAGAGGAAGAAGAGGAGTTCCCACCGAACTCCATCGATGCTGAGATGTACGATGAGTTATATGACCGTAACGTAGAGTTACGTGACACTGTCCAGGATCTGACTGAGCGAGCAATTATTCAGCAGATTACCATCGAACAGAAGGATAGAGAGGTTGTGACTCTTCACACGCGTCTGGGAAATGTAGAATGGGATTTGGTCCACGAGAAGGGTCAAACCGAGGAAAAGACTGAGGAGATAGAGAAGTTGAAGAAGGAACCAAAGGAAAGCTCAGAAAGGCTGATCATAGTAGAGGAGGGCTGGGTAAGAGAATCACGTCGTGCTGATCTTGCAGAAGAGGATGGTCGTGCAAAGAAGGCTAAGCTTAGGGAGACGTACTCTATACTCAATAATGCAATGGATGAGGCTCAAGATCGAGTTTTGAGGTACCCAATCCAGTTCGAGGGACTACTATCGTACATGCTGGATCGCAGGACGTTGTCTCGCATCATGGAAGAGGAACGTAGCAAGGCTATTCAGCGCCTTAGCAGACAGTGATAGAATTTGTTTAATTATTTGAAAAACTTATCTGGTATTTAGATGTAAATTCCGATGTAGTTATGAACAAAGGAATATTTTAATATTTTAAATCCTATGGATTCTTCATCTCGGGATAGTTAATGTAAATAGCAGTGATGCTATCGTTTGATGTTAAAACTTTTGATTTGATTAAATATATCAAGTTGTTTGAGATAATGTGTTAAGTGATTATGTTAAATTGTTGAGTAATGCCTTAACTATTTAGAGAAATAAATAAAGATCTAATAAGCATATATTTTAAATAGAAATATGCCGCCAAGAAGAAGACAACACCGTTAACCAGCTCAGGAAGAGTCAACGAATAACAATAACGCCAATGCTAACCCTGTTCAATAATTAGTGAACTTACTAGCTGATGCGATGAATAATCAACCTCAAGCTCCACCGAATACAACGTTTAAAGACTTCAAGGTGGTGGGACCGCCAGAGTTTAAAGGCTCCATGAACCCGATCGAAGCTCAGACACGGGTTATGGAGATGGAAAAGGTTTTTGATGTCGCAAGAGTCCGAGAGGATCAGAAGACCGCTTTTGCAACGTTCATGCTAAAATCCGAAGCCAGTTATTGGTGGCAAGCAAATAAGGTCCGGGGAGGTGAAGGTGTGATTACCTTGGAATGGTTTAAGGAGATGTTCTTTGAGATGTATTTCCCGACCAGCTCACAGAACCAAATGGAGGTTCAGTTTCTGGAGTTGAAGCAGGGGAATATGTCCGTACCTGATTATGTGGCTAGATTCAACGAGTTGGCGAGGTTCGCCACATATCAAGTGCACACGGATGAGAGAAAACAAGATGGTTTGAACAAGGACTAAAGCCATGGTTGTATAGCAAAGTGTCATTGTTTCAGTTGAAGACATTCGCAGAAGTACTAAAGAAAGCCATACTTGCTGAAGGTGGAAGCGATGCGGTAACCAAATATAATCAGGATCAGAAAAGGAAAAAGAATGAAAGTGAAGGAAATAACAAGGCTAGTGGAAGTAATACGGGAGGAGGTAATAATAATCAGAAGAGAAGGTGGTCTGACAACACATCAACTGGAAATCAGCAAGGAGGTCAGAAGAAGAGGATCAAAGCATGTCTGACCTGCGGGAAAGCTCATCTAGGAGTTTGCATGAAGGGAAAACGAGTGTGCTACAATTGTGGTCAGGAAGGCCACATAGCACCTAACTGTCCTAACCCAAAGAAGGGCACCTGCTTCACTTGTGGTTCAAAGGATCATCTGGCAAGAGACTGTCTTAAGAAGGGATCTGGAGGGGCAGGATCAGGAGGAAACCGGGGAAACAGTAGTGGAAGCGCCTTGACTATCGCAGGACCAACTACAACTAACCGACCGACCGCCAGAACATTCAACATGACGGTGTAGGATGCAGTTCAGTCTCGTGATGTGGTGTCAGGTATCATTCCGATCAATAAAATTAATGCTTATGTTTTATTCGATTCGGGTGCTACTTGTTCATTTATATCCGATAAATTTGCTAAGAACATAGAATTGCCTAAGGATGAGTTAGAATACCCCATGAATATAGAGATTGCGAATAGAGAAATCATCCCTGTTAAATACGTACATAAGAACTGTAGAGTGGATATTAAGGGTAATATCATAAACGTAGATCTTATCCCTATTCGACTTGGGGAATTTGACGTTATCTTGGGAATGGACTGGTTATTCAATTACGTGGCTATAATTGATTGTCAGAAGAAGCGTATTAACCTTATGACTCCGTTAAAGGTTGTGTTTTATGGTAGCAAGTCGCCTAGACAAGTGAGTTGTCTGACGATGATGCAAGCCAAGAAGTTGTTAAGACAAGGCTGTGTAGGATATTTAGCTTACATAGTCGACCGTCGTAAAGAGAATTCGAAAGTAGAGGAGATACCGGTAGTGAAAGACTTCGTCGATGTATTTCCAAACGATTTGTCAAGACTTCCACCAGATAGAGAGGTTGATTTCGTGATCGATTTGGCACCAGGAACTGCTATAATATCGAAGGCACCATACCGAATGGCACCAGTAGAGATGAAAGAATTAATGGTACAACTACAAGAATTACTGGATAAGAAGTACATTCAACCGAGTGTATCGCCGTGGAGAGCGCCGGTGTTGTTTGTGAAAAAGAAGTACGGAACGATGTGGCTCTACATCGACTACAGAGAACTAAATAAGGTCACAATTAAGAATAGATATCCATTACCGAGGATCGATGATCTGTTTGATCAATTGAAGGGAGAAAAACACTTTTCCAAGATAGACTTGAGGAGTGGTTATCATCAACTGAAGATGAGACTAGAGGATGTACCGAAAACAGCGTTCAGAACACGATATGGTCACTATGAATTTTTAGTAATGTCGTTTGCTCTAACGAATGCTCCTGCAGCATTTATAGGACTAATGAATGGTGTTTTCAAGCCATTTTTGGACAAGTTCATAGTAGTGTTTATAGACGATATTATGGTATATTCTAAAACCAAGGAGAAACATGAAGAACATTTGAGATTAACATTGGAAGTGGTAAGAAGAGAGAAGTTGTATGCCAAGTTTTCAAAATGCGAATTCTAGATCGAGCGGGTACAATTTCTTGGGCACGTGATCGATAAAATTGGAGTTTCGGTAGATCCATCCAAAGTCGAAGCCATGGTTAACTGGGATCAGCCGAGGACACCGTCAGAAGTACGAAGTTTTCTTGGATTGGTAGGATATTACAGAAGATTCATTCAAGACTTTTCCAAGATCACAACTCCGCTAACGAATTTAACTCGAAAAACTATGAAATTTGTTTGGACGGAGAAGTGTGAAGAAAGCTTTCAAGAATTGAAGAAGAGGTTGAGTACGACACCTGTGCTATCTCTTCCGGATGATACATGAAATTTTGTTGTTTTTAGTGATACGTCGCATAAAGGACTTAGGTGTGTGCTTATGCAAAACGGCAGAGTCATTGCGTATGCGTCACGACAATTGAAGTATTATGAGAAGGGGTATCCGACCCACGACTTGGAGTTAGCTGCAATAGTTTTTGTTTTGAAAATTTGGAGGCACTATCTCTATGGGGAGAAGTGTGAAATATATACAAACCACAAGAGTCTGAAATATATTTTTACTCAAAAGGACTTAAATATGTGTCAAAGAAGGTGGTTGGAATTAATTAAGGACTATGATTGTGAGATTTTATACCATCCGGGTAAGGCAAATGTGGTTGCCGACACCTTAAGTAGAAAGGGTCGGGAGAAATTAATGATGTTGATCGCTCAGGAGGAACTAATTTTAGAAATGGAGAAACTGGAATTGAAAGTGAAGAATCCTATGGAAATAGATGAGAAGCTATTCCAGATGCAATCAGGTACAACCCTACTAGATAAAGTTAAGGAGGCTCAACTTCAGGACGAAGAATGTAAAAAGGTGAAAAAGAAGATATCTGAAGAAACCAAACCAAGATTTAAGATGGATAAGGAAGGAATACTGAGATTTGAAAGTAGAATTTGGGTACCGCCAGTACCAGAGATTAAGGAAGAAATTTTGAGCGAGGCTCATAGTTCACGTTATTCGATTCACCCTGGTAGTACCAAGATGTACCAAGATCTTCGGCAACATTTCTGGTGGCCAAATTTGAAACGAGATGTTGCAGAGTGTGTTGCCAAATGTCTAACCTATCAGAAAGTGAAAGCAGAACATTAGAGGCCGAGTGGGTTGCTACAACCGTTGGAGATCCCAGAATAGAAATGGGAACATATTACGATGGACTTCTTGGTTGGCCTTCTGATAACTCAGAAAGGCTACGACGCAGTATGGGTTATCGTTGACCGATTGACAAAATCCGCACACTTCCTTTCGATCAAAATCAGATTCAACTTAGACCAGTTGGCAAGGTTATATGTGAAGGAGATTGTTTCGAGGCACGGAGTGCCGGTGTTAATTTTTTCCGATAGGGATCCGCATTTTACATCGAACTTTTGGAAACGTCTATAGGAATGTATGGGTACGCAATTGTGAATGAGTACAACATATCACCCTCAGATAGATGGACAGAGCAAAAAAACGATTTAGACATTAGAAGATATGCAAAGAGCCTGTGTGATGGACTTTAAAGGAAATTGGGATGATCACTTACCGCTAGTAGAGTTTGGCTACAACAACAGTTACCACGCTAGTATTGGTATTCTGCCTTATGAAGCGTTATACGACAGAAAGTGCAGAACTCCGCTATACTGGGATGAAGTTGGCAAAAGACAATTGCTAGGCCCAGAATTGGTACATCAGACATCAGAAATAGTCAAAGTGATCCAAACAAGACTGATAGCAGCTCATGTTGCGCCCCCAAATCTTGGTATCTTTCAACCTGACAGATGGTGCTATAATGTATAACATTCATACATTCATTCAATTAAAAAGTCTCAAAGAACGAACATAACTTCTATATATTTAAAGTAATATTTACATTTCCCAGGTTCTATACCCATTACAAAGGTTCTTTGTCATATTATCAGTTACATTACAATAATAGACCTATACTATTATAAGACAACTTAGAAATCTGCCTTAGTTTTTCCCTTATCCTTTTTCGATCCTTCGGGACATTCAGTCTTAGCTACATTCATATGGTTCAAGCAAGAATGAGCATAACTAGCTCAACAAGTATAACAGTTTAATAGTAGCATGCTTGACACATACAAATCGTATATCTTCAATAACTGAACAATAGTTATGAAGTACTATTGATAACTTAAAATAGCACTTCATCTTTTCATTCAAAATGTTTTACAATGATAACAATATTTAGTAAAACATTCACTCCGGTCAAAGACCTCGAGTGTTCATTCTTTTTTGGAAAAAGGACAACCCGGAAGCAAGTCCGTAAGCCCGATATTACTTACGAGCACTTCTAGGTGATCAGCCTATTGTACTCTATGTTGATCAACACTACATCCATTAAACGTATGCACGTTTAAGCATTTTGCAACCTCACGTGCTTGTTGCTTTACCGACAAAACATTTGTTTAAACATTTCAGTCTTCTTTTGAAAACCATATCAAGTAGTTGACAAAAGATAGCAACATTTGATAATACATGAATAGATTATCACTACATCAAGTCTAGCCAAAGGAATTGGCTTTAACTTCAACATACCTCAATTCATGCGAAAGAATACATGAACTTCAAAAACTTGTTCAGATTAAACTGAGACAAGAGTTAGAATACTTGCCTTTAGCGTCTGCTACGGTATATTAACTTTATGTTCAAGTCATTCAAGTCTCTACAATACATGGTCACATAATGCCTTACATTAGGTCACATATAATCAAGTATGTATATGACTATATCATACTTTTATCTCAATCTATCTGTGTATTAGATTCAGTTACTATTCGTTCCGGTATATCATTATCCTTGCATTTATATTCGACTAGGTTATCTCAACCTTTATACAATATCTTTAAAGTTTAACAAAGAACAAAGTTTAAACAATGTTGCATTATATTCCTTAAGTTGTGTTTACTTTTAAATCAATTAGCTTTCCTTTCTTTGTACTTATAAACATTCATTACTATCCTTGTTTCGAGACCTGGTCTTGTGCATGGCTATTGCCTTTTATACTTACATCTATGCCAATTGTATTTGAGTTTATAGTAGCATTGTCCCGAACTTGGTATTGTGGCCATGAGTCCTTACTTAATGGGCGTATTACGCCACTCTCCGAAGATTTTTTATCATGCATACATGGTATTTAGGCCACATATATATACTATGGTTCATGGCTGCGGTGAAATCTTCTGATGTACTTTCGGACTTTGTTATACGTCTATGGTGCGACTCATTTTGCCTTGGGTTGGCACCGCGACGCCAACTCTGTGCACCAGAAAACAATTTCAGTTTTTGAATTTTGTGAACTTCTCGGACGCATAACTTCTTCGTTATAAGTCTGAATTGGCTAGTTCAAAAGCCTACGGTTTACAAATTACGTAATCTACATGTTCATGTAAGAATTTTATCTATTTAACTTTGTTTGCTAAAAATTCACCTATTGGTTCATTTTTAACGAAAACAATAACCGTTCATGAACGTTCAACGCTAGTTTCTTCGTTCTAAGTCGGAATTCGGTCATTTTTGAGTCCACAACTCTTAAATGCCAAATATGACTTGTCTTCATTGGAAAACAATGGTTCCGTGATTAAACACAAAATTTGACTTCTATTCCGAGAATTTTACGGATTCGACGATAATCGTCCAACCGTGCAATTTCTGGTAAATCTTCATTCTTATGATTTGTTCAACATTACAAATGACTTCCATTCATCATGTGAACATCTCAACCTACTTATTACTAAAATTTATAATCATTGTTGGATTTTGGACTTATTCTTCATGAGCTTATAACTTGTCAAATTATAAACTACTTAAGATTTTATTGTTCATGACTTATGACAATTAAAGTTTCTTAATCATCACACTTTACATGTTCTTAACATATAACTTTACTTATGTATATATGATAAATATAATCATATAAGGTCTTAATTCACTTCTCTTACTAAACTCATTACAAGTTCATATTTTCATACTTAACATTCAAGGTTAGCTTATAATAAGTTTATAACTTTTATAAGTTCAAATGACTTATTGCCAACTTATGTGGCTTAAGTTCATGACTTACACATTCTTCTTGCTTCTTATCATTCATGTTTCTTAATCCATCTTTTCTTATCAACCTATCATGGTAGAGATAGAAGATAATAGAGAAGAAGTCTTACTTTTTGTAGTCTTGGTAAGGTAGCTTGCTTCTTCTTCTTACTTATGGAAATGACTTATTGTAGCTTATTTTCTCTAACACTTAAGCACTCTTTAAATGTTGGATTATTTGAACAACTAACAAATGGCTTGTAAGCCTTCTCTATTTATAGAATTTGCAAAGCTAGGGTAGATTAGTCATTAAATCACCCACCTCCTTAAGCCACCTCCTTACTATTCATTTCTTGGCTAGCACAACTCTTATCCTATACTTGGTCATTACTCTTAATACTTGGTCATTACTTTAACTTGATCCCCACATATTAACCATATTGCTATGGTTTGTCCCATGGGTCATATAACTCATGGATTCTAGTTTGGGCTTACATTAAATCAATCTTTGGGCTTTGCATTAATAAACACTAGTTTGTTCATTCATTAATGATTGGGCTTCTCCCTTTAATTCACTTGGACTTGTATATAATTGTTAACCAATCTTCCAAGTCCATTAACATTTCTTAATACATATACATATAGTTTATGTATTATTTTTGTATTCTAATTCATATAGAAAATATATACGATATTTCATTCTTTCATACTAACTCGTATAATACTTTCAGTATTATACTGGTTTCATTTCACTTGTACAATACTTAAGTATCATACAATTATTACTTATTCATTACTATTTACTTACTTAAAGTTTATAAATTAAGTCCATGGCGAATTATTACTTTTTCCATAACTAAATTTTTATTACATAATCCATCTTACCTTGTCATTCCATCATTACGTATTTCTGGAAACTCAAAAATATATCCGAGCAAATACTGGATGAATAGTGTTTTCGAAAATTTCTCGAAAAACTTTATTTTTGTCTTGGAAATTCAAACACTTTAATTCATCCACGTAGCTCAAATACTACGACATTCTAACATCAATAGGTTATACAATGACAACCATCTTGATAACACATAGAATATAATTTTATTATTATTTAATTTAATAAAATCCTTTTACAATAAGATTCGAATTTCTCGGTCGTTACATTCTTCCCCCCTTATAAAGATTCTGTCCCCAGAATCTCATCTTAATTTAATCAAATAGATGGGGAAAATTTTTCTTCATCTTTTCTTCTAATTCCCACGTTGCTTCTTCAGCATCGTGGTTCTTCCATAATACCTTTACTGATGGTATTAACTTGTTCCTCAGAACTTGTTCCTTTCTATCACTGATCTGCATCGGCGACTCTTCATATGTTAAGTCTTTCTCGATATGAATTGGCTCATACTCGATTGCATGCTTATAGTCTGGCTTATATGGACGTAATACAGATACGTGAAATACGTTATCTATTCGTTCTAGGTCTGGAGGTAATGCTATCACATAAGCTACCTCTCCCACCCGTTTTAACACCTCAAAAGGTCCTATAAACCTTGGACTTAACTTTTCTTTCTTTCCAAAGCGTATCTTTCCTTTCCAGGGAGATACCTTTAGAAATACAAATGAACCCACTTCAAACTCTTGACTTAGTCTATGTGAGTCCGCATACTTCTTCTGTCTGTCCTGAGCTGTGACGAGACGCATCCGAATTAACTTTACCACATCCCCTGTCTGCTGTATCAATTCTGGTCCTAGCATTCGGCGTTCCCCTACCTCATCCCAACACAATGGTGTTCTGCATTTTCTTCCATACAACGCTTCAGAATGCTGGTGATTTTTTATGCTTGCATGATAACTGTTGTTATATGCAAACTCTACTAGTGGTAGGTGATCATCCCAACTACCCTTGAAATCCATGACGCAATACCTCAACATGTCTTCTAACGTCTGAATTGTCCTCTCGCTCTGTCCATCGGTTTGTGGATGATAAGCTGTGCTTAACCTCAGCTGTGTTCCCAACTGTTCTTGCAAACTCCTCCAAAAATTCGATGTGAATCGTGGATCACGATCTGACACAATCGATACTGGTACTCCATGTCTGGAAATAATTTCCTTAACATAAAGTTTAGCTAACTGGTCTAAGTTATACTTGACCCTAATTGGCAAAAAGTGATCCGACTTCGTCAACCGGTCTACTATTACCCAAATCGAATCGTACCCTTTATTCGTCGTCGGAAGTCCCACCACGAAGTCCATCGTGATATGCTCCCACTTCCATTCTGGAATCTCCAATGACTGTAATAAGCCACTGGGTCATTGATGTTCGGCCTTAACTTTTTGACAAGTCAAGCACCTACTCACATACTCTACTATTTCTCTCTTCATGTTTGGCCACGAAAAACTCTGTCGAAGGTCTTGATACATCTTAGTGCTACTAGGATGTATCGAGTACCTCGAACTATGAGCTTCTTGCAACACTTGATCCTTTAATTCCATCTCATTCAGAACCCAAATTCTTCCTTTAAATCTTAATAATCCCTCATTATCAAGACTATACTTAGTATCTTCCTTCTCGGATAACCGTTTCTTCATTTGGTTACACTTGTCGGTCTTGAGTTGTACCTCTTTAACTCTTTCTACGATGGTAGATTACATCTCCGTTGCAAAGTGTAACTGCCCCGAATCACTCGCATCTTTACTTCTATTTCCATTCTAGCCATCTCTGTTATTAACTCATTTTGAGCCGTTAACATAGACAACTTTTCCCGACCCTTCCTACTTAAGGCGCTTAAGAACTACATTGGCCTTTCAAGGGATACTGAGATTTCACAATCATAATCCTTTATCAACTCTAGCCATCTCTCTCATCTCATATTCAACTCCTTACGAGTGAAGATATAGTTTAGACTCTTATGGTCCAGTATATATCTCACATTTTTCCCCATAAAGATAATGTCTCCATATCTTTAGGGGCAAACACTTCTGCCATGCCGGTTCGGATCATGAGTAGGATAAACTTTCTCATAATCCTTCAACTGCCGAGATGCATACGCAATGACCTTGCCATGTTACATAAGCACACAACCAAGTCCTCTATGCGAAGCATCGCTATACACTACAAAATTTCCCGTGTCATCTGGCAATGACAAAACAGGAGCTTCACTTAATCTTTTCTTCACTTCTTGAAAACTGTCTTCACATTTATCCGTTCATACGTATTTCACCGTCTTCCTTGTTAAATTAGTCAACGAGGTAGCTATCTTCAAAAAATCTTGGATAAATCTTCGATAGTACCCTGCTAACCCTAGGAAACTCCGCACCTCAGTCGGTGTTTTTGGTTGTTCCCAATTCATTACTGCTTTCACCTTCGCTGGATCTACTGAAATCCTCTCCTGGTCAATGACATGACCTAAAAACTGCACCTTTTCTAGCCAAAATTCACATTTGGTGAATTTCGCATATAACTTCTCATTCCTTAGTGTCTCCAACACTAATCTTAAGTGTTTAGCATGATCTTCTGGCGTCTTAGAATAGACTAGAATATCATCGATAAACACCACGACGAACTTGTCCAAATATAGTTTGAAGACTCTGTTCATCATATCCATAAATGCAGCTGGTGCATTCGTCAACCCAAATGACATTACCAGAAACTCGTAGTGACCATAACGAGTCCTGAATGCAGTCTTTAGTACATCTTCCTTCCTAACCTTCAACCGATGATACCCCATCCAGAATCTATTTTAGAAAATACTTTGCCCTTTTAATTGATCAAAGAGATCATCGATCCCGGCAATGGGTATTTATTCTTTATCGTTAACTTGTTCAACTCCAGATAGTCGATACAAAGCCTTAAAGATCCGTCTTTCTTCTCGACAAACAACACTGGTGCCCCCACGGAGAAACACTTGGTTGAATGTACTTTCCGTCCAATAGTTCCCGTAGTTGAACCATTAGTTCTTTCATTTCCACAGAGCGCCATACGCAGATGCGGTGCCCTTGAGATGGTGCCCTCTCGACACAATGTCTATCACAAATTCGATCTCCTATCCGTGCAGTAAACCCCAGTAACTCACTTGGAAATACATCCAAGAACTCGTTTACTATAGGTATTTGTTCCATGGTTGCTCCCACTCTCTGGGTATCAACAACATGGCATAGGTAACCTACACAACTCTTCCTTAAAAGTTTTCTAGTTTGTGTCATCGTAAGGCAACACGGACGTCCCGACAATTTACTACCATAAAATACTATAGGAGGTTGCTTCAACGTCCTGATACTCACACATTTCTTTTGGCAGTCTATAATTGCTCCATGGTTAATCAACCAATCCATTTCGAGAATTACGTCGAATTCTCCTAACTTTATCGGTATTAAATCTACCGATAACTTACGACCACGTACATCTACACAACAACTCCTATGAATATCTTCAACATGAATTATCTCTTCGTTTGCTACCTTAATGTTCAAAGGTATAGGCAATTTTTTGGAAAATAATTCTAGTCGTCTAGCAAAATCACATGCTATAAACGAACAAGTAGCAATTTTGAATCAAATAACACGTATGCATTTATATTGTTGATTGGAATAATACCTGCGTGAACTACATCCCCGATGCCACCGCATCTTGGACCGTCATATTAAAAGTGCGGGCCATTGATTTCCACTTTGAAGTTTGGACCACTAATAGCTAACTTACCGCTATTAGTTCCCTTATTTCCTTCTGTCCCCTTTTTCGGGCAGTTCTTCGCTATGTGGTCAATTGATCCACATACAAAGCATCCGTGATTTTTCTTTGGATTTGGACAGTTAGGCGAAATGTGCCCTTCTTGTCCACAATTATAACAAACCACCTTTCCTTTGAGACAGACTCCTAAGTGAGTCTTCCCGCTGGTTTTACAGGCCTCCATCCTCCTCTTAGAATCCCCTTGTTTTACTCCAATATTCCCAGAGTTAAAGCCCTTCCTCTTCTGACCGTTGCCACTTCCACTGGCTCCCTTGGTCTTGGTTCCTCCATTAACCTTGCCCTTATTTTTCTTATCCTTGCGGTACTAGCTGAGAGCCTCATTCCCACCTTCGGCAATTATTTCCTTTTCGGGTATGGTTCCAAAGGAAGTACTTTGGAACACAGAGATTCTGCTATAGAGCCAGGGTTTCAAGCCCTGCTCGAATCTTCTAGCCTTTCTCACTTCAAATGTCCACTTGATGTGGAAGCAAATCGTACCGATTCATTAAACTGGCAAAGATCTTTGGGGAACTGTCATATCCCCTTGTCTCAATTCAAGAAACCTCATCTCCATCCTCCCTTGCATACTCCTGGGAAAATAGTTCTCGAAGAAAATCTCCTTGAACCTCTCCCACGTTAGGTTTCGTATATCTGCCCTAGCCTGGTTTGCCTCCCACCAGAAGTTGGCCTCTCCTTTCATCAAATAGGTTGCAAAGGCAACCTTTTGACCCTCCTCAACATTTGTTATTACAAATGCTTTCTCGATTTCTTTTACCCAAGTCTGGGCTTCTATAGGGTCCGTAGTTCCTTTGAACTCCGGCGGACCTATACTTTTAAAGTCCTTAAAAGTAGTAGCTTGTACTACTCCAGGAATCACGGGTACATTAGCCCCCGTTCTATTAAATGCAGCCGTTAAAAGATTAACGAACTCCGGCATTGGATTAACTGGACCACCCTCCGGTTGGTTAACATTAGCGCCCTAATTTCGTTGTCTCCTTCTTGGCGGCATTTTGCTGTTAAGAAAACAACACATCATTATTACTTTATTCTTGTTGATTTGTTATTATTTGTAATACAACAATAACTCATACTCATTACTCAACATATTTCATGAAAAGACTTATATTGATTCATAACTTGTAGTATAACACTACATTGTTTACATTACTCAGCCTTGGCTGATTACATTACCATCCCGCAATTACTTTCCAAAAATTGGGATTTACAAAAGACTACCCTTTGTTATACAAAAGTGGATTTTACGTCACTACTAGATACATAATATTTACATACCTAATCTACTCTAGTTATTGCTAGATTACATCTGATGTAGGGCATTCTCGAAATCTTTCTTTGGCGAATGAGCAATAACATCTCTCATTGATAGTGTGTGTAAGATTGTCTCTGCTTCTATCTGATATCCAGCTACATGCTGCTAGAAATCTACATGAGAACTCCTATGTATATAGGACATCCTCTCCAACTTCCTCTGTTTAGTCTTTAGCTCCTGCTTGAGCTCAAAGACTTCACATTTCAGCTCTCGGACCTTGTCCTTAGCTAGAACTCTATCATCATGCTCCTCTTCCCACATTCCCTCCATGCTAGCCTTGTCCTCACGGACTACTTGGATTTCCTCTTTCAACTCAACCTCTTAGCAGTAATGGACATTCCTATCCAATACCGACATAAACAATGCCTTCATCGATTCCCCTGTAGACAACTCCTCTGTAGGTGGAACCTGGTCAAAGGACATCACGTCCACCTCCTCCTCTAGCATGCCATCAAATATAGACATGTAGTCTAAATTGTTTGAGTCTCCCGACTCGATTGTCACTACGGGATTTGGTAGTATCTCTACCCGATTAACTGAATCCTCGCTCACTACATGTATATCTCTATACATATCATTTTCTCCTGACATCTACAATAAAACAATATAGTTTGATTAGTACACGTCAGTAAAATAATACAAATACATAACATAATATAATGCATTTTTATAAGGTTACTTTCCATCTTTTACTTCTTTATTCTTTCGTAAGGTTATGACTTAAGGTTCTACTTTCCCCCTTAAGTTTTATAACCTAGGCTCGATACTAACATAACGCCCCAAATCCGGGTATCTTTTAACCCGACAGATGGTGCTATACTGTACAACATTCATACATTCATTCAATTGAAAAGTCTCAAAGAACGAACATAACTTCTATATATTTAAAGTAATATTTACATTTCCCAGGTTCTATACCCATTATAAAGGTTCTTTATCATAATATCAGTTACATTACAATAATAGACCTATACTATTATAAGACAGCTTAGAAATCTACCTTAGCTTTTCCCTTATCCTTTTTCGATCCTTCGGGACGTTCAGTCTTAGCTGCATTCATATGGTTCAAGCAAGAATGAGCATAACTAGCTCAGCAAGTATAACAGTTTAATAGCAGCATGCTTGACACATACAAATCGTATATCTTCAATAACTGAATAATTGTTATGAAGTACTATTGATAACTCAAAATAACACTTCATCTTTTCTTTCAAAATGTTTTACAATGATAACAATATTTAGTAAAACATTCACTCCGGTCAAAGACCTCGAGTATTCATTCTTTCTTGGAAAAAGGACAACCCGGAAGCAAGTCCGTAAGCCCGATATTACTTACGAGCACTTCTAGGTGATCAACCTATTGTACTCTATGTTGATCAACAATACATCCATTAAACGTATGCACGTTTAAGCATTTGGCAACCTCACGTGCCTGTCGCTTTACCGACAAAACATTTGTTTTAACATTTCAGTCTTCTTTTGAAAACCATATCAAGTAGTTGACAAAAGATAGCAACATTTGATAATACATGAATAGATTATCACAACATCAAGTCTAGCCAAAGGAATTGGCTTTAACTTCAACATACCTCAATTCATGCGAAAGAATACATGAACTTCAAAAACTTGTTTAGATTGAACTGAGACAAGAGTTAGAATACTTGCCTTTAACGTCTGCTACGGTATATTAACTTTATGTTCAAGTCGTTCAAGTTTCTACAATACATGATCACATAATGCCTTACATTAGGTCACATATAATCAATTATGTATATGACTATATCATACTTTCATCTCAATCTAACTGTGTATTAGATTCAGTTACTATTCATTCCAGTTTATCATTATCCTTGCATTTATATTCGACTAGGTTATCTCAACCTTTATACAATATCCTTAAAGTTTAACAAAGTTTAAACAATGTTGCATTACATTCCTTAAGTTGTGTTTACTTTTAAATCAATTAGCTTTCTTTTCTTTGTACTTATAAACATTCATTACTATCCTTGTTCTGAGACTGGCGCTGCGGCGCCGTCTTTATACTTACATCTCGTGCTGTGGCGCGAGCTTATAGTAGCATTGTCCCGGACTTGGCGCTGCGGCGCGAGTCCTTACTTAATGGGTCGCGCTGCGGCGCCACTCTCCAGAAGATTTTTGTACTGTACATGGCGCTGCGGTGCCACATATTGTACTATGGTTCGCGCTGCGGCGAACTCTTGCAGTGTACTCGGACACTGTTACGCGCTGCGGCGTGACTCATTTTGCCTTGGGTTGGCGCCGCGGCGCCAACTCTGTGCACCAGAAAACAATTTCAGTTTTTGAATTTTGTGAACTTCCCGGACGCATAACTTCTTTGTTATAAGTCCGAATTGGCTCGTTCAAAAGCCTATGGTTCACAAATTACGTAATCTACATCTTCATGTAAGAATTTTATCTATTTGACTTTGTTTGCTAAAAATTCACCTATTGGTTCATTTTTGGTTTATTTTTAACGAAAACGATAACCGTTCGTGAACGTTCAATGCTCGTTTCTTCGTTCTAAGTCGGAATCTGGTCATTTTCGAGTCCACAACTCTTAAATGCCAAATATGTCTTGTCTTCATTGGAAAACAATGGTTCCGTGATCAAACACAAAATTTGACTTCTATTCCAAGAATTTTACGGATTCGACGATTATCGTCCAACCTTGCAATTTCCGGCAAATCTTCATTCTTATGATTTGTTCAACATTACAAATGACTTCCATTCATCATGTGAACATCTCAACCTACTTATTACTACAATTTATAATCATTGTTGGATTTTGGACTTATTCTTCATGAGCTTATAACTTGTCAAATTATAAACTACTTAAGATTTTATTGTTCATGACTTATGATAATTAAAGTTTCTTAATCATCACACTTTACATGTTCTTCACATATAACTTTACTTATGTATATATGATACATATAATCATATAATTTCTTAATTCACTTCTCTTACTAAACTCATTACAAGTTCATATTTTCATACTTAACATTCAAGGTTAGCTTATAATAAGTTTATAACTTTTATAAGTTCAAATGACTTATTACCAACTTATGTGGCTTAAGTTCATGACTTACACATTCTTCTTGCTTCTTATCATTCATGTTTCTTACTCCATCTTTTCTTATCAACCTATCATGGTAGAGATAGAAGATAATGGAGAAGAAGTCTTACTTTTTGTAGTCTTGGTAAGGTAGCTTGCTTCTTCTTCTTACTTATGGAAATGACTTATTGTAGCTTATTTTCTCTAACACTTAAGCACTCTTGAAATGTTGGATTATTTGAACAACTAACAAATGGCTTGTAAGCCTTCTCTATTTATAGAATTTGCAAAGCTAGGGTAGATTAGTCATTAAATCACCCACCTCCTTAAGCCACTTCCATACTATTCATTTCTTGGCTAGCACAACTCTTATCCTATACTTGGTCATTACTCTTAATACTTGGTCATTAGTTTTAACTTGATCCCCACATATTAACCATATTGCTATGGTTTGCCCCATGGGTCATACAACTCATGGATTCTAGTTTGGGCTTACATTAAATCAATCTTTGGGCTTTGCATTAATAAACACTAGTTTGTTCATTCATTAATGATTGGGCCTCTCCCTTTAATTCACTTGGACTTGTATATAATTGTTAACCAATCTTCCAAGTCCATTAACATTTCTTAATACATATACATATAGTTTATGTATTATTTTTGTATTCTAATTCATATAGAAAATATATACGATATTTCATTCTTCATACCAACTCGTATAATACTTCGTATTATACTCGTTTTCATTTCACTTGTACAATACTTAAGTATCATACAATTATTACTTATTCATTACTATTTCGCCTTACTTAAAGTTTATAAATTAAGTCCACAAGCGAATTATTACTTTTTCCATAACTAGATTTTTATTACATAATCCATCTTACCTTGTCATTCCATCATTACATATTTCTCGGAAACTCAAAAATATATCCCGAGAAAATACCGATGAATAGTGTTTTTCAGAAAATTTCTCGGAAAATTTTTATTTTCGTCTTGGAAATTCAAACACTTTAATTCATCCACGTAGCTCAAATACTACGACATTCTAACATCAATAGGTTATACAACGACAAGCATCTTGATAACACATAGAATATGATTTTATTATTATTTAATTTAATAAAATCCTTTTACAATAAGATCCGAATTTCTCGGTCGTTACAGCTCAAGATAGACAGAAGAAATACGCTGATCCACATCGTAAAAATGTTGAGTTTAAATCGGGTAGTTATGTTTTATTGAAGGTCTCTCCTTGGAATGGAAAGATCAGGTTTGAAAAGAAAGGGAAATTAAGCCCAAGATTCATTGGACCCTTTGAAGTACTGCGAAGAATCGGTGAAGTTGCATATGAGGTAGCCCTACCTCCATCACTCGAGAATGTCCGTAACGTCTTCCATGTCTCTGTATTACGACCCTACAAACTCGATTACAAGCATGTAATTGAATACGAACCCCTACATTTTGATAAAGACTTATCTTACGAAGAAATTCCTATTCAAATTGTCGACAGAAAAGAACAAGTTCTCATAAATAAAGTAATACCTTCTTTTAAGGGAATTTGGAGGAACCACAACGCTGAAGAAGCTACATGGGAACTCGAAGAGAATATGATGAAGAATTACCCTCATTTATTTACTTAAATTATGTGTAAGCGATTCTGGGAACAGAATCTTTGTAAGGGGGGAGAATGTAACAGGTCGAATTTATTGAGTCGTGATTACGGGGATGTAATCCTTTTATGGGGGAAGATGTGACAAAAGAGATTTTATAATTTAATTTTAATATTTATTGGATTAAATAAATATTTTCGATGATTTAATTATTAGATTAAATAATTAATTGATGCAACTGTGATAAATTAATTTAATTATATGTGTTATATTTATTAAATTAATGTGGAGAATATTTATTATTCAAAGTATGTATTTATGTGAGCTTATTGAATTAAATGAAATATTTAATAAGTATAATGTTATTTTAATTAATGTAATAATTAATTAGAGATTTAATAATTTGACATAATTAATAAATAAGAAATTAATTATGTGACTATGTGAATTAATGACAAATTATCATATTTTATTTAAAGTAAAGTAAATAAGATAATTGATTTATTTTATAATTGGATGTGACATTATTAAACTATAAGATAAAAGAGTTATTAAATTAAATGATTTTGAGCCATTTAAGGCTTGCCAAACGAGGTCCTAGTAGATGTTGAAAGCAGTTAACCATTACTGGGTAACTGACATCCACTCTGTGCGTTAGTTCTTTTATTAATACGTCGTATTATTCTTCTTCCTATTTTCTAAGTTTTCAAAGCAAATTACTAAGAGAATTTAGAAAGTTTGAGAGTGAAAGAGAAGGTTTGTGAGAGATTGTAAGTTGTGATCAACCTTGTGTAATCCAAGCAGAGCAATCAAGGGTAAACCCTTAAACTTAAATTTTATTACGTTGTTTAAGTTTTTCATAAAAATGGCTTATATGTTCTGTAAAAGCTTTGTAGTGGAAAAAGGAGTAACGATTATGTGTTGATTATGTAATAAGATGTTATCATATCGTATTTGATTATATATAGTGTATAAACCATATCATCAGTTGCATAAAACATGTCGTATATTGTTGCTACAAAATTACAGAGTTTAAAATATGGCCATATGGCCTTACGTACCAAATTTGATATGTCTATTATAGGTTATATCATAAATTTATACTTGTAATGGATTATGTATATTAAAACGAAGAGACCAAACTTCAAATGAACGGATTCGGTGTTATAACGAACCCGTAGTATTGATTTGCATGTTTTGTTTTCAAAACTTTCAAGAACATCAAGAACAGTAAAATTAAATGTAATGATTTTGTTAATTATGTGTTTTAACTTATTAAAATCATGCTAAAAGGGTTGAGTAATGATTAGATGTGTATTACAGTGTTTGGGTATGTCTAATTTCGTGTAAAAATAAATTAATTGGAATTTTTGGTCATGTTCTGCAATTTTTTCACGAATTGCGAGAATCATTTCTTCGTTCGCTTCATAGCCACCGCTACCGATAAGTAAGCCTATCGATTAGAAATACATATACCACTCTGCAGAATGTCCAGAATTGAAAATTTTAAAGTGTTCAAGTCCATGAATGTGATATTAACCTAATCTAATGAACATAAAAATATGTTAGAAGTATAGTAAGATGTTAAAACAGATTCGTAACATGTCAATAACATAAGTGCAAGTGGATTGAATTATTGACTGCATAATTAGCTTATTATTCGCAAAGTGTAAATTGTGTAACTATAAGTATGATAAATTGACTAAGTATAGTCATAATTCGAATTAGACAAAAAGAATGAACTTATGATGACTAGTTACATAATAATTAACTAGAGTTGTGAATGGAAATGGTATATAGGATTATATCGAAGAACGTGTATAATTAACGTGTAATCTACGCATGAGGCAAGTTTCCTAACCCTACTTGTTATCATTATTCAAGTTTATAAATCAAGTTTAGTTTGTTATATTAAAGATTATCTATCATTTCAAAGTATGATTCTGTTATACAATACTTGTTCTATTGTATACCTCTTAAGATTTTTATTCAATTTAATTATCATTTATTGTTGAACCTTATTAGACTAGCGAACCCTTATTTGATTCGACTAGTCCATAGTTGATGAACGTTCTAAATTTCAGAACCCTTATTGAATTATCCAAACCAAACTTCCTTTAGTGCGGACTCGATGTCAAACTTAGATGAACAACCCTCGTATAGGGATTTCTTATCGTTAAGCGTTAAGATATTGTGCGTGATGATGATACTAAGGGTGATCCCCTAAGTACAAGTAGAAGAGTCCATAGTCTTATGATTGTTAAAGGTTTCAAGTATAACCCCGATAACTGGGGGACATAGTTTAAGGTCTTATGACCCTCAGAAATCTTTTGAATTCTTGTTATTCATTCTTGATTCAAAAGTTGAGCTTTTATTTCAGAAGTCTTTGATTCACTCGCATGTTATTATATATTGTTATTTCATTTTTATACTTGTGGGCAATCTTGCTCACTCTTGCGTAATAATAACATTGCAGTTAAGAACGAAAGGTACGATGAGCCTTCTACTAGCAAAGGCAAGGGAAAAGCTAATAAGTGATGAAGACTTGTTATTTAATTTTATGAATGTTAATGTTAAGACTTGATGTTGTTCAAGACTTATTATTTGTTTATGTTTTCGTATAAATGTTTAAGGTTAGTTTGACCTGGGATTGTATTTGTTATTTAGATGTTGTAACCCCATAAGGGGAGGATTTATTTCTATCTATTGCATGGTTTGCATTTATTATGGGTAGATAGATAGATGATATTTGTACAGTGAACACCAAATCCCGAGGAATTGAAGTACCCGGATTTGGGGGTGTCACAGCATACCCCTTTATTTAAATACCATGCTCACCACCTTTAGTGACGGTCTGGGAGACGGCTCGGTCCGTCGCTATAGAACAGATAAACGGTTTATATGTTATGATGACGGTTAAATGCGTTACTAAAAGCTAAGAAGGCGGTTCTCTAATATACACGACGGACCAAACGATCGCCTGGTCCGTCACTAAAAATGGTGATCATGGTATATAGAATCAAGTGGTATGCCATTGATCCTTACGCCATCGATATATATATATATATATATATATATATATATATATATATAGGAATTCATCAAGTAGTAATGACGTTTGCTAAAAAGTCTTTCACGACAACGAGTTAATGATCGTTGATACGGATTATGATGGAAGGTTGTGATTAAATATTAAAAAAATAATATTACAAACATTATTGTAAAAATATGTTTAATATTAATATCGTATGTAATTTAGTATGTTTACAATAATAATTATTATTTCACATATGAAAAGAGCAAGTAGTGAAATAAAAGCAAAATTCACTTAAAATTGTCTACTAGATATAATTTGAAGTGAATTTTGCTTTTATTTACTAGCTTGCTTTTATAGGTGTATATTAATATTACAATTATTATTGTAAACATACTAAATTACATAATTTTAAACATATTAATCGCCACAAATATTATTGTAAAAATATGTTTTTTAATTTTTAATATTATGTAATATTCCATTGTCAATAATCAATTATCATTAATATACATAAAAATTGTCATGTGACAAGTCTTTTTTTTTAAACGTCATAAATGATGAATTCCCTATATATATATATATATATATATATATATATATATATATATATATATATATACGGAAAGCTCTCGAATGGACCTTATCAAGCAAGTAAGGACGAACTTAAAAAAAAGACATGGAAGGTACAAAAAGTCAAAATGGGCCAGCCATAAAAATAAAAAATAAAAAAAACCATCCCAGATCTGATCCGTGTATCATACCTCTTTCTCTCAGCAATGTTTTTCTCTCTCTTACTACGAAGAGAAACGGAAGGGCACAACTCCGACCAAATCGACACGGATATGGCGATTTCGACACTCGTAACGAGCCAAATCTCTCTCTACGAAGGTAAAGCTCCATTACTATATTAATTTTGTAATTGTTTTTCTATCGTAAGAAAAAAGATTGGTTTGTTAGAAATATTAGATTTTGGAGGATTGTAATTGTTAAATTTCGAATTGGGTGTTTTGATTTTGTCAGAATTTTGAAGAAGATTATAGATACTTGTTATTATTTCTTCAAATTTTATTTAGAAAATGTGTCAAATAATTTACTGAAATTGAAAGCAATGGTGTCCACATGTTTTAATCTACTATGCATATCTTGTTCAAAAAAAAATTGTAATATGAAGATAGTATATAAAAAAATTGTAAAATTGAAAAGTATCTGTAAGACCCCAAATTTTATGAATAAAGATTAATTTTTCTCTAAATGTTATTTTGAATAATAAGGTGTGGATTTGATATAATGTTATAGTTGTGGATAATATTTACAAATTATGCAAACAAAGCAAGTTGTCATAAAATATTCGTTTGGTCGAGGAATATTCGTTTTATCAGGTAATATTAAATGCGGCGACACAATCATCAGTGGACCCCTACAAATGTAATTCATTGTTGGAGTTAGAAAAGCTACGTAAATAATTTTTTATAAAAATAACGGCAAAAGTTTTACCGTTAACTATTGAAATACCCAGTGATAAAAATACAGTAATACGTGTGGTTGCACAATAACAAACGGTATTGTACAGTATCTTTGATTATCACTACACCAAAAATGGCCTCTAGTGATGGACAAATCCTTCACTAGAGGCCATATATCTCTCACAAGTGATTTATTGCGAAGAAATATTTCCTTCACACGAGTGCTCGCATTAGACCTCCTCGCAATTGAGTATCCTTCGCTAAGTAGTAACTAAATATTTTTTGTGAAGGATATATTGTGAATAACTTATTCCTTCACAAATTGTATTTAGTAATGGAATATTGTTATTTAGTGAAAGATTGGTTTACTTCACAAATAATATTTTAAGAAGGACTATTTGAAATTAGTGAATAACTTGATTCCCTCACAAATAATATATTGTGAAGAACAAATTTATTTAACGAGAGAATATTTTCCTTCACTAATTATAAATTGAGAATCTTTTTTCAAATTAGTGAGAAAATTCCTTCACAAATTATAAATTTGTAAATAAAAATTAATTGCTAAATAATCAAAATTCATTGAAAATTATAATTAATTTTTAAATCACCGATTTCATATTTATTATTATTACTATTATTTTAGTAATTGCTATAATAAATATTACGCGTAATTATCTTGCAACAAGTTATGTATCTAACCGAGCTTCTACAACCTACTAATCTATCGGTCCTCCAAAGTACACAATGTAATCAAATGAAATACCTCTACGATACAACATCTTCGAGGCGTGGCTCCCCTCGTGCTTATTTCTTTATTACTTGCAGGGAAGAGATTTTATAAATACATCGTCCAATATTCAAAAAGTAACACACTAATAAAAATATACATGTCCACCTTATTATGTGATAATAAAACAGAAGGGGGCTTTCTAAGGGTGGCACTAGACTCTGTTTCTATATCACAATCTTGCAATAAGATAATGCAGAAGCAAAAATTCCAACATGGTTGGTTTCAGAAAATAAAACTCCTGGGGCTTGCATCACCAACATGAACATAATTATTAATTTTCATAATTATCAAGAGAAAAGGGTAATAAAAGTCCGAGAACATGATTTGTCTAAGCATTTTCCTTGGCAATCTTCTCTTCCTTAGCAATAACCTCTTTAATTCCTCCAACCATGTAAAAGAACTGTTCTGAAAGGTCATCGTATTTCCCATCCAAGACTCCCTGTTGAAAGACAAACCAAAGAAGGCATAAATGTATTAGCATCGTGAATAATGCCAATCAATATAGTTGTACATTTTATACTTGATTAAAAAAAGGATCTAAACCCAAAAAAAAATCTAAAAGAAACAATGCACCATTTCATCACATATTAGATGAGGTTGAACAACAAAGAACAACTACAAAGAAGGGGTATAACCAATATTACTTAATTTAAAGGTTTTTGTAAATATCGAGCAACATGTGTAAGTACACTTAAAAGAACATTATCAGAGGTCCATGAGAGTAAATTAGTAATATATTTTGAGTAGGGTTGCAATATTAATTTCTATATATCTTTTTCTACTTCTGATCTCATAATATGGTTTATTCAAAACAAAGTTCAAAATGACAGTGAAACCAATAGTAGTGCATAGCCACTCCAATGAGATTGAAATATTCTTGTTTGATTTATGACCACCATCAAGATTCCAGCTCGAATGGTTACTATTTTACCAGAAGCAACTTGATTGCGGTGTTATGATAGATATATAATTGTCAATTAAAATTTTAACCTCTTTAAATCACGGGTGACATCTTTGTGGAACTAATGTAAATAATGAGAAATAGATTGCTTTTTCTAGATGTTCATCCGAGGCAAAATGAACCAAACCGTTTCAACCACAATAATTACACGGAAGTCGGTAATGCTTTCTTTCAAATCTACATATTTTCGGGGCACCAAGAAAACTTCTACAACATGGAAAAGGTGGCTCAAGAACCATTGAATTTTTGCGAACACGAGCAACGATAAACTTGTCATCTTCATCGAGCTCATCCATCCCCAAAATAGCAATAATATCCTGCAGATTTTTCTAGTTCAAGAACTTTCTATACACCACGCAGCAAGATTGTAATGTTCTTCTCTTAAAATATGAGGGAAAGCATACGAGATGTAGAATCAAGTGGATCAACAATAGGATAGATACTCAAGATTTTCTCATCTCAACCACCTAAAGAATGGAAGATGGCGTTTTCTTTTTTTCCTTTTACTAGTAAGGTGTTTCATGAGCTTATAGAAAACTATAATAGCCACTAAAAAGAACATACAAAATTGGATAAAAGGGAATCGTGTCTACATAGGGACCTAAATATGGAATAGCTAGTTACTTATCAGACAAAGATATTAAGTTGCTACTAATTAATCGGGATGAAAGATACCAACATTATACGTAAAAAGGTTTGGAGGTACACGGTGTCCAAGGCAAACACCTAAAATGGGGATGTCCTTGCATTCAAGCAAAGAACCTAAGACAAACTACGTGAGTTGCAAAAGAACTAAACTGATTATTAGCTTTTACTTTGGACATTAATATTTGTCAATAACTTTCAAGAGATACTTCTCTCCGCAAGATCACTTTCAGTTGACGAAAAGTAGTGGCCAAGGATCAAATCTATAGTGTATATCTGGGAATTAAAATGTAGAGAGATTTCCATACTAATATGGAAATATTATTTTGCAGTATTGTAAATTTTTACCTTGTTGTTTATTTTTCATTCGCAGCAGCGATTGCATTTTCTTGATTCGGAACTACAAGCCGTCGCTGCAAAAATGCTAGTGTCCCATTTAATGTCGCCTCATTAGCACGTTGACACCAGAGGTGTGTTTATTGAGTCGGCAAGAAAAAGAAGTGATTGAGGTCCTGGAAAAGTAAGTGATAGCCACAGAAGAGATCAGTGATAAAGAAAATTCTGAAAAAATAATGTGACAGATAACACTACTCTACTTAGAATAAATATTTTAACCAAAACACGTCAACTATACACATTATAAACCCCTTTTAGGTGCACTGGACAACATGGGATGATATTATATATATAGGAAAAAGGTTCCAAATAAAATTCTTCCAGGATTTTCTGTTATGTGATTTCTTATCTTTAACAACAAGATATAGTTCTAAAAGCTTCCTATGTTACCTTATGCATTTTAATAGTCTCTATTACCACATTAATATGCATTAAAAATTTTGGTTTTACATTGTAACTTGGCAGTTCTTTACAACCAATTGCATATGATAAAAATAATATGCAAGTAAATGAAGCACAAATCCTTTTAGCATAAATGGTATAGTTATCTAAACTTATGCTGATAAACTTTAGTAATAAATAAAAAGACGGAATGATTAAACTCCAAAAAAATACAATTTGCAATATACTTACAAAGTTGTATACCATTTTTATTTTCCTGTATGCAAATAAAGGTCAAAAGAATCCAAGAAAAGGTACATAATGGTCTCCTATAAGCACATAACATGAATTGATCCATCATAGTATAAATCCATAACCCCAGTGGCATCATTAAGCAGCACTCTTGTCTGTTTATCACAAGAACTATTAAACATGAAAAATCCAATAGTGTAAAATCCAGAACCCGACTAAATATATTTTTCAGGGAAAGGAACATTCTTTGCTTGATCGAAGCAACTAGTTAGGGATGATAAGCCTCTGACTAGTCCAAAAAGTGAAATCAAAAGGACAGCAGAGCATTACATGTACACATTAGTAATCATCAATTCAAATTCAACCAAGCACAAAAAAAACAAAATAGATAGTTTGGTATATTAATCCGCATGAGATTTTATGTCGGTCTCAAATTTCATAAAGTAAAGAGAGATTGAAGATGAAATAAGATCTGATAAGGAAAATTAAAGGGAAATTGGTTAGTAAGGTACCAAATTAGACGAGGAAGTCAAATAGGCGATGGCGATGAGACACATAGAGAGATGAGCAATGGAAAATGACAGCACTGCTCCTAATACATAGGCCTAGAAAGTAACATCACAATTTGAGTTGAGAAGTTACTAATGCAATACAAGTTATATAGCAGGAAATGGGATGTAGAAGCCTAAGTTAGCATCTGAAATAATTTAGCATTCCCAGATGTACAAAAACTCCTATATAATCTGGAACTAGACTTCAGGCATCTTAAATCTTATTTCATTCATATGAGGGCCAAAGCAAGAGTGAGGAACAACGATCTTGACAACAACAAGAATTGTACTTGAACAATCTCACCATATAGTACCACCAGGAAGGCTAGGTTCAAGCTTGATTCGCTTCCCTGCAACGTCGCTCTTGTTCAATGCACAGAGAGCAGCTTCGGCGGCTCCTGTTTAGAGTCTCACGGATCTGCATTCCAGAAACAAGAATTCTCCGCCGCAGCAGCCTTCACCGAAGCTGAAGACATTAAAAAGTATAAGAATATCGTCTCTTACACAAACAAATACACAAAAACATACATATCTGTATATATGAATCATTACAGCAACTAATAGAATACGGATGAACAAAGTTGTTGGAAAAAATACCTTCGAACAAATTGGGTCTTTGGTCTTCGCAGTTAGGGCTTTTACAATTGGGACAGAAAGTGCAGATTTGAAGATGCAAAGATGAAGTTTGGGGTAAAATTTTGGGATTAATGATAAACCCTTTACTCGTACGAAACATTATTCACTCAATCAAATCTCGATCTCGCTAATTACAGCAAAATATGACACTAATTTTTTATTTCTCCCGCCTAAACTATGGCTAAGGAAGACAGGGGAAACCAAATTGGTAGAGACCTAGCATCTATCTTGTTGAAACTTCAATTTTGACAAAAGATTGAGCCAAACCGTGATCTGGCTTGCTTCCCTATCTAGCTTGCTTCCCTTTCTCGTACGAGTCACGCACAGCAGTGTACTTCAAATAAATAAAGTTATATTTTTTTGAGAAAATTAAATATTCCAAAAGTCTTTCTTAATTAAAGCCCTCCCAAATTGTTATTTAACTGAATATTAAATATAATATCAAAAAATAAAATTACTTTAAATTAATTTCTAAAAGACTTTTTTGGGTTAATATTATATACTTAAAATAAAATTTAAAATCTTTTGAATTATTTAATTTTATTTTTATTTTACTTTAACTTTATTTAATTATGATTATAAAGATGAACTTTTATGGAGAAATTTTAAATTTTAACATAGTGTAAAGTTATTTACTTTATAGTTTATTATAATAAATAGTTGATATTGTAAGTTACTTAAAAAGTGTTATTAAAATTAAATTTACTATCGTAAAAAATTTATGGTATTTATATTCACCACAATTAATTCAAAAAAAAATATTTAGAACAAGATAGCGACCAATTTTATCCCTCGCAAAAAACTTCTGAATAATAATATATAGTGAGTAATAATTTCTTCACTAAATAGATTTTTTCCTCGCAAATTTTCATCATAAATTGGCTCCAAAAATCTTTCTATCACCCCAATTTTGCGAGGAAAAAATATAAATTGTGAAGGATGTTTCTTTCGCTAATAACTATATTGTCACTATACTTTTTTCCTTCACTGTTCCTTCGCTAAACAACTCCTCATGTGAAGGAATAAATTCCTTCACAAAATTTCCTTCGCTATAGGCCATTTTTGGTGTAGTGTATTAACGCTTACGTGAGAAGTCACTCAATTTTACTCAATTATTGCCACATTAATTGATGCATAGTATCTCATATTATTGATTCAATTATTATCACAATATTTTTTATTAAATCAATAATTAAGACGAAAAAGTTATTCATATTTTTATTTACATTTTTGACAATGTCTAGAAAGTTCAGTCGAGGAAAGGGGTTTGGTCACCTAATTACGCGCTAATAAGGAGAAGTCCTTATCGGAAAGCCCACTCTTTCCTAGGAATGATCTGGTTGTTAATATTGTGAGTTATAATATTAATATTTTCAGCCGAACGCCGTGATTTTCTTCGACTGATCACCCGTAATTTTCTAAATTCAAATAGTGCCCTACCATTCTCCTATAAATAGGATGCTTAGTTTAGAATTGAAAATCATACCAGATTCAGAGAATTCTTCTTCTATAATATTGAGCGTATTTTTTTTTAGTTTAAGGAAGCTTTGAGTGTAGAAAATAGTATAAGTTTTCTTCAAGAATATCCTCACCCTACCAGTCAGAAATACTCTTCTTTTAAGGTAAGAGATATTATTTTTGTTCAATACTCATAAGAAATAATATTTTTCTTTCATACCTTGTAGTATGTAAGTAATATTATTTCGTTTTGTATTCCTAATTCTACACTCATGTTGATAAGTTTTGCTTCTATACTCCTTGAAATTAGTAGAATATCCTTGAAATTAGTAGAATATCCTTGAAATTTGCGCTTCATCTAGTATCGTTTCACAAGGATATTTTTCTGAACATTCTTGTTAAATTTTAATCTTTTTATGTTGGAGTACTATTCACGGGGTACTATTTATGGGGTACTATTCATGAAGTACTATTCACGAGGTACTATTCACGCGTGTACTATTCACCCGGGGTACTATTCATGAAAAAAATTGATTTCTTTTCTGTCCAAATTATTTTTACATGAATATTATTCCTGAATTTTACTCCACAAAACAGTTATCATGTTGACAATTTAGATATTTTTAAACTCTGGATAAATTAAAAATCTTTAATATTTATCCTTGATTTAGTTTGATTAATGCTTATATCATGTCATTATCCTTATGCTTATATTGTGATGAAAGTCATCTTTGGCCCGTAGTGCATAGATGGACTGTTGATTGGTATAATTATGACCAGGAATTATGTATCGGTATAATCATGACATGTAATGTTACAAATGATGTGGTAAAAGTCATCATTGGCCCGTAGTGCATTGATGGACAGTTGTTGGCATGATCATGACCACTGGTGATAATAACGAATATCATTAGCCTGTAATGCATGGATGATTTGTGGATGTGATACTAATGAATGTCCTTGGCCCGTAGTGCATGGATAATTCAATGATGTGGATATACTAACGAATATCATTGGCCCATAGTGCATGGATAATTCGGTGATGTGGATTATTTATTGAATTATGTTGTAGAGATAAAATATTGATGATGAACTTTTAAATCATAGAAGATAGTAGATATCATGCTCTACTTGACTCTTCTAATGGATTATTTGTTCCGCTGCAGTTAAACTTGTTGTTTATTGTATTCTATCAGTTTTACACTGTTGAAGGCTAACGATAATTTATTCAACATTATCTTAGTCATAATATTCTTTACTGGGCTAGTTGAGCTCACCCTTTGCTTTCATTGTTCTCTTCAGGAAATGAGAATATAGCTGGGACTAGTCGGGGAATGGAGTGATGCTCCGAGATTGTGGCTATAGTAGTCCTCACTATTCTATGAAATAGTGTGATAATAAATGTAATGAAGACTCCATTTGAGTTTTGATATTATCTACGAGATAATATTCGTGTTAAAACTCTCAGCTACGTTTTGTCGTATTGTATAAATGAAGTTTGTATGTAAATTTTGTACCATGTATTTGGCGACTACGAATAGGTTGTGTATACCTATTTTAGGGGCATCACAGTTGGTATCAAAGCTTAGGGATATGATCCATGGCTGAGATTTGAGGCTAGAATATGTAGGGGAGAGACGGGTAAATCCTTCACTAATATGTCCTAGCTAAGTTTATTTGTTATTTAATTGGTCGGTCAGAATATAGAGATAATATGTGGCATGTCAATTAACCCTTGTTTTGTGGCAGTGTTTAAAAATGGCATCTGAAAATGTTGAGATAAGTAATGGAGCACATGAGACCGTTGAGTCACCGATGATCAATAACCAGGATAATGTGCATCAGGAAGGCAATAATCCTCAGGTAAACAACAACACCGACCTAATGATGAACGACGGGATGTTAAGGAGCTTTCTGCAATTCATGCAACACCAGGCGAGAGAGACTCTTGTTCAAAATGTAGGTGGAAATACTGGCAACTCTCGGTTGGTCACCACTAAGCAATTCAAGGAGTTGGGACCACTGGAGTTTTTGAGAAATCTAGAACCACTTAAGACAGAGACGTGGATTAAGCAGATCACCAAAATATTTGATGTCTTGGGATGCTCTAAGGAGCAAAAAGGTTCCCTTTGCCACCTTTATGTTGTGAGGAGAGGCAGATTATTGGTGGGAATCTGTAAAACGTACTCAGCCTGCCGCACTAAAGATGTCTTGGGAGAAGTTCCAAGAATTATTCAATGACAAGTACTTTACCAAAAGTATTTGACACATGAAGGAGGTGGAATTCATCAAGTTGGAGCAAAACGATATGACCGTGTTACAATACGAGGATAAATTTGCGGAGTTATCCCAGTTTACATCCCATTTGGTAGATTATGAGGAGCGTATGACACGAATATTTTTAGGAGGTTTGAAACTCGAAATATATCAATAACCCATTTCTCACAAACTTTGCTTGTATTCAGATGTTGTGAATAAGGCTCAGCTATTGGAGCACAATAATGAGTCAACCCAACCAAGAGATAGCCGCTGGCAAAATGATAATACCAGTGGTAGCAGTCACCGAAGCGGTGACAACAAAAGTGGAGGAAATCATCATGCCAGAAATGGTAACTACTTCGGTGGTAACCCTGGCCAAGATAATAGAATAAATGACTCAAGTGGAAATTTCAAGATGATAAGTTTCAATAATGATGGAAAGACAGCAGCACCAACACCCATTTTTAAGGAAGGAGAATGACCACCGGTCGTATGCTACAAATGCGGAGGGGAGGGACACATCAATCCAAACTGTATGTAGCAACCCAAAACGTGTTACAATTGCGAAAGAGAAGGTCACCTAGCCCGATTTTGTCGTGTAGTGAAGTCAAGTCCAGCTGGGATGGAGACACCAAAGGCCGTCCCAGACAAGTTAAAGTCGATAGTTCAAGGGAGAGCGTTTAAAGTGACCTCCCAAAGAGCGAAGAACCCAAACGAAGTTATCACGGGTAAGCTAATCATAAACTCTTACGAAGTCTATACCTTATTTGTTACCGGTTCTACCCATTACTTGCGCTCAAACGTTTAAATTTGACTCCAAAAAAATTAGACTTTGACTTATCTGTTAAAATTCTGTTGGGAGAAACCTTCATTACATCCACTGTTTATAAATCTTGTTTGATTCAAATCGGCAACCTCACATTACCTGTCGATCTTATCTCTTTGAAAATACTTATATTTGATATGATTTTAGGGATTAATTGGTTAACTACTCATCATGCTAAAATTAATTGTTTTCGTAAGGTTGTTAGCTTTCATATTCCTAACCAACCTATTATCTGAATTCAAGCAACCAAACCACTAAAGTCAGTCATTGTCATATTAAGCCATAAAGCCATTCGTTTATTGAAAAACAGATGTCAAGCTTTCTTAGCCCATGTCACAGATTTAAACAAAAATACGTCAGATTTGAATGATATTTCTATTGTTAATAAATTTCCTAATGTATTCCCTAAAGAACTTTCTGGCCTACCCCTAGAGCGTAAAATAGAGTTTTGTATTGACCTTGAACCCGGTACAACACCCATTTCCAAAACCCCATATCGAATGGATCTTATTGAACTTCAGGAGTTAAAAACCCTACTGTGGGAACTGTTAGACATCGGTTTTATTCGTCCTAGTACGTCTCCTTGGGGTTCTCCTGTTTCATTCGTAAAAAAGAAAGATGGGAGTATGCGACTTTGTATTGATTATCAGTAGTTGAATCATGTCACCGTAAAAAATAGGTACCCATCGCCTCACATTAATGACCTGTGTGACCAGTTGTAAGGTGCCAAATTCTTTTCAAAGATAGATCTTCGTTCCAGATATCATCAGTTAAAGATTAAAATTGATGACATTCCAAAGACTGCTTTTCGAACTCGGTACGTGTGAGACCCCAGATTTTATCAATAAAGATTTAAATTTTGTCAAAATAATTTTTTATATTATGGTGTGAATTTGAGATAATATTATAGTTGTGGGTAGTATTTATAAATTTTGCAAAGTATGCAAGTGGTTATATTATATTCGATTGGTCGGGAATATTTGATTTAGCAGGAATATTCGATAACGGCTCAATCATTGGTGGACCCCTACAATGTAATTATTGTCGGATTGAAAACGACAAAAATATTTTATTGAAATAACGGCGGAAGTTTTACCGTGGTTTCTTTGTTGAACTACTCGGTAGTAAAAGTACAAGAATACGTGTGGTTGCATAGTAGCACACCATATTGATTATTGATGCTTATGTGAGAAGTCACTCAGTTTGATTCCATTATTGTCGATTAATAATATGAATTATTATAACGATAATGACGCTTTGTTTTATTCGTATTATTAACGTAATAAAATGAAATATCTTTTATATAAAATAGAATACTTTATTAAAGTTATTCTATAAATAGAATATATTATATTTTATTATGCATAGTATTGCATAGTGTTTTTTATAGTGTTTTGCATAGTATTGCATAGTGTTTGCATAGTAAAATATTTTTATATAAATAGAATATATTATATTTTATTTAAAAGATTTTTCTTTAAATATGGACCGTCCGATTAAAGTAAATCAACTGACCGTTCATGGATTAGTTCTTATGCATTCCATTTTCCTATAAATAGAAGCTCATTCCTTCATTATTTTCATTTAATTCATCAAACTCTAGAGAGAGAAATTATAGAGAGAAGCTATAGAGAGAAAGTTATAGAAAGAAGAAGAGTGTGATATAGTGTGATAATAGTTGTAATGAGGACTCCTTTTGAGTTTGTATAATATCTAGTAGACAAAATTTGTATTCAAACTCACAGTTTATGTCAGATTGTATACCTACGTTATACTAGTAAGTTGTATTTGAATTTATGTACCATGTAAGTGGCGACCCAAGATGGGTGGACGTATACCTAATTTTGGGGGCGCCACGGTTGGTATCGAGCTTAGGATATGATCCCGGCTAAGATGTGAGAATAGAACTAGGAGGGAGAGACGGGAATTCCTTCGCTTAGTATGACCTACCTAAGTTTATTTGGTATTTGATTGGTCATCGAGTATAGTGATAATATGTTGCATGTCAATTAACCCTTATTTTGTGGCAAGTGTTTGAAAATGGCATCCGAGAATGTTGAGAATAGCAATGGAGCACAGAGACCTGTTGATTCTCCACGATCAATAATCGTGACAATGTGCAATGTGGATGGCGATAATCCTCTTGTAAACAACAACACCGATCAATTGATGAATGACGACAGACGTTTAAAAGGTTTTTAGAATTCATGCAACATCAAAGTAGAGCGACTCGCCCAAAACGTAGGTGGAAACACGGAAACTCTCGGCGGTCACCGCTAAACAATTCAAGGAGTTGGGACCACCGGAGTTTAAGGGAGAGCCAAAACCACTTGGCGGAAGCATGGATTAAGCAGATTACAAGATATTTGATGTCTTGGGATGCTCCGAGGAGCAAAAGGTTCCTTTTGCCGCCTTTTATGTTAGGCTTGGAGAGAGCTGATTCATTGGTGGGAATCGGTCCAGAAAACGTACTCAACTTCTTTGTCATGAAGATATCTTGGGAGAAGTTCCAGAGGTACATTCAACGACAAATACTTTCCGAAAGTATTCGCCACATGAAGGAGGTGGAGTTTATCAAGTTGGAACAAAACAATATGACCGAGTGTCGCAATACGAGGCAAAATTTGCGGAGTTATCACGATTGCGTCCCACTTGGTGGATAATGAAGAGAATGGCGCGAATGTTTTTAAGAGGTTTGAAGCGGAGATACGCCAACATCTTATTTCTCATAAACCGTGTTTTTATTCAGGATGTTGTAAATAGGGCTCGATTAGTGGAGCGCGATAACGAGTCAATATAACTAAAAGAGAGCAAATTGCAAAATTATAATACCAATGGAGAGTAGTCATCGAGCGGTGACAACAAGCGTGGAGGAAATCAAAGCCGGATATGGTAACCACTTCACTTGGTAATCAGGCCAAAATAATAAGAATGGACATTTCAAGAAAAGGAGATTCAACAATGATGGAAAGACGTCAAAGACCAAATTTTGTTGTTAAGGAAGGAGAAGGACCACCTATCATATGCTTCAAATGCGAGGAGAGGGACACATCGATCGAATCGCGCCATGCCATCCAAAGCATGTTATAATTGTGGAAGAGAAGGCCACTTAGCTCGATTTTGTCGCCATCAAGACTAATTCAACTAGGATGGAGGCACCAAAGGTCATCCCCTGCACAAACCAGAGCCTAGTAGTTTAAGAGAGAGCGTTTTTTTTTTTCTCGTGACGAGGAACCCGAATAAAATTATCACGGGTAAGTTAATCGTAAGCTCTTGAAGTCTATACCGTGTTAGATACCGATTCTACCACTCTTTTATTTCACCTAGTTGCATTCAACGTTTGAATTTGACTCAGAAGAAGTTAAACTTTGACTTATTGGTTGAAACTTCGTTAGTAGGAGCCTTCGTTACCGCTTACTATTTTTAAATCTTGTTTAATTCAAATAAACATTTTCACGTTAATTCGTCGATCTTATCTTTTTGAAAATATTTGCCTTTGATGTGATTTTTGAGTCAATTGGTTAGCTACTCATCATGCTTTTCGTAAGGTTGTTAGCTTTTATATTTATAACAACCTGTTACCTAATTCAAAGTAACCAAATCCTAAAGTTAATCATTGTCATATCAAGCCATAAGTAAAGAGCCCCGAACCTTTCGTTGTTAACTTCCTTGTGTGGAATGCACCAAGCCAAAGCTTTCGTAGGGCGACATCGTGAATGAAGATGGCAAGTTTATAGGTATCATTGTGAGGTACTATCTAGGTTAAGGGATAGAAGTCACAGTTGGTATCAATGTGACGTACTATCCAAGTCTTAGATGAGAGTCACAATTTTGAATGATATTTCTATTATTAATAAATTTCCTAGCGTATTTATGAAGACTTCTTAACCTACTTAGAGCGTGAAATCGAATTTTGTATTGACCCCAGTACAAAAACCCATTTCTTAAACCCTCAAATATTTCTTCAACTAAATAAACAGTTTACGTGGTTTATGATGAAAGTCATAATAAAAGCATAGGACTAATGAAAATCATGGGTATATGAGGTATTAGTAAGTTTTATGATGAGTTATGTTGGTTATTATGTGAAAACATGAAAGTTTCATAGAAATCACAAAGAGTTGAAAATCAGATTTTGGTGAAAAACGTAACATAAAATTCAATTGACCATATCTCCTATTATATTTTGAATTTTTGAATGTGGTCAAGTCCTAGAGTTAGATCTATGAGTTACCTAACTAATCCAAGTGGAATTACTGGAAAAGGTGTTGTAGATTTTTGTGTGGACTGATTTTAGCAAAGGAGGTAAAAGCTGTAAATTTCGAAAATGCTACTGCCCAGAAACTTTAAGGGACTGTTTCGGCCACTTAAATTATGAGAAAAATTCTGGCCTTTTGGGACATGAAGGTATATGGTATAAAGTACCTCCTGTCCAAAAATGAGCTCATTCTGACTTAAAATGAGCAAGTTATGACTATTTCAATATTTAGGTTTTTTCCGACAAAAATGCTATAACCCAGAGTTCTATAACTCAGGATGACCATGAAATTTAAACTGGAAGCTCATGTTAACATGTGTAAGGTCCTGCCAAGATTTGGGGAATTTTGGAGTTATACTTGAGGTAGCTAATTTCTTAAGGAATTAAGTGGAAATTGATTTTTAAAAAATAGTAAATGAATTTTAAAAATTCCAAGAAAATATATTTTCATTATGGGACTATATTATGCTAAATCCCAGAAAAAAAATATTTTTTGGGCTGATTTGGTATTTTTCATGAAAATAGTTTAATTACGAACATATGAGTTAAATATGTTATGTGAAGTAACAAAAAGTTGAAAATAGGATTTTATGGCTAGAGAATCCTATATAGAGTATATGCATATATTTTTGATGAGGATTTGATAATTGGTGATAATATCTTATGAGTATGGCATTTTTGAATGATTAAATGCATTATATGGTAAAGCGTAAACAATTGAGATAAATTGTTTATAAATTTAAAAAGTGATTAAAATATTGTTATAATATTAATGATATTAGATTATGAGATTATTAAGTGATTGATAACATGGGGATATTCTTGAATCTCGGATAAATTATATTATAAATGTTTAATATTTATCCTTTATCTCATTTGATTGATTCTTTATATCATTATCCTCATGTTTATATTATGTTGAAAGTTATCTCGTGGCAGTAAGTGCATAGATGGACTTGGTATGATTATGACCACAGATTATTCGGTATAATCATAACTCAGTAAATGAATACACAATTATCTTTGGTAGTAGTGCATGGATAATTTGTGGTCGTGATACTAATGAATATCCTTGGCCCGTAGTGCGGGGATGATTCGATGATGTGGATTAATTATTGAAATTTGAGTCTCAAAGAATGAAATATTAATTCATGGATGTGTTCAAAGTCATCCGTGGCTTACGTGCATAGATGGACTTGGTATGATTATGACTGTGGATTGTTTGGTATAATCATAATCAGTAATTGAAAACACAATTATCTTTGGTAGTAGTGCATGGATAATTTGTGGTCGTGATACTAATGAATATCCTTGGCACCGTAGTGCGGGGATGATTCGATGATGTGGATTAATTATTGAAAGTGAGTCTCAAAGAATGAAATATTAATTCATGGATGCGTTCAAAGTCATCTCGTGGCTTACGTGCATAGATGGACTTGGTATGATTATGACCGAGGATTGTTTCGGTATAATCATAATCAGATTGAAAACACGAATATCCTTAGCCATGAAGTGCATGGATAATTCGTGGTCGTGATACTATTATGGTGAGTCTCAAGATTATTGGTTTTACATCTTTGGCCGTAGTGCAAAGATGAATTGTTAATAAATATCTTTGGCCCAGTAGTGCAAAGATGAATTGTTAATGAATATCTTTGGGTGGATTGCAAAGATGAATTTAATGTTTTCAACGATAAAGGTATTCAAGGTATCCTCACCTCTTTATCATATCAGTACGTACCCTAATTTCGAGGGCTTAAATTCCATAAGGAGGGAGATTGTGAGACCCCGTGATTTTATCAATAAAGATTTAAATTTTGTCAAAATAATTTTTTATATTATGGTGTGAATTTGAGATAATATTATAGTTGTGGGTAGTATTTATAAATTTTGCAAAGTATGCAAGTGGTTATATTATATTCGATTGGTCGGGGAATATTTGATTTAGCAGGGAATATTCGTACAACTACTCAATCATTGGTGGACCCTAACGTAATTATCATTCGGATTGAGAAAGCGATAAAAATATTTTATTGAAATAACGGCGGAAGTTTTACCGTGGTTACTGTTGAACTACTCGGTAGTAAAAGTACAGTAATACGTGTGGTTGCATAGTAGCACACGGTATTGATTATTGATGCTTATGTGAGAAGTCACTCAGTTTGATTCCATTATTGTCGATTAATAATATGAATTATTATAACGATAATGACGCTTTGTTTTATTCGTATTATTAACGTAATAAAATGCGAAATATCTTTTATATAAAATAGAATACTTTATTAAAGTTATTCTATAAATAGAATATATTATATTTTATTATGCATAGTGTTGCATAGTGTTTTGCATAGTGTTTTGCATAGTGTTTTGCATAGTATTGCATAGTGTTTGCATAGTAAAATGTTTTTATATAAATAGAATATATTATATTTTATTTAAAAGATTTTCTTTAAATATGGACCGTCCGATTAAAGTAAATCAATCTGGACCGTTTCATGGATTAGAATTACTTATGCATTCCATTTTCCTATAAATAGAAGCTCATTCCTTCATTATTTTCTTATTTAATTCATTGAAACTCTAGAGAGAGAAATTATAGAGAGAAGCTATAGAGAGAAAGTTATAGAAAGAAGAAGAGTATTCTCGCTACTTCACTACTTCTATATTCAGGTTCTTTTTACGGTAAGGGTGTTATTCTTTCTTCTTCAAGAGAACTTTCATTATTCCATTCACTATTATTCCATTGAATAACTTTGTAAAAGTGGCATACCCTATACATAACCTCGTATACGTGGCATACCCTATACTTGGTGAAATCCTTATGTTATTCCATTGCTTATTATTCGTTAGAATAACTTTTCAGATATGTGGTTTACCCTATACTTGGTGACATTCTTCTATTATTCATTGGAACATCACATCTCGTGTGTTTTACAGGACCTGGTTTTTTTTATTATTCTGTTGGAACATCCCATGCATGTGTTTTACAAGGACACTGGTTAAAATCTTTATCATTCTCGTTGGAATATCCTATCATGTGTTTTACAGGATCCGGGTTCCATCTTTATTATTCTGTTGGAACATCTTGTCGGTGTGAATTTCACCGACTCGGTTCCGTTATTATTATTCATTGGAATAACTCGTATGCATCGGCAACCGCATGCATGGTGATTTCTTTTGTTATTCCATTCTTTATTATACCCAGTTGGTTAAAACTTTGACTTCTATACTCCATGAAATTAGTAGAATATCCTTGATATTTGCGTTTCATCCAGTATCTTTTCATGGAAATATTCTTCTGATCATTCTTGAATTTAACTCTACGAAACAAAGATCATGTTGATAATTTGGACGTTAATAATTCATGGATTAAATAATTCTTGAACTTGTTTTATTGAATTATTATGTCATTGTCATCATCCTCATGTTATATTATGTTATCTTTGGCTTACGTGCATAGATGAACTTAGTATGATTATGACCGAGGATCATTAAGTATAATCATGACTTGATATAAATGATGTGACAAAAGTCCTCGATGGCTTTGTAATGCGTTGATGGATAGTTTTTGGTATGATTATGACCGGGGTGATTCTAAGTATAGTCATGACCATTGATAATTTGATGAAAATCCTTCGACCAAGTAATACGTGGATGATTAGATGTGGTGGTTTATTTATTGTCGAGTCTCGGTGATAAAAATTGATGAAAACCTTTTAAAACCTAAAAGATAGTAGACTTTATTCTCTACTTGACTCTTTTAATGGATTGCTTATTCACTGCAGTTAAACCGGTTGTCTATTGTATTTTATCGGTTTAACATCGTTGAAGGCTAATGATAATTTATTCGCATTATCTTAGTCATAATATTTCTTCTTGGGCTAGTTGAGCTCACCCTTTCTTTCACCGTTCTCTTCGTGAAATGAGAACATAGCCGGGACGAATCGGGAACGGAGTAATGGTCCAGAGGATAGCATTAGTAGTCCTCACTATTACGTGAAATAGTGTGATAATAGTTGTAATGAGGACTCCTTTTGAGTTTGTATAATATCTAGTAGACAAAATTTGTATTCAAACTCACGATTTATGTCGATTGCATACACGGCGCTTATACTAGTAAGTTGTATTTGAATTTATGTACCATGTAAGTGGCGACCCAAGATGGGTGACGTATACCTAATTTTGGGGGCGTCACAGTACGGGCATTATGAATTCCTAGTCATATCTTTTGGATTGACTAATGCTCCTACTGCCTTCATAGATATGATGAACCGAGTATTCAAGAAATATTTGGATCATTTTGTGGTTGTCTTTATTGATAACTGTTGGATAAATTCTAGTTACGCACAACACGCAAGTATACGTGGTCAACAAGTAATAAAGAGTAAGTAAAGTATCGTTCCCACGGAGAATTATCTAATAAAGTTTACCAAGCACTAACTCATAACCATCTCAGTCTTATTTAAACGAATGATATTATATTTTATATTTAAACTATGAAATTAAATAAACCTAACTATTTCTAGAGTGAGACTAGATAATGAAGACCTGAGATTACAATTTCATCTATTGATTTAAATCAACGCACTCCCTGTTAAGCCAAATTACTTGCACTAGATTGCTAGTCGAGAACACAAAAGTGAAATATAGACATCTCTAGATGTACCATACCCATATCAAATATAATCCTCAGTTGAAAGAATACACATGAACACCCAAATTACCTAAACCACTATATGTCTATGTGATTTACAAATAATTAGGGTTTAAGCCCAAGTTCTCAATTGACTACGAGCGGTGCTTCGGTATATGTCTATCCTAAGCACGAATCATATATTCCATCACCATGTAGAACATACAAACACAAGCTATCAAGATCAAATCTAAACCCATACTCCGTCTTTCAAGTTCATATGGGTTATCCCAGTAATTGATGGCCAATCAACTAAGCAAATAAGCATGAATCTTAATAGACAATCCCATAGCAATCAATAAGGTTAACAATGAAGTATATCAGATTAAACTAAGCAATAGAATCCATTGCAATCCCAAAATAAAGTTTAACTCATCATAGAATCAAAATCTATAATCCACAATTGATTATACATTGAAAAATAAAGATAGAAGTAAAGAAAAGTTAGGGAATTAGGAATGCAAATCTGAGATTCTCCTCTTGCTCCAATTCTGAATTTCCAATGCTCTTCGATTGCTTCAATCTTCAACTCTAATCTAATCTAGGGTTCTAATCTAATCTAAAAAGAAAGAGAAGAAAAGAAAACAAGAGTAGCTTTAGTCCCCAAGGGGTGGAATAATATTTTACATAATGAAAATATGTCTAATATATAAGCCCTAATTGAACCCCCTCTCAATTACGCTTCAATTACATTGTTTAATGAAAAGTCAGCTTTTGTTAACACCCGAAGTCGAGCGGCCGCGCAAGAATTGACCTGAAGTTGGGCGCGCCCGCGTGAAAGATGAAAATCACGTTTTTTTGCTTCTGTAAGTCGCGCGGCCGCGCAGGAAATCGCGCACCCGCGAGGTTGATTTTCTGCTGCAGTGTGCTCTGGTAAAATGACCATAACTTTTGATCCGGAAAGAGTTACGGGGCCTGTCACCTATCAAATCAAAGATATCGACGAGCTCTACAACTTTTATTCTTTGATAATTGAGAAATTCTGGACGGATGAAGGTTGAAATTGGGCTGGAAGGGACTGCTATGAAAATGGCTAACCAAAACAACGAAGTTTGACGTCCGTTGGTACAACGACCATAATTCTTGCATCCGAACTCCGATTAGAACGATTCAAGATGTTTTCGAAAGCTACGAAGACGCTCTACAATATAAGCTAAGTTCCATGCCAAGAACATGAAGTAAACATGAAAGCCCAAATGATGTCCGGATTGCTTTTCTTTGCATTTTCCTTGCTTTTCCTTACCAATAGTCGCTCACACCACTCCCAAATGTATAACCTACAAAATGAACATAAAATGCATGAAAAATAACTAAGACACATAAATACAAGCAACTAATTCAAGTAAAAAATACCGGATAAGTGTATATAAAATCCACTTATCAATAACTTCCTCATTTACTCCAAAAGCCGTGAAGATCATGAGCATCACTTGAGGCTGATACTCCAAAAGATTCGTGAAAACAAGCTATACGCCAAGTTGAAGAAATGCGAGTTATGGCTTGAAGAAGTAGCATTCTTTGGGCACGTGATATCGAATCATGGAATATCTATTGACCCGGCGAAGATTGAAGCAATACAAAGCTAGAAGCAACCTAAGTCAGTAACCGAAGTACGTAGCTTTCTGGGCTTAGCTGGTTATTATCGGAGATTCGTAGAAGGGTTTTCTCGAATTGTCACTCCGTTAACTCAGCTGACTCAAAAAGATACAAAATTCAGTTGGATAAAGGAATGTGAGAAGAGTTTTCAAGAACTTAAGAAGAGACTCATTTTAGCACCTGTTTTGACAATATCATCTGGTTCGGAGGGATTTGTCATCTACAGCGATGCTTCAGGCAGAGGGTTAGGATGTGTTATAATGCAACATGGGAAAGTCATAGCCTATGCCTCACGACAACTCAAAGAATATGAGAGGAATTATCCTACTCGTGATTTAGAGTTGGCAGCAGTCATTTTTGTTCTTAAAATCTGGAGACATTACCTGTATGGGGAAAAAGTGGAGATCTATATAGATCATAAAAGCCTCAAATATTTCTTCACTCAAAAAGAACTCAACATGCGGAAACGACATTGGCTCGAGCTGTTGAAAGATTATGATCATACCATTCAATACCATCTCGGAAAAGCGAACGTGGTAGATGATGCATTGAGTAGAAGATCATATGCGGGTACGAGTGTGATATTGTCAACGTAAAGGCCCAATTGGTATGACTTACGAAGGATGGAGATAGAGTTAAAGACTCCAGGGACCCACGTGATGATGTCAAATATATGAGTAGCACCGAATTTAATCGATAAAGTTAAAGCTGCTCAAGCTATAGACCCAGAGCTGATGTGTATAAAAAAGAAAGTGCAAGAAGGTGTTATTCCGTATAAGAATCGATGAAGAAGGAATACTTGAAGTAACTCCTGGACTTTGTGTTCTAACGACTGATTTGAAGTATAAAATCATGATGGAGGCACACAACACACCGTTTGTAATCCATCTTGGGAGTACCAAAATGTATCGTGATCTTTGACATACATTTTGGTGGAGCAATATGAAGAGAGAGATAGCGAAGTTTATCTCAAGGTGTTAATCTTGTCAACGAGTCAAGGCGGAGCATCAAGTGCCAAAAGGTCCATTGCAACCACTTAAAATTCTAGAATGGAAGTGGTAACACATTACCATGGATTTCGTTAATGGTCTTCCCAAGGTTTCTCAAGGCATAGATGCAATTTGGGTCATTGTCGATAGATTAACCAAGTCTGCACATTTTTTACCTATACGAGAAACTTATTCACTTTAACGTCTTGCTCGTATATACATAAATGAGATTGTAAGACTGCATGGTATGCTAGTATCCATAGTTTCTGATCGAGATCCCTGATTCACTTCACGGTTTTGGGTCAGTTTGCAGAAAGCTCTGGGCACGAATTTTGTAAGACCCCAACTTTTTGAATAAAGATTAAATTTTCTCGAAATATATTTTTGAATATTATGGTGTGGATTTGATATAATGTTATAGTTGTGGGTAATATTTACAAATTTTGCAAAGTACGCAAGTTGTTATATAATATTTGATTAATTGGGGAATATTCGTTTTAACAGGAATATTCGTGATAACCAAGACAATCATTGGTGGACCCCCCACAACGGAATTATTATCGGATTGAAAAAATGACAAAAATACTTTATGAAAATAACGGCAGAAATTTTACCGTTAACTGTTGAACTACCCGGTAGTAAAAGTACAGTAATACGTGTGGTTGCATAATAGTACACGGTATTGATTATTGATGCTTAATTGAGAAGTCACTCAATTATACTCAATTATTGCTACAGTAATTGTTGCATCATATCTCTCATATTATTGATTCGATTATTGTCATAGTATCATCTGCATAATATGTTATTTTATTAAATCAATAATTGAGATGACAAAGTTATTCATATTATTAAATTGCAATATTTACAATGTCTAGAAGTTCTGTCAAGGAGAGGTTTGGTCACCTAATTGTGTGCCAATAGGGAGAAATCCTTATTGGAAAGCCCCCTCTTTCCTGGGAACGACCTGGTTGATAAATATTGTGAGTTATAATATTAATGATGAATGTTATTAAAATTGAAGTTGTGTTCGGAGTTGAATTGGAGACACGGACGTGATATTTGAGTCCGGAACGATGAAATTAGTAAAAATAGTCTATAAACACAAAATTTTCTGGAATTCACTATTAGGTCAAAAAGTCAACAATTGACTTTTTCGGGAAAAGTCAAACTTTAAAATTTCAAAATTTATATTTTTGATAAAAATGGTTATATTGTGTTGGAATTATTTGTGTTAGTGAAAATCGATAATTATTTCGATAATAATTGATGTTTGGAGGTTATATTGACCAATCGGGTATTTAACCGGATAAATGAGCAATTGATTGCTATTATTTCACATGATTATAACTATTTGTTCATATGTGTATACTATTGTTTCACATTCTTGTTACTATTAGGGGAGTTGGCAAAAAGATTGATAATACTTGCATGACTAAGTTAAAATGGAGGTATAGATGGAGGTACTATACTGTAATTCGTATTTTCACATGTCTAGAACTATTGATTCGCATAATTTACTATTGAATCACATTATTTACTATTAGGGGAGGTGGTGCAAGTTTGATAATACTTCCATGACTAAATTAAAAATAAAGGAAAAGTTGGAGGTATTGTACTGTAATTTTTCGAGCCCCAAAACGTGCAATTATCGAAACTATATTTTTCTATAAATAAAAGATCATTCTTCCTTCATTTCTCACCAATTCACAAAAGCTTTAGAGCGATTATTATAGAGAGAAATTATAGAAAGAAGAAGAGAAGTTTGCTACCTCACTATTCCAAAGATCCAGTTTTTTTCTAAGGTAGCAATATTATTTCTTTCTTATCCATGAAGAGAACTTCTGTTATTCCATTCTTTATTATTCTATTGGAATAACTCGATACGCAGCAACCCTATACTTGGTGAAATTCTTACATTGTTCCATTCTTTATCATTCATTGGAACATCCACGTTCATGCGTTTCACGCGGACCTAGTTCCGCAAATCTTTATTATTCTCATTGGAATATCCATGTCATGCGTTTTTTTCGCATGCGCTTTTATGCCGACTCGATTAAATCTTTATTATTCTGTTGGAATATCTTGTATGTGCATCTTACGCCGGATATGATTCCGTCTTTATTATTCTGTTGGAATATCCTGTCTGTGCGTTTTACGCCGGACCTGATTCCGTCTTTATTATTATGTTGGAAAATCCTATATGTGCGTTTTACGCCGGACCTGATTTTGTTATTTATTATTATGTTGGAATAACCTGCCTGTGCGGTCTATCGCACGCCTGGTGATTTCTTTTGTTATTCCATTCCTTGTTATACTCGGTTGGTTAAAGTTTTGACTTCTATATTCCATGAAATTAGTGGAATATCCTTGATATTCAAGGCTTCATCCAAAGATCTTTTCATTGAAATATTCTTACGAGCATTTTTGAATTTTACTCCACAAAGCAAAGATCATGTTGAAAATTTGGACGTTATTGATTCTCGGATAAATTAATTTTTGAACTTGTTTTATTGAATTTTATATCATTGTCATCATCCTCATGTTTATATTTTGTTGAAAGTCATCTGTGGCACTCAGAAAGTGCATAGATGGACTTGGTATGATTATGACCGAGAGACTATTTGATTGTAATCATGACCGTAATGTTACAAATGATGTGATGGACAGTTGTTGGCATGATCATGACCATTAACGAATACACAAATATTCTTGGCCCGTAGTGCATGGATAATTGTGGTCGTGATACTAAAGAATATCCTCGTCAGAAAAGTGCAGGGGTGATTCGATGATGTGGATTATTTATTGTCGAGTTCTAGCGATAAAAGTGATGAAAAACCTTTAAATCATAAAAGATAATAGATTTTATTCTACTTGACTCTTTTAATGGATTGCTTGTTCACCGCAGCAGTTAAACTTGATGGTTGTTATATTGTATCAGTTTAACACTGTTGAAGGCTAACGATAATATATTCTGCATTATCTTAGTCATAATATTTCCTACTAGACTAGTTGAGCTCACCCTTTTACTTTTATTGTTCTCTTCAAGAAATAAGAACGTAGCAGGGACTAGTCGGGGAACGGAGTGACGGACCAGATGATAGCATTAGTAGTCCTCACTATTCAGTGAAATAGTGGAAAATAAATGTAATAATATTGAATTTGAGTTTGAATATTGTCTAAACGACAATATTTGTATTAAAACTCATAGCTTATGTTTTGTCGTTTTTTACAGCGGTTGTATAATTAAGTTGTATTTGTATTCTGTACCATGTATTTGACGACTCAGAATAGGTGATGTATACCTATTTTGGGGGCGTCACAGATTTACGATTCAGTTCGGCATATCATCCTCAAACAGACAGCCAGTCAGAGAGGACTATTCAAACTCTTGAAGATTTATTAAGACTTTATGTCCTAAACTTCAAAGAAAGTTGGGACAAGTTCTTGCAATTAGTGGAATTCTCCTACAATAACAGTTATCAAGCAAGTATAGGTTGGCTCCATTCGAGGCGTTGTATGGACGCAAGTGTCGTTCTCCAGTATGTTGGGTTGAGGTGGGTGAAGCAACGTTGTTGGGACCGAAATTGTTACACATGACTACGGAAAAGTTTCAAATGATCCGACAACGTATAAAAACCTCACAAGATCGACAAAAGAGTTATGTTGATCTTCATCTAAAGGACGTGGAATTCAATGTTGGAGATCATGTGTTGTTATGTGTTTCTCCATAGAAAGGAGTTACAAGATTTGGAAAGAGAGGAAAGCTCAATCCTTGATTCATTGGCCCATTTGAAATCCTCGATCGAGTAGAAATTGTTGCCTATAGACTCGCCTTACCGCCAAGTATATCTCGTGTTCAAAACGTTTTTCACATATCTATGTTACGTAATGTTGAAGACCCGAACTACATTATTGAGTTAGAACCAGGCGAGATAGCGGAAGATTTAACGTATAAAGAGGTACCTGTTAAAATCTTGGATAAGAATGAACATATTCTACGCTCTAAGGCTATACCTCAAGTCAAAGTTTTATGGAGAAACCACGATAATGAGGAAATGACCTAGGAGTTAGAATCTGAAATCAAAACAAGGTATCCTCACCTTTTCGACATACCAGGTACGTACACTAATTTCGAGGATGAAATTTCATAAGAAGGGGAGGGGAGGTTGTAAGACCCCAACTTTTATGAATAAAGATTAATTTTCTCTAAATGTTATTTTGAATAATAAGGTGTGGATTTGATATAATGTTATAGTTGTGGGTAATATTTACAAATTTTGCAAAGTAAGCAAGTTGTCATAAAATATTCGTTTGGTCTGGGAATATTCGTTTTATCGGGAATATTACGAATGCGGCAGCACAATCATTGGTGGACCACACAACGGAATTACAGTCGGAGTTAGAAAACGAAAGAAATAACTTTTTATAAAAATAACGGCAAAAGTTTTACCGTTAACTATTGAAATACCCGCTGATAAAAGTACAGTAATACGTGTGGGTTGACAAAGAGCACACAGATTGCATACAATATCTTTGATTATTAATGTTTACGTGAGAAGTCATTCAGTTTTATTCAATTATTGCCACAGTAATTGCTGCATAGTATCTCATATTATTGATTCAATTATTGTCAAAAATATTTTATATTACTAAATCAATAATTGAGATAAAAAATTTATTCATATTATTATTTGCATTATTGACAATGTCTAGAAAGTTCTATCGAGGAAAGGGGTTTGCTCACCTAATTGTGCGCTAATAAGGAGAAGTCATTATCGGAAAGCCCTTTTATCCTGGGAATGATCTGGTTGTTAATATTGTGAGTTATAATATTAATGATGAATAAATGTTATTAATGTATTTTGTAAACCCAAGTGAATTGACATAGATAGAGGGGTTTTTTATGAAGTATTTGTTATAAATTTGGTTTATTATATGGACCTCCACTTACTCATTTTTCGAAATAGCCAGAAAAAGTTATCTAAGTTTTATTTTATTACTTATATATATATATATATTATAAGTTTTGTTTTTTATATAAAATAAAAGATATTATATTTTATTGTGCATATAAGATTGCATAGTATTTTGTATAAGATCTTGCATAAGGTCGCATTGTACAAAGATAGTAAATCGAAAAATTTTCACCAAACACTCAGTGATTTTTTCGACTGTTCACCCATGATTTTCTAAATGCAAATAGTGCCCTGTCATTCTCCTATAAATAGGATGCTTAGTTTAGAATTAAAAATCACACCAGAATCAGAGAATTCTTCTTCTATAATATTGAGCGTATTTCTTTTGAGTTTAAGGAAGCTTTGAGTGTAGAAAATAGTATAAGTTTTCTTCAAGAATATCCTTGCCCTACCAGTCAAAAATAATCTCCTTTTAAGGCAAGAGATATTATTTTTGTTCAATACTCGTACGAAACAATATTTTCTTTCATACTCTATAGTATGTAAGTAATATTATTTCGTTTCATATTCCTAATTCTACACTCATGTTGCTAAGTATTGCTTCTATACTCCTTGAAATTAGTAGAATATCCTTGAAATTTGCGTTTTATCTAGTATCGTTTCACAATGATATTTTTCTGAGCATTCTTGTTAAATTTTAATCTTTTCATGTTGGGGTACTATTCACGGGGTATTATTCACCCGAGGTACTATTCATGACAAAAATTGATTTCTTTTCTGTCTAAATTATTTTTACATGAATATTATTCTTAAATTTTACTCCACAAAATAGTTATCATGTTTACAATTTGGATATTTTTAAACTCTGGATAAATTAAAAATCTTTAATATTTATCCTTGATTTTATTTGATTAATGCTTATACCATTGTCATTATCCTCATGCTTATATTGTGATGAAAGTCATCTTTGGCCCGTAGTGCATAGATGGACTGTTGATTGGTATGATTATGACCAGGAATTATGTATCGGTATAATCATGACATGTAATGTTACAAATGATGTGATAAAAGTCCTCATTAGCCCGTAGTGCATTGATGGACATTTGTTGGCATGATCATAACCACTGGTGATAATAACAAATATCCTTGGCCCGTAGTGCATAGATGATTCGTGGATGTGATACTAATGAATATCCTTGGCCCGTAGTGCATGGATAATTCGATGATGATGGATTATTTATTGAGTTGTGTTACAGCGATAAAATATTGATGATGAACTTTTAAATCATAAAATATAGTAGATATCATGCTCTACTTGACTCTTCTAATGGATTGCTTGTTCCACTGCAGTTAAACTTTTTGTTTACTGTATTCTATCAGTTTTACACTATTGAAGGCTAATGATAAATTATTCTGCATTATCTTAGTCATAATATTCTTTACTGGGCTAGTTGAGCTCACCCTTTGCTTTCATTGTTCTCTTTAGGAAATGAGAATATAGCTGGGACTAGTCGAGGAACGGAGTGATGGTCCGAGATGGTGGCTATAGTATTCTTCACTATTCTATGAAATAGTGTGATAATAAATGTAATGAGGACTCCATTTGAGTTTGGATATTGTCTACGAGACAATATTCGTGTTAAAACTCTTAGCTATGTTCTGTCGTATTGTATAAATGAAGTTTGTATTTAAATTTGTACCATGTATTTGGCAATTCTGAATGGGTTGTGTATACCTATTTTGGGGGCGTCACAGTATCTGTAAGAGTTTCTAAAGTATCCGGAAGAAATTACCAAACCATCACCTTCAATTGTAGTTAAAAACTTGTCAAAAATCATGGAGATGGAAAGATTTAAGGAACTGTAGGTAGGAACTATGAGTCTTCTCTCAACCCTGTTTGTTGGACAATGGTACAATTGCTTGTGCACATGGTGTATATTCCTTCTGTATAGGATGTACATCATTATATTAGTTAGTTAGTTATAAATCCAAAGTGATGTTCAGAATTAATGAATCATCTACAATCTTAATATAAATTGGTGAATGTTGATTTTAAAATAAATCTTTATTAATCCATTGGCATGTGCTTAATGTTAGAGTTTATGCCCTAGAGGCCAATTATTTGATATAATTGCTTAACATTTTGATATTATATTTGATTAAATAAATGAATGATTTTATTATGGTTTTATTTACTGCGTTATATAAATGTTAACATAATAAAATTCCTTAGAATAGTGATACAAATTATATAGTTTCAAGTATGTGACTTGAACATGAGATTATATAATTACAAATAGTATCATTGCTCTTAAATGTCCCTAGTTGAGTATCATTGTTGATAGGACAACACTAATACATTGAGACTAGTATGTGGATTGACTGATGACCAAATCTCATTGGTCATAAATATATGAGATATTGAGTTAATGCATAGGTACATATTAGAGAATGATGTACTGGACAAACTCACCATGAGAATTCTACGTGGAGCATTATGCAAAGTGTCATTAGCGATTCTCATAATAACAATGATGTAATGATCCTCCGACCTAAAATCACTATATTACTACACGAGAATTTATGTATTTTGATATCATCAAAGGTCACCTTTAATAGGGTGGACAATAAAGGTGATTATTGGGTACATCATGAATCGTGTGAGAAATTTGAGTGATCTAGATGGAATTTAACCCTCCTATATATTAGGGGTGATATCCATAGGCCTCTTGATTGAGTAGGACTATGAAATGCATGGTCATGCTCAAATAGTGATTTGTTTCATATAGTCTACTCATTGATCAAGAAAACTCAGATTAAATTATGAAGAGTATGACACATTCCATGACTCGAGTTTACTCTAGGATGTCTAGGTTAAAAGGATTAAATTACATTGAAACATTGGTCACGAAAAGGTTGCATCGAATCATCGATCTTATTATTACTTGGGTAGCAGTGATGCATTACTAGATGTCGTTCACAGTTTATAATTTTATAATATGATTTTAAAATTATTGCCAACGTAATAATAACTGTCGACGTCGAAATTTTTATTTGTCCCTTTTCTGTTCTTATCTTTTGGTGTTCTTATGTTAGGTGAGATTTGTTTGGAAAAACAAGTTTTGAAAAGGTCCGACATGTATATGTCGACGATTGGACTATAAGAGTCGTCAGTTGGGTTTTTAAATGGTTGTACCAACACAACCGAGAAAAGGTTTGCACATTGACTCGGTGATGTGACACTGCTTAACGGGTCTGTGAAACCGAGATTTGTTAGGGTCCAGGAACTTGATTATGCGGAGGGAAGGTGTTAGGCACCCCCCGACATCCGTGTTGCCACGGTGACCTCCACTTTTCAATTAAACTGTTATATGAATGTGTGTGTGTGTGGATCAATGTGCAAATATTTGGAAGTAGTGCTATGCCTCGTTCGCACATATATACAAAGGGTTTGAATTTTGTATAAAAGTTCAGTTTTAACAAGATATAGCAATGATGTTTTGTAAAAGAGGTTTTTCAAACCCTTGTACTCAATAGTAATTGAGGCATTTGATACTTCCATTTCATTATGTGTTCGGCTTTATTGCTTTTATTTTTGAAACGTGAAGCATCTTCGAGAAAATAATATATATAGCAGTGCCGAACTCCTTATGGGCATGAGAGCCGTCTAAGGAAATTAAACACTGTGAATAATTTACAAGCCGTGTACAGCTGAAAATGTCCATCACGGGAACCGAATCTAGATTCAGTGGACTAAATCTGTGATCACATGATTCCTAGACTCACATGATGTAGCAGTTTGTATGAAAGCTGTAAACAATTATATATATATATATATAATGTAAATATATATATATATAAAGCGAGGATCAGTAGATACCTTTATCTTACTCACCGTAGCTTACCACATTTTTAGGCGATAGGTCTCATTACATATAATCGTCGTCTATACTTTTAGCGACGCTATATATTGTCCGTCGCTAAAAGTATAGACGGCGGTTGTATGACCGAAACCGTCACCTAAAGGGGGGTAATCACGGGTGAGTAAGATAAGGGGTATGCACTTGATACGGACCGTATATATATGTATATATATATATGTGTGTGTGTAAGCAATCAACCACCACGAAGCACCTCCATGGGGGATTACAAATGTTAATAAAGCAGTAAAAAATCAATCAACCACCACGAAGCACCTCCATGGGGGATTAGAAAATATAAACAAAGCAATAAAATGATCAACTGCCTTGAAGTAAACTCCAGGCGGGAAAAAATCTAAATAAAGCTGTAAAATGCCACAAAGTAAACTCCAGGCCTGACATAAATGTAAATAAAGCGGTAAAAGGTCACGAAGTAAACTCCAGGCCAGACTAAAATGTAAATATATATATATATATATAAGCGATAAACGCACTGGACATATATCGATCCAGGCTCGTTTCGTTAATTCGTGGTCGAGGATATATATATATATATATATATAAAAGTGATAAATGCACCGGATGTGAAATTCGGGGTCAATCAAACCGAGTTTGATAGCAACAACATATATATAAGTATTTATATATATATATAAGTAGTAAACGCTCCGGATGTAAATCCAAGCTCATCGAACAAAGTTCGACAACAGTTTATATATAAGTATATATATATAAGCAAATAAACGCTCCGAACGTGAGTCCATGCTCAATCGAGGCATAACTCGATAATGTTAGTCCATATATATAAATATATATATATATATATACAAAAAGAAATAAAAGCCACGGACCGAAGTCCGGGCATACACACGCAACACGACTCTCAATGTGCAGAACTGTGTATGCACAGTAGTGGAAAAAGGCTTTAGAAAGTGTAAGAAGGCTTACACTGGACTGCCAAAGAAGACTTCAATGACTTTAAATGGATGAATACTTGGCTCCCGCCGGTAAAAATATAACAATATAGAATATCACAAGTGTTTAATATGCGAAAGCACTCAGTTTAAAATGTGTACAGAGCAAATTAGTCAGGGATTCCTTGCCTTTTCTCTATGAAAAATGGCTACCCCAAGCCTTCTATTTATAGAGGCGGGAGCCATAGGTGTACCTGCGGCAGCCGTAGATGCACCTGCGGCTACCCGGGGTGCCTCGGGTTCCGCAGGTCCCGCTGTATCAAAGTACGTGTATGCGTGCAACGTGTTATCCGCTCAAACTTTTAGAACTTCAATCCTGGAATCCGATCGAGGTTTATAAGACCTTTTACGGCATGTTGTTGTCAAGAGGTACACAATGACATGGCATTAGAGGGTGTACAAAGTCAGGAAGATGGGACCATGCCCTTGGTCTTCAAGCTTCAAATTCTATCTGGTGTGCTGTCTTGTGCAGTAGTCACTCGGGATTGGAGCTCTTTGGTTCTTGTGGGACATTTATGTGTAGAATGTATGTTGAGATGTTTGTTTAGACGGCGCAATGGGATTGGGATGGCAAAATGATGATTTTGTCCCTCACCGGGGTTATCTCCGGTTTGAACTATTTTTAGCGGTCGTTGCTCAGGGTTATCTCTGAGGTGTGCCTGACTTCCCAGGGTTATCTTCGGGCTTAGGGAATAAGTGCCTCGGGGTTATCGCTGAGTGTTAAAGTTGTTTGCATGGGTTTGAAACAAGCATTTTTGGGGTTATCTCCGGAACTGCAACTGCATGCCTCGGGGTTATCTCCGAGGTTGATACTATCTTTCACGGTGTTGTTTTTGAGACTGAGACTGAGTATCTCGGGGTTATCTCCGAGATGAAACGGTCTTCTCTGGTATGATTTTCGACATTTGACCTGCATTCCTCAAGGTTATCTTCGAGGTTGAAACTGAAACTCCCGGTGTTGTTTTCGGGACTGAGCTAGATGTCTCGAGGTTATCTCTGAGATAGTAATAATTGAATATCCCAGGGTGGTCTCCGGGATTGAACTGAACTATCTTCCAGGGTTATCTCTGAAAGATGATTATGCCCTCCTACACTGTTAGTAACAGGTATGTAGAAAATTTCGAGTGTCTACAATAACATATAGGGTCAGACACATAAAACATAATTAAAAGGGAATTAATTGAAATTGTAAGGATTTAAATATGTCAATATGATTGATAGTATTTAAATCATGAATTTAAATTAATAGGATAATTTGTATATATGTTTATTAATTAAGTAAGACTTAATTAAGATATAATATATCTATAAATTTGGATTTTATTTTTTTAATTAGATTAGGTTTTTGATTAATTCCTTTTGACTGCTATATATATGATATATCAGCCATTTTAGGTATAATATCATTAACCTAAAAACCCTAGCCGCTCTTAGAGAGAGACTAGAGAGAAAACAAAAAATCCATATCCTTGGTGTCTAGTACCGTGACTCTCTTTACAGCAGATCGTGTGACGATTCGCGAGGCATTCGTGTGGATACCGTAGAGGCGCAGTTCTATTGGAATGCGTTAGGGATTCGAAGCCGTTTCATAATTTTTCCATAATCGGTATAATATGTAAACCACTGAATTAATATGTTTTCGCATGAATCCTATTTTAGGGTTTCAAAAATTGCTTTGAAACATTTTATATTTTCGCTGCGTTTATGTGTTGAAAACCCTACACTTAACATCTATTATTTAATTTGAGAGTTGATCCTAAAGTTCACGCAATAATTGGGGTAAAATAACAAAGAACAAGATACAAAATACATGTAAAATTATTTCATATTTGTAAATATTTCTCTTTTGTTTGGGTCAAACTTATTGTACATTCCTCTAAGTCCAAGTAATTATTTAAAACTCAGACTAGATGGGAAAAATCTTTGACAATCAAAAAATAGGTAAAAACAGACTGATGAACCCATTTATTTATTTATTTAGTTTCAAGTCCATTTTTCTTCATATACATCCACATTCAGAGAGTACTAATATTACAACTGATGATGATCTTCTAGTGATGAAGACCCATTAGTGATTTCTAATCCATAAATGTCATAAATTGGTTTATGGTTCTTGCCCAAATGCTTTGTGATTCCAAGTAACTTTGTATTTTGGTTGACAAGTAATTTGATATAGGCTACTACTTTGTATAGGCTAAATTAAAATTATTGTTGATTGGTTTTATGATTATAAGAATCAATGTTGTTTTTTTAACTGTAGGGATGGATGCTAATTTAGAGGATGAAGAAGTTGGAAGGGAAAATGTTATTTATAATCCGCAAGTAGCCGACCATCTCAAACCTATTAAGAAAATCGAAGTTGGGATATTTCATTAGTTTATGGTCAGCTACTTGCGGATTATAAATAACATTTTCACTACAGGCATCACTAATGGGTCTTCATCACTAGAAGATCATCATCAATTGTAATATTAGTACTCTTTGAATGTGGATGTATATGAAGAAAAAGGGACTTAAAACTAAATAAATAAATAAATGGGTTCATCAGTCTGATTTTTACGTAGTTTTCGATTGTCAAAGATTTTTCCCATCTAGTCTGAGTTTCAAATAATTACTTGGGCTTAAAATAATGTACAGTAAGTTTGACCCAAACAAAAGAGAAACATTTACAAATATGAAATAATTTTACATGTATTTTGTATCCCGTTCTTTGTTATTTTACCCCAATTATTGCGTGAACTTTAGGATCAACTCTCAAATTAAATAGTAGCTGTTAAGCACATGCCAATGGATTAATATAGTATTTTTTTAGCAAAACTAATGAAATACCCACTGTAGTTGTCACATTTTACTAATTACACCATTAAAATTTTAATTTTTTAATTTACCCCACTAAACTAATTATTATTTTGAAATTGGGTCATTCCGTTAAAAATAATAAACAAACGTTAGCTTTTTATCGACAACACTAATAAATTATCCATTGTAGTTGACACGTTTTACTGATTACACTATTGAACTTTTAATTTTTCAAATTACCCTATTAAACTAATTAATATTTTGAAATTGGGTCATTATGTTATCTCTGCCTCAGGAGTGTTAAATTATTTTTGTTTTTATCCTACGTGGACGTGAAAAAAGAAAAGGAAAATAATCAAATTTGATTTATTCTCTCTCTTTCTTCCTCTCATCGCTCTCTTCTCCCCCTTTTCCCTTATCAAATAGATCAACATATTTTCTCTATTTAAAATCTATGAAAATTCCTAGATCCGAATACCCAAAACATTGAATTGAGTTTTAAAGTTCAACATTAGATATATCAATGGAGTCTGAATCCTCAACAACAGACGAAGTAAATGGTGTTGCAGTAGGTTTTCTCCCTCTCACCTCCGACTATCAGCAACCTTATCTCTCTGAACTCTTCTCATTCACTCTCGATCGCCTCCACAAGGTTCACTCCTTTCCCAATCTCTCTCTCTCTATATATATATATATATACATGTGTGTATATATATATACATATGGTAGTAATATTTGGTTAAATTTATTTTTTTGGGATTTTTATTTATGATTTGATAGAAGCATGAGTTTTTATAGATGGATGCGAAAATAATTCTCGCGTTTTCATTTCAATTGCTGATGCATTGCTTTTCATTTGTGGGAAAGTTTTTTCTAATCATAAACATCTGAGATTAGAGTACCCAAAATATTTTAATTTTTTTGCTTTCACTTTAAAGTTTTTTATTTTTTTTTTGCCACATAAGTAATATTTTTTTATTTTTGAATTTCTTTTCTAAGGCCACGTAGATTAAAAATTAATATCTGCTTAATTTTTTTTAACAGAATGACCCAATTTTAAAATATTAATTAGTTTAATAGGGTAATTAAAAAAATTAAAAGTTCAATGGTGTAATCAGTAAAATGTGCCAACTACAGTGGGTAATTCATTAGTTTTGTCGATAAAAAATTAACATCTGTTTATTTTTTTTAACGGAATGACTCAATTTCAAAATAATAATTAGTTTAGTGTGGTAATTTGAAAAATTAAAAGTTCAATGGTGTAATAAGCAAAATTTGTCAACTATAGTGGGTATTTCATTAGTTTTGTCTTTTTTTAAATCAGAATTCACCAATTTATATTAAGATTGTAGATGATTCATTAATTCTGAACATCACTTTGAATTTATAACTAACTATAATATAATGATGTGCATCCAATACAGAAGGAATAGACACCATGTACACAAGCAATTGTACCATTGTCCAACAAACAGGGTTGAGAGAGGACTCAATGTTCATACCTACAGTTCCTTAAATCTTTCCATCTCCATGACTTACGACAAGTTTTTAACTACAATTGAAGGTGACAGTTTGGTAATCTCTTCAAGATACTTTAGAAACTCTTACGGATACTTTTCAATTTTACAATTTTTTTATATACTATCTTCATAGTACCATTTTTTTTGAACAAGATATGCATAGTAGATTAAAACATGTGGACACCATTGCTTTCGGTTTCAGTAAATTGTCTGACACATTTTCTAAATAAAATTTGAAGAAATAATAACAAGTAACTACAAACCTCTTCAAAAATCTTACAAAATCAAAACACCCAATTCAAAATTAAACAATTACAATCCTCCAAAATCCAATCTTTCTAACTGTTGGTTATATATTTTATGATTTTAATGATGACAATATTATTGGGTTTATTAATTTGATTTAAATTGTTTGGGCTGATTTAAATTTATTATATGTTGATTTCTTGTTGGCCCAAGACTGGAATTATGGTCCATTAGTATATTCCTTCTATATTTAAGTTTGCATGTTGCTGAAAAGATCTTTAATATAATTTAGTAATGATATGCAATTCAATTTGAAAAGGAAACTAAATAAGATACCTGTTATCTAGTGATTGGATAGTAACAAACTTTATCAAATATCTCCTTGTTCTTTCATTTAAGGTGTTTTAGTTTGACTTGAAAACATATCCTTGATTTACCAAATTTGTTGGACTCTTTAAATGCTAAAATCATGGGGTATATCAATTATCAATTGTGATATATGTTTCATATTCTAGCTTTTGCTTATATATCTGTTGGTCAATATTAGTGGCTTTAATTATGGGATTTAAATAATCTGATTTCTTGCTAATAAATATAGTCGTTGGCCTTCTTCTTATATAAAGCTTCATCATGCTCGGTTTTGAAGGAGCCCGACGATTGGAAAGCAGCAATTCATTCTTCTTAATTCTTATAGCTTTCTAATAGTCTTTCTAGCAATCAATGTCCTGTTATCCTTAGGCTAGAAAGTTGATATTCCATTGGAATCACCATCATTGTAATCTGAAAAACAAAACTGTTAGCTTTGGTGGTCTAGAGTTTTTTTGGAGTTTAGGGTCTGTGTTCAAAGGAAGCTTCAAAGGTCTCAGAGGTGAGAACAGGTGCAGATGTGTACAAGTTACAGAGGTCCAAAGGGGGCATTGGTGTCCAACATCAGAATTGAAGCTTCTTTGTAACAGGAGTTCTTTTTATTGTATTTAATTGAATATTAAGTTTAATAAAAAGAGTCTCCAATTCTAGTTGGGATTGGACGTGGATTAGGCCACTAGGTAGAGGATAGCGGCTGAACTACGTAAAAAATCTTGGTGTGATTTTTATTTCTGTTTATCTCTTTAACTTCCATTCACGTTTTGCACATTTTTATTCATCACACCTATCCAGACACTAAAGCAGGTAGGTCTAGTCATTCGATAATCATAAACAAAGGATGACACTAAAAGGCACAAGTGTAGTATGTCGAATTAAACTCAGAAGAGAAAATTTCAAAAAGTTTTCAGCGTTTTTCACTTTTAGATTAAACACCTATTCACCCTCCCTCTAGGTCTGCACATACATAGATTTTCATTTGGTATCAAAGCAAGGCTCTACTAATATTGATCGTTGCAGGTCGTAGGGGAAGATCCTATGGCACACCTAAACTTTCAAGAAGGTCAGTCCACAAGTAGGCCACACTATGTTGTTCTAAGTGAAAACTTCAACTTTTGGAAGTTCGAATGAAGATTTTTCTTAAAAAGAGACCCATGGGAATGGTGGGTTGTTGAAAATGGACCTATCATTCCTAGACATGATGATGGCAAACCAAAGGCTCTCATGGAGATGGATGCAAACGAAAGCTATATGTTTTCTTATAACTCAAGAGCCATGAACACCTTGCTAAACGGAATAGTCCAAGCTGAAATTGATAAAGTATCATCGCAAACACAAAGAAAAGAAATGTGGGATACAATCATCATGAGCCACGAGGGAACTACTAAGGTGAAGGAAGTCAAGCTAAGTATGTTGATGCAAGAATATGAACTCTTCAAATTAGAAAAAGATGAAACAATTAATGAAGCTCAAGGGATATTTCTTACTCTAATGAACTCTCTAAGTATGCCGGGACGGAAAATTGATCAGAGGGAAATTAATAGAAAGTTGCTAAGAGTTATGCCCAAACGGTTTGCACCGAAAGTCACAACTCTCCAAGACTCACCAACAATTAGTACCATGGAAACTCTTACCTTGTTTGGAGAGCTTGAAGAATTTGAAAATTAACTCAAGAGGTATGATGAAGAGGATGAAGCATCAATAAAGAAAACATTGGCACTTCAAATCGAGAGCACCAATGAAAGTGATCACGAAGATTTTGATGAAGAAATTGAAATGCTCTCAAGAAAACTCGAGAGACTACTTCAAAGAAAGAAACAAAGGAAAAATCAAAAAAGTAGCTCAACTCCAGTGAGTAAGTCCAAAATGGAAAAAGAAGAAGAAACTGTCCAACTCTGTTTCATGGGACTAGAAGATCATGATCAACTTGAGGTAACAAATTTTCATGAAGCTTTTGAAATATCTATGCCTAATTATATTGCTTTACAAAATGAAAATCAACAGCTCAAAAAGAAAACTGCCTATTTTAAGAATTGTGTAAATGAGCTAATGAATGAAGTTAAGTCGCTTATTAAAGAGAGAAAAGAAAATGAATATCTTAAAAATGAAAATGAAGTGTTAAAAGAAAATTTGAAAATGAGAGATGCATACATAGATGCTTTTAATGATGGAAAAATTATGAATATGCAACATGATGATAATGTAATAAATGTAGAAATAACATCTTTAAAAAATGATCTTGCTAAATTTGAGCAAGGACAAGAGAACCTAAATGTTATGTTAGGGGCACAAAGGTCAAGTCTTGATAAACAAGGGATTGTGTATAATCATATTAAAAATGTGGAAAATAGGACTAATAACAATATTAGAATGATTAATAGTAAGTCAAGGCATAAACCACTTTATTGTTCACCATTTGTTACTTGTAAAAAATGTGGTTTTAAAGGTCATTTTGATTCTAATTGCAATAAAATTAGAAAAAAACAAATTTGGGTAAAAAAAAGTGATTTATATGCTACTAACCCAAAAGGACCCAAGAAGATTTGAGTACCAAAAAGATAGAGACTATTTGTTTGTAGGTGTCTCAAGATCAAAAAGGAGATGGATGATTCTTTACTTTGAGAGAGTAAGTTACCTATAAATTATTTGGCGGAATCTGTAAGTACCTCATGTTGTTTTTTAAATAGAGTTTTAATTAGATTATAAAAAATATATGGATTTCGTATTACAAGGGTTCATAACATCATATATTATGTCAAATGCTTCATATTTAATACACATGATTATCTTGATAAAAGGTTTAGGAATATGTTCATATTGTATTTGATGAGTTTAACCATGATCTATCAAAAGAAGAAAATGAAGTTTCTGCAGGAAAAGACATATTGATTAGTGGAAAACAGACAGCTCAATCCGGACAGCATAAGCCGTCTGCATCAGAAGGAAAGTCGGATGAACGTGGAAAGCAAAAACAGATGAACCAGGAAAACATGCAGACGCCTAAATCTAGACTGCTCGACCCGTCTGTTTTTAAAGGCAGATCAGATGAATATTCTGATGTAAAATCTGATATTCTAGAAAGTTAATGACCAATGGTAGTCTTCCAAGAACAACCATAACTGTGAAAAATTATCCTTCTAACCTGAGCTTTAAAGACCTCAACATTGGGATGATCAAAAGAAGTGCGATTGAAGAGATTTTTTATTCTGAAAATACAAAATCCAAATCTACATTAAGAAGCACAACTATCAAGCTTTCTACTGGTTACAAAATGTTGTTATTTAGGTAACAAATCACAAGGGTATGATCGTATTGTCTACTTGATATATGTGATTTTGTTATAAACTTGCTCCAATGATATTCTTTATCTTTGCACTTATTCTTTTAATGTTGACAAATGAGGAGAGATAACTATTTAGCAAAATTGATATACATTACTTTTTGTTGATGACAAAGGGGGAGAGATACTTGTGCTTAATGATTAATATGTGGTTTCTTTTTGATAATGACAAAGGGGGAGATATATATGGTACTGAGATACTATATTGTGCTTGAATATGCAAATGATGGTAATTTAAAATTTATTTCCTTAATATGCATAAATTAAGGAGGAGCCATATACTTAGGGGGGCATATTAGTTAAATGGCATTATGTATTATCATCATCAAAAAGGGGGAGAATGTTGGTTATATATTTTATGATTTTAATGATGACAATATTATTGGGTTTATGAATTTGATTTAAATTGTTTGGGCTGATTTAAATTTATTATATGTTTATTTCTTGTTGGCCCAAGACTGGAATTATGGTTCATTAGTATATTCCTTCTATATTTAAGTTTGCATGTTGCTGAAAAGATCTTTAATATAATTTAGTAATGATATGCAATTCAATTTGAAAAGGAAACTAAATAAGGTACCTGTTATCTAGTGATTGGATAGTAACAAACTTTATCAAATATCTCCTTGTTCCTTTATTTAAGGTGTTTTAGTTTGACTTGAAAACATATCCTTGATTTACCAAATTTGTTGGACTCTTTAAATGCTAAAATCATGGGGTATATCAATTATCAATTGTGATATGTGTTTCATATTCTAGCTTCTGTTTATATATCCGTTGGTCAATATTAGTGGCTTTAATTATGGGATTTAAATAATCTGATTTCTTGCTAACAAATATAGTCGTTGGCCTTCTTCTTATATAATGCTTCATTATGCTCGGTTTTGAAGGAGCCCGACGATTGCAAAGCAGCAATTCATTCTTCTTAATTCTTATAGCTTTCTAATAGTCTTTCTAGCAATCAATGTCCTGTTATCCTTAGGCTAGAAAGTTGATATTCCATTGGAATAACCATCATTGTAATCTGAAAAACAAAATTGTTAGCTTTGGTGGTCTAGAGTTTTCTAGAGTTTAGTGGGTCTGTTCAAAGGAAGCTTCAAAGGTCTCAGAGGTGAGAACAGGTGCAGAGGTGTACAAGTTGCAGAGGTGCAAAGGGGGAATTGGTGTCCAACATCAGAATTGAAGCTTCTTTATAACAGGGAGTTCTTTTTATTGTATTTAATTGAATATTAAGTTTAATAAAAAGAGTCTCCAATCCTAGTTGGGATTGGACGTGGATTAGGCCACTAGGTAGAGGATAGGGGCTGAACTACGTAAAAAATTTTGGTGTGATTTTTATTTATGTTTATCTCTTTAACTGCCATTCATGTTTTGTACGTTTTTATTCATCGTGCCTATCCAGACACTAAAGAAGATAGGTCTAGCTGTCTGATAATCATAAACGAAGAACAGACACTAAAGCAGACAGGTGTAGCTGTCTGAATTAAACCTGTAGCAGAAAATTTTAAAAAGTTTTCAGCGTTTTTCACTTTTAGATTAAACACCTATTCACCCCCCCCCCCCCCCCTCTAGGTGTGCACATACATAGAATTTCACTAACAAACCAATCTTTTTTCTTACGATAGAAACAAAAATTACAAAATTAATATAGTAATGGAGCTTTACCTTCGTAGAGAGAGATTTGGCTCGTTACGAGTGTCGAAATCGCAAAATTCGTGTCAATTTGGCCGGAGTTGTGCCCTTCTGTTCTTCTAACGTGCTTCTTCTTAGTAAGAGAGAGAGAGAGAAGAGTTGCTGAAAGAAAGAGGTATGATTACACGGATCGGATCTAGGATAGATTTTTTTTTTAGAACAATTACATATTATAGTACAATTATAAAAGTAATTACAAAAATCATACATTCATAAAATAATTACAAAAATATGACACTTCATCATATATATTTACAATACTAATATAATTAGGAGTCCTTAATTTAAGGGATTAATATTAATGGGCTGACATGGCAAAAGGTTGTTTTTTTTGAAACGCGTGATAACCGCCATCTATAATTTGTTTAGGACTCTTCAGCTACCAAACCCTTCTGCATACTGAAATCCTTATTTCTCTCCTCTGTTCGTTCATTCTTCATCTCTATCGATTGTTTCCAGTGATTTATCTTACATTTTCGTGATCTTTACTCGTTATCATATTCGTTTAGTTGTTCGCCATCTTCATTTAGTTGTTCGTCATTGTCGTTGTTACTCGTTATCGTTGTTGCAGTCTGATTCAGTTGGGCTATTCTTCTCCATTGATCGACTCTGGTGTTTATTATTACTTCAAGTGAGTATTTTCTTAATAGTTTAATATATTATCTATTAAAGTAGTTTACTAACAAAATGGAGTATTCAATGTTTGGGTTTGTGTTGTTTTTATGTTTTGTATTGAATGGTTGATACAAGGAAGAAGGATGGAAAGAGGAAAAGAATCATGGAGGGTGATTCTGTTAAGGACTTGAAGAAGTTTGTTGTGGAGAGCAAGGGGAAGGAAAAGGGGAAGGATGTAGGTAATAAATCGAGAAATAATGAGAATAGTTTGGTGATACATAGTGATATCAAACATTCCGAAGTGCAATTAGATTCTGATTTTGATGTCCCTATTAAGAATGAAGGTCAAGTGCTTATCCAGAAGATAATTCCAACTCAAAGAATTTTAAAGGTGTGTTAATTTAAATTTTGACGATCATATAAATGTTTGGTGTTAGATTTTGATTTATGTATTGGTTTTTGGGTAACATTATAATGTCTAATGTAATTTTGGTTACTGTATAATGATGTTTTGGTTACTGTCTAATGTTGTATTGGTTATTGTCTAAAAAGGTCAGATTAGTTCTTTGTGTAACAATATATTCAATTCTTGTATAATGCTTAATTGGTTCTTGACTAATTACTATTTTTGGTTATTGATAATATTCTTACGATTAATGCTTGGTAACCATATGCTTGGTAACCAATGCATTAGACAGTAACCAACATGTTACATGAAGGTAACCAAAACAACATTAATCAGTAACTAATTTACATTGGTTACCTTCATGCAACATGTTGGTTACTGTCTAATGTTGTCTTTGTTACTGTCTAATGATGTCTTGGTTACTATCTAACAATTATATTGTCTAAAGCTGTATTGGTTACTGTGTAACATTGTATTAGTTACTGTATAATGCTGAATTGGTTACTGACTAATGTTGTTTTGGTTACTGCATAATATTACTTACTAATGCTTGGTAACCACATGATTGGTAACCAATGCATTGGACAGTAACTAACATGTTGCATGAAGGCAACAAATACAACATTAATCAGTAACCAATTTACATTGGTTACCTTCCTGCAGTAAGTTGTTTACTGTCTAATGATGTCTTGGTTACTGTCTAATGTTGTCTTTGTTTCTATCTAACCATTATATTGTGTAATGTTATCTTGGTTACTGTCTAATGTTGAATTGGTTACTGATTAATGTTGTCTTGGTTACTGACTAATGCTATTTTGGTTACTTGTCTATGTTGTTTTGGTTACTATCATATGACTGGTTGGTTAACTTTGCAAATCTGATTTTGTTTACTTGCAGTTATGAGATCTTTACTATGAGGAATGCAACAGAAAATTCACAGGAAATGTTATATATTAGTGCGATATGGAAGTCCCCAGCATTATTGCCAATAAATTGAATCAGAGTCAATTGGATAAGTTTAAGGCAACATGTTTTGGGAATTTTCTGGAGTTTGGTGAGCACCTGTAACATTCCAGAATTTTAAAGTGTAATGTTAAATATTTATTAATTTATATAAGTATTTAATGGATATGTTTATTGTTGAATAAATAATTTTTCAATTTGAGTTGATGTGGCTTAGTTAATTATTTGTTGAATAAATAATTAAATATTAAATAATAAATATTTATTTGCAATATTAAATATTTATTGAATTGTATAAGTATGTAATGGCAATTTGAGTGGATGTGATTTAGTTAATTATTTGTTGAATAAATAATTAAGGAGCTAAGAAAATTAATTATTATGAGATTATATACCAATTTGATTTAATAAGTAAGCTAGTAGAGAGCTTATAGTGATTTAAATAAATTATAATATTTTAAATGGGAAATTGTAATTTAAAATATTAGTTGGTCGAATAAAATTACTATTATAAAAGAAATTATAGTCATGTGATATTAAATTATGTGCTAAAGTAATTTAATAGATTAATGTTTTAATTGATTAATTAATTAAATAAAAGTGTGACTAATAACCTTGCTATAAAGGAGTAACTAAAATAAATTAAGGGAGTTTAATTCAGTTTTGCCAAATAAGGCCTAATGCCTATTAAGTCTTTTATCTAATTGGGTTTTACCAAACAAGGCATAAGGATTAATGAGTTATTTTTAAGTTAGTTAACCAAACAAGCCTTATGGCTTTTGATTTCAAAAGAAATTGTAACTGATGTCAGTTAAGTTAGTATTATATTATATATTTAATATATAGTATATCCTATATACGTTAGATATCTAGTACGTAGTTAGAGTTAGGGAGAAAAACAAAACTCAGAGAAGAAGAAGAAGAAGAAGAAGAAGAAGAAGAAGAAGAAGAAGAAAAGTGAGAGAGAATTGGAGAGAAGAAGAAGCTTGAGAATCAAAAAGGGTTGGCCATTACCTTTTTCAAACAAGGTATCATCTAAACTCTATTATGGTTGTTCTTTTCAAAGTTATAGTTGTATTCTCTATCTCCCAATTTTCTCCATGAAAGCATTGTAGAAGTGGAATTTTGTTATGTATATGGTTTTAAATGATAATCTAGTGTTGTTAAACTATTTTCTTAAGCTATAATTGAGAATAGTCCATGAATTTATATTATGTATATGGTTGTGAAGAAAAACTATTTTTACAGAGAGTTTTTGTGAATATATATTGTGAAGCTTAAGGTAGAAATTGAGAGTTTATTAGTTGTTTAATTGATAAATTGATCGTTTAATTTGATAAAGTATGTATAATTATTGATAAGATGCTTTGAATTATTTTTTTTGGTTGAAAAACAAAATTTACAGTGTTGGTTTTCATTAAAATATCAAAAATGGAGTTTTTGTCAAAAACTGTGAAATTGGATGTTTTAAATTCGTTGTTTATGTTGTTATATGGGTAGAAACATGTTAGAAGTTCTTGAATTATGTTTACATAAAGTTCTTATAAGAATTGCATGTGAATTAGTCTGTTAGAAACGAGCTTGTAGGCCAAATTGGCTTTTTTTTTGCACCGCTAGAAAGTTGTCAATCGATATTAAAGTTTCACACGCATGCACTTGCCCAAAGATTACGCATCATCGGCCAGCAATCATCATCACACACAATAGCGGCGGCTTCAGAGTGTATTCACCGCGCCAGAAGGTTATTACATTACGCCATATACTGCACACTGACCACGATGTAAAGCGTGGCGTATGCATGACGTGAGTTAATGTTAGAATGGTCTGACAAATTGTAATTTTTTGTACACGAAATTTTAAGAAACATTATGTGATGATAGTGGGACTGTAAAATATTGATGTTAGTATTTCTATACTATGAATAATTATGTTATTAAAAATTAACTTGTGTTATAACTTGATTATATGATTAAAAATCCAATTTTAAATGATGAACGTACTTAGTTATGTTTGAAAAGTGGTAATGGCTAACTATGTCATGATGACATATGTTTATAGGATATTGTGATTCGTATTGGTTCAGTTTAGCCTACGGGCAAGGCAAGTTTTCTAATCCTTCATCTTATTGAACTAATTATTGTTTTCAATTCGATTACCTTATAATGATGCAAGTTGTCTAAACTTTGGTTTGATATTGAACAAGTTATTCTTGTATTTCACTTGTTGTTTAGCATGCATAACTAAATTGCTATGTATGTTTAATATTCAATTCTAATTAACCTTGGCTTAGTATTGTTCAAGCAAGGTATGCTAGAGTTATTCAAATTGTATGCTATTAGATTATTCCTAATGTATGACTTTAGTTTACTATGATTGATTCAATCACTATTATTCTATAGTATAGTGTTATTGGTCTTATTCAACTACTCCTTAGTTGATGTTCGTTAAATTCAAATTTCCTTGAAAGCTTATCCAAACCAAACTTTACTTTGGTGCGAACTTGTATTCTAAATACTGAGATGAACAACTCTTTTAATAGAGGTTTACGCTTAGCGTTGAAATGGTTGTGCACAATACATTGTACGAAGGGTTGATCCCCCTAAGTACGTGGAGTCCTTATAGTCTTATGACTGTTAAAATTAAAGTTAAAAGATTACTTATAACTGTGGACATGGTTCATGGTCATTAGACCCTCAGTGAATGTTATAATTTTCAGAAAGTTAATAGAATATATTTTTCAGTTCTATTGAGCCTAATATTGGCAATTGATGTAAAAGTTTAAAGATTTATTCAGTATTTCAAATGGGCCTTGTTTGCTCACTCTTTTTGTAAAATTTCTTACAATTTAAAGTTGAAACCGGTGACGTACTCTAGCACCGATGAAGGAAAAGGAAAGATGAACAAGTACTGAAGACTTGTGATAGATTTGATAGTTTTATTATCATACTTTGGTTTAAAGATTGTAATGAAGTTTATTTAATTTTCTGCATTTGAATGATTGTTGTTAAAGGTTAGATAACCTGGGAGATTTTTATTTATTCCTGTATGGGCATGTTTTATTATTCAATTTCATTATAATTGGGTAGTTATAAATGAATGTTTTGATTAAGTGAACACCAAATCTTGAGGAAATGAAGTACCAGGATTTGGGGGTGTCACAAGTTGGTATCAATGCTTTAGGTTATGAACCTTAGGTGGAGGAAAAGCCTTAGGAAGTAACCTTTGAAAAGATAGTGGAGATAACTCTTATCGAGTTTTAAGAAAGAAGTAATAAAACACTTATATGCTTATGTGTTTATAGTTTATGTACTCGTGAGTGTCTAGTAGTAATGATTAATAATTAAAACTTTAAAACTTTGTTGTCAGGATGACTAATGTCGGAGAATCCAGTCAGGATAGTGAGGAGGGACCTCAAATTCCTATAGAGGAGGAGCCTAGCGACATTCAGGTAGTTTGGGAACAACTACTGCCACGGGAGTCAGCCCCGTTGGTCACAGTAGTTGAGGATGAGGATGATGATGTGGAGACAGACGAGGAGGATCCCGCTGAGTTACCACAGGAGGATGAGAATGATGAGGACGAGGAGGAAAGGATTCCACTTAACTCGATAGCAGGCCGTATATACGATTAGGTGCATGACCGTAACGTGGAACTTCAGGATACAGTTGAGGAGTTGCAGGAGATAGTAGCTGAACAAATGCATCGCAATGACACAAAAAGACAGCGAGATCCAGGATCGTGAAGAACGACTGACAAATGTCGAGGAGAAACTAGTACAGACTGAAGGAGAGAAGGAACAACTGATCGAGATGGTCGTGGAACTGAAGAACAAGTTGAAGGAAGAAGCTACCAAGAGGGTAAGAGCTGAAGATGCATACGAGGAAGCTTATCAACGAACTGGAAGAGCAGTAAGGGACTCACAGGCGAAGAGGATGAAGATGGAAGAGATGGATAAAGTTTTTAACACCGCAATTAATCGAGCTCAAGATCTGGTCATGGGATATCCGATTCAGTTCGAGACGCTGTCGTCATTCGTGTTAGATCGCAGAACAATGTTTCGAGTCATGGAGGAAGAATGTGATAGGGCTAAGAAGTATCTTAATAGATCATCATAGAAAATGTGCCTGTAATGCACGTAATAAGTATTAAATAATGTGTAAATCCCTAGTGTTAAGTAACCATGGGATATGATAATAATGATGTTGTCCTGTAACTTTTGTAGTTCAGGAAAGGAATGTAAATAGCAGTGATGCTATTGTTTTTATGTTTTTCGAAGTAATGATGAATAAATAAAAGTTATTATTTTATTCAAAGTGTTGTGTGTTATGTGGTTATTTCTTTTATGGAGGCAAGTTAATTAGAAATACTTAAAGAAGTTGAGTAATAATCTAATAGATGTTTTGTTTTAACAGAAAATGCCTCCCAGACGTGAACCACCCCGACAGAGAAACAATGAGAGAACTACCAATAACGACAATGTCGATGTTGTGGAAACCCGCTCAACAACTAGTGACACCATCGATGGGAGGGTTGCAGAATCAACCACAAAACCATGGTACAACGTTTAAGGATTTCAAGGCGGTTGGACCACCTGAATTCCGTGGGTCTATGAATCCAGTCGAAGCACAAACCTGGATTATGGAGATAGAAAAAGTATTCGATGTCGCTAGGGTAGGGGATGATCAGAAGACTGCTTTCGCAACGTTCATGTTGAAAGCAGAAGCTAGTTATTGGTGGCAGGTCAATAAAACTCGTGAAGGGCCAGGAGTGATAACCTGGGATAGGTTCAAGGAGTTGTTCTTTGAGACCTATTTTCCGGAGACTTCGAAGAGTCAGCTAGAAGTGAAGTTTCTGGAACTAAAACAAGGGACGATGACGGTATCCGAGTATGCCACAAAATTCAATGAATTGGCAAGGTTTGCGCCATATCAAGTTAGCATGCATTTAAGCGTAAGGCGAAGAGACTTGAGCAGGATTGAAGCCACAGGTCAGACAAAGAGGGTATCCCCTGCTCCGATTGAAGACATTTGCAGCGGTAATGGAGAAAGCAGTACTCGTTGAAGGTGGAGGCGAGGCAGTGACAAAGTTCAATCAGGAACAAAAGAAGAAGAGGAATGAGAATGAGACTAAGAATGGGAGTGGTAGCGGTGGAAACAACAACAACAATAACAACAACAACAACAACAACAACAACAACAACAACAACAACAGCTTGAAGAGGAAGTGGAATGGGAGCATGGGTGCTGGACACCAGCAGGGTAACCAGCAAAATAAAAAGTTTGAAGCATGTGCGACATACGGGAAATTCCATAAGGGTGTGTGCTTAATGGGTAAACGAGTATGCTTCAATTGTGGCCAGGAGGGTCACATCACCCCAAGTTGCACTCAACCGAAAAAGAATGTATGCTTCACGTGCGGATCCAAGGATCACTTTGCTCGTGAATGTCCTAAGAAGAAGGAGGGAGTGACAACCAGAAGCAATAGAGGTAATAATAGAGGTACATGAGACATTGCAAGACCTGCAGCATCAAACAAACCCACAGCCAGAACCTTCAACATGACTGTGCAAGATGTTGTGCAATCAAAAGATGCGGTGTCAGGTATTATCCCAATCAATGATATAAATGCTTATGTATTATTTGATTCGGGTGCTACTTGTTCGTTTATATCGGATGAATTTGCTAAGAGGTTAGAATTGCCTAGAGAAGAACTGAATTTTCCTTTGAACATAGAAATTACGAATAAGGAAGTAATCCCTGTTAGATTCATATACAAGAACTGTAGGGTGAATATTAAGGAAAATATTTTGTTGGTAGATTTGATTCCGATTAGACTCGGGGAATTTGATTTAATTTTGGGGATGGATTGGCTGTTCAAATATGGAGCAGTAATCGATTGTCACAAGAAGTGTGTAAACCTTATAACTCCATCAAAGGTAGTATTTTATAGTAGTAACTCGCCTAGACAAATGAAATGTCTGAAGACTATGCAGACCAAGAAATTGTTGAGTCAAGGTTGTGTGGGCTATTTAGCTTACATAGTCGATACTCAGAAGAAGGGTGTGAAACTAGAAGAAATACCGGTAGTGAGAGAATTCGAAGACGTGTTTCCAGAAGATTTGCCAGGACTTCCGCCTGACAGAGAAATTGAGTTCGTGATCGACTTAGCGCCGGGAACAGCACCGATATCGAAGGCCCCGTACAGAATGGCTCCGGTAGAAATGAAGGAACTGATGGTACAGTTATAAGAGTTACTAGACAAGAAATATATTCAACCAAGCATATCGCCGTGGGGAGCGCCAGTTTTTTTCGTTAAGAAGAAGGATGGAACAATGCGTCTTTGCATTGATTATAGAGAGTTAAACAAAGTCACTATTAAGAATAGGTATCCGTTGCCTAGAATAGATGACTTGTTTGATCAGTTGAAGGGTGCTAAATATTTCTCAAAAATTGATTTGAGAAGTGGGTATCACCAATTGGAGGTAAGAAAGGAGGATATACCTAGAACGGCATTCAAAACTCAGTACGGACATTACGAGTTTCTGGTTATGTCTTTTGGTTTAACTAATGCCCCTGCTGCATTCATGGATTTGATGAACAGGGTGTTTAAACCATTCTTAGACAAGTTTTTAGTGGTATTTATTGATGACATTCTGGTGTATTCCAAAACTCAAGAAGAACACGTGGAACATTTACGTTTGACATTGGAAACACTGAGGAAGGAAAAGCTGTACGCAAAGTTTTATAAGTGCGAATTTTGGCTCGATCGTGTACAATTTTTGGGTCATGTGATTGACAAAAATGGGATTTCAGTGGATCCATCAAAAGTGGAAGCTGTAATCAATTAGGAACAACCAAGAACACAGTCAGAAGTGAGGAGTTTCTTGGGGCTGGCTGGTTATTATAGAATATTTATTCAAGATTTTTCTAAGATAGCCACTCCGCTAACAAATTTGACAAGGAAAGCGGTAAAATTCGTTTGGACGGAGAAATGTTAAGAGCGTTTCCAAGATTTGAAGAAGAAGCTAAGTGCGGCACCTGTGTTGACATTACCAGATAATACAGGAAATTTTGTGGTGTATAATGATGCCTCACACAAAGGGTTGGGTTGTGTTCTTATGCAGAACGGCAAAGTTATTGTGTATGCATCAAGACAACTAAATGATTATGAGAAAGGGTATCCGACTCATGATTTGGAATTGGCTGCAGTTGTATTTGCTCTGAAGATATGGAGACACTATCTTTATGGAGAGAAATGTGAGATCTACACAGACCACAAAAGTCTGAAGTATATTTTCACTCAAAAGGATTTGAACAAGCGTCAAAGAAGGTGGATGGAATTGATAAAAGATTATGATTGTGAAATCTTTTATCATCCGGGCAAAGCGAATGTGGTGGCAGATGCTTTAAGCAGGAAAGGTCGGGAAAAGTTGATGCTGATAACAACTCAGGAGGAGCTCATTTCAGCAATGACAAAACTGGAGTTGCAAATCAAATTTCCAAAAGAATCTGACGAACAACTATTCCAGTTAGAAGCTGGTCCAACTTTAGTGGACAAAGTGAAGGATGCTCAACTACAAGATGAAGAGTGTGGGAAAATCAAAGAGAATCTGGTTGATGGCGGTGATGTAAAATACAAGGTCGATACCGAAGGATTACTATGGTTCGAGGGAAGAATTTGGGTTCCAGCAGTGCTAGAACTGAAAGACGAAATCTTAACCAAAGCACACAACACAAGATATTTGATTCATCCAGGAAGCATGAAAATGTATCAAGATTTGCGCCGACATTTTTGGTGGCCAAACATGAAAAGGGATGTTGCTGAATGCGTAGCGAAATGCTTGACATGTCAGAGAGTAAAAGCCGAACATCAAAGACCCAACGGATTACTCCAACCATTGGAAATACCGAAATGGAAGTGGGAACACATCACGATGGATTTTGTGGTGGGTCTTCCAACTACTCAGAGAGGATGCGATGCAATTTGGGTGATAGTGGATGGTATCGAAATAAATCAACAAGCACTTTCTACCAATAAAGATTAGATTCAATCTTGATCAGTTGGCAAGATTGTACATTAAAGAGATCGTTTCGAGGCATGGAGTGCCAGTATCAATTGTGTCCAATAGAGATCCACGATTCACATCGAATTTTTAGAAGATACTACAAGAATGCATGGGAACACAGTTGCGAATGAGTACGGCTTATCATCCACAAACAGATGGCCAAAGCGAACGATCAATTCAGACATTGGAAGATATGCTGAGAGCATGTGTCATGGACTTTAAAGGAAGATGGGAAGAACAATTACCGTTGGTGGAATTTGCTTACAACAACAGTTATCACGCGAGCATCGGTATGCCACCTTACGAGGAATTGTACGGCAGAAAGTTCAGAACTCCACTGTGCTGGGATGAAGTCGGTGAACGCCAACTGTTAGGACCAGAACTGGTACAACAAACTGCTGACATTGTTAAACTCATCAGACAAGATTAGTAGCGACCCAAGATGCGATGAAAAAGTATGTTGATCAACACGCATAAGATCGTGCATTCGGACGTAGAACTTTTGTATTCCTAAAAGTTTCTCCTTGGAAGGGAAAATTCGTTTTGAAAAAAGGAAAGCTAAGCTCGAGGTTTATTGGACCCTTTGAAGTCTTTGCGAAGAGTGGGAGAAGTGGCTTACGAGGTAGCTCTACCTCCGAGTTGGAAAATATTCATAATGTTTTTCACATTTTGATTATTACGACCATATAAACACGACTACAAACATGTGATCGAAAGTACGAATTTGTAGTTCGAGAAAGATTTGTCTTATGAAGAGGTTCCTATCCAGATAATCGACAGAAAAGAACAAGTGCTCAGGAATAAAGTGATACCTTCTGTGAAGGTGATATGGAAGAACCACAACGCTAAAGAAGCTACGTGGGAACTCGAAGAGAAAATGTTGAAAGAGTACCCTGAGTTATTTGTTTAATCCGTGTCTTCGATTCTGGGGACAAAATCTTTATAAGTAGGGAAGAATGTAACGCATGATTTGTTTGAGTTGTGATTCTGAGGACAGAATCCTTGTAAGGAGGGAATGATGTAATATTCTAGAATTTTAAAGTGTAATGTTAAATATTTATTAATTTATATAAGTATTTAATGGATATGTTTATTGTTGAAAAAATAATTGTTTAATTTGAGTTGATGTGGCATAGTTAATTATTTGTTGAATAAATAATTAAATAATAAATAATAAATATTTATTTGCAATATTAAATATTTATTGAATTGTATAAGTATGTAATGGCAATTTGAGTGGATGTGATTTAGTTAATTATTTGTTGAATAAATAATTAAGGAGCTAAAAAATTAATTGTTATGAGATTATATACCAATTTGATTTAATAAGTAAGCTAGAGAGCTTATAGTGATTTAAATAAATTATAATATTTTAAATGGGAAATTGTAATTTAAAATATTAGTTGGTCGAATAAAATTACAATTATAAAAGAAATTATAGTCATGTGATATTAAATTATGTGCTAAAGTAATTTAATAGATTAATGTTTTAATTGATTAATTAATTAAATAAAAGTGTGACTAATAACCTTGCTATAAAGGACTTACTAAAATAAATTAAGGGAGTTTAATTCAGTTTTTCCAAACAAGGCCTAATGCCTATTAAGTCTTTTATCTAATTGGGTTTTACCAAACAAGGCATAAGGATTAATGAGTTATTTTTAAGTTAGTTAACCAAACAAGCCTTATGGCTTTTGATTTCAAAAGAAATTGTAACTGATGTCAGTTAAGTTAGTATTATATTATATATTTAATATATAGTATATCCTATATATGTTAGATATCTAGTCCGTAGTTAGAGTTAGGGAGAAAAACAAAACTCAGAGAAGAAGAATAGAAGAAGAAAAGTGAGAGAGAATTGGAGAGAAGAAGAAGCTTGAGAATCAAAAAGGGTTAGCCATCATCTTCTTCAAACAAGGTATCATCTAAACTCTATTATGGTTGTTCTTTTCAAAGTTATAGTTGTATTCTCTCTCTCCCAATTTTCTCCATGAAAGCTTTGTAGAAGTGGAATTTTGTTATGTATATGGTTTTATATGATAATCTAGTGTTGTTAAACTATTTTCTTAAGCTATAATTGAGAATAGTCCATGAATTTATATTATGTATATGGTTGTGAAGAAAAACTATTGTTACAGAGTTTTTGTGAATATATATTGTGAAGCTTAAGGTAGAAATTGAGAGTTTATTAGTTGTTTAATTGATAAATTGATCCTTTAATTTGATAAAGTATGTATAATTATTGATAAGATGCTTTGAATTATTTTTTTTGGTTGAAAAAAAAAATTTACAGTGTTGGTTTTCATTAAAATATCAAAAATGGAGTTTTTGTCAAAAACTGTGAAATTGGATGTTTTAAATTCGTTGTTTATGTTGTTATATGGGTAGAAACATGTTAGAAGTTCTTGAATTATGTTTACATGAAGTTCTTGTATGAATTGCATGTGAATTAGTCCGTTAGAAAGCGAGCTTTGTAGGCCAAATTGGCTTTTTCTTGCTTTATTCTTTGAAAAGTCGTCGATCGATCATTTGAAGTTTCGCTACCGTCGTCGCTACCAACAATCGTTATTGGCGTTTAGCGTCGCCATCACCACGCTATGATCTTGGCTTCAGAAGTGTATTCACATGTACTTGGCAAACATGAAAGTTAAGAGAATGGTCCGACGAAAGGTACTTTTGTACATGAAATTTTAAGAAACATTATGTGATGATAGTGGGACTGTAAAATATTGATGTTAGTATTTCTATACTATGAATAATTATGTTATTAAAAATTAACTTGTGTTATAACTTGATTATATGATTAAAAATCCAATTTTAAATGATGAACGTACTTAGTTATGTTTGTAAAGTGGTAATGGCTAACTATGTCATGATGACATATGTTTATAGGATATTGTGATTCGTATTGGTTCGGTTTAGCCTACGAGCAAGGAAAGTTTTCTAATCCTTTATCTTATTGAACTAATTATTGTTTTCAATTCTATTACCTTATAATGATACAAGTTGTCTAAACTTTGGTTTGATATTGAACAAGTTATTCTTATATTTCACTTGTTGTTTAGCATGCATAACTAAATTGCTATGTATGTTTAATATTCAATTCTAATTAACCTTGGCTTAGTATTGTTCAAGCAAGGTATGCTATAGTTATTCAAATTATATGTTATTAGATTATTCCTAATGCATGACTTTAGTTTACTATGATTGATTCAATCACTATTATTCTATAGTATAGTGTTATTGGTCTTATTCAACTACTCCTTAGTTGATGTTCGTTAAATTCAAATTTCCTTAAAAGCTTATCCAAACCAAACTTACTTTTAGTGCGGACTTGTATTCTAAATACTGAGATGAACAACTCTTTTAATAGAGGTTTACGCTTAGCGTTGAAATGGTTGTACACAATACATTGTACGAAGGGTTGATCCCCCTAAGTACGTGGAGTCCTTATTGTCTTATGATTGTTAAAGTTAAAGTTGAAAGATTACTTATAACTGTGGACATGATTCGTGGTCATTAGACCCTCAGTGAATGTTATAATTTTCAGAAAGTTAATAGAATATATTGTTCAGTTCTATTGAGCCTAATATTGGCAATTGATGTAATAGTTTAAAGATTTATTTATTGTTTCAAGTGGGCCTTGTTTGCTCACTCTTGCCTGTAAAATTTCTTACAGCTAAAGTTGAAACTGGTGACGTACCTAGCACCAGTAAGGGAAAAGGAAAGATGAACAAGTACTGAAGACTTGTAATAGATTCAATAGTTTTATTATCATACTTTGGTTTAAAGATTGTAATGAAGTTTATTTAATTTTCCGCATTTGAATGATTGTTGTTAAATGTTAGATAACCTGGGAGATTTTTATTTATTCCTGTATGGGCAGGTTTTATTATTCAATTTCATTATAATTGGGTAGTTATAAATGAATGTTTTGATTAAGTGAACACCAAATCTTAAGGAAATGAAGTACCAGGATTTAGGGGTGTCACAGCACCAAATGTATTCCCAGATTATTCACCACGCTCTTGTAAGGGAGGTTCACCAGAGGGATGACAGTGAAATATGGTTTTTGTTCGGGGAGAAAAGGGTCAGGTTTGGTTTGCCTTAGTTTTGTCTGATCTCTGGGTTGAGATGGCAAGGTGAGGATGATATAACTTCATATAAAGGTATGGAGAATATACTTATTGATAAGTTTTTTGGGGACGAAGCTGTGACAGGTAGTAGTATACGTAGGGTATATAGGAAGGCAGTTTTTGATGATGATGACGAGGCTATTAAGATGTCAATGATTTTTTTGGTCTTTAATTTCATTATGTCCACAGTTTCTGAAAATTACGTGGATGGGGCAATGGTTAATTTTTTGTGTTATGGTGATGTTAGTAGTTTTCCTTGGGGGAAAGTCACGTTTGAGATGACAAAGTACTCTTTGTGCAATGCTTTGAAGGGGCGTTTGAAGAAAGGAAGGAATGGTGCTTCAATATATAATTTTTACATGGATCATTACACCAAATTGTACAAGTTGAATGGGATTCCTTATGTATTCCAAGTTTTTATGTTTGAAACTATTCTGACATTCAAAACTCGGGGTATATGCAATGACGAGCATCCATCGAATGTCCGTTTATTTATATGGAAGGAGCTAATGAAGCCCCTTTCAAATGACAAGTTGAATGATTTAGTTTTTTATTCCGGACAGGTATGTTGTTTTACTACTAAGAATGTAATTTGGTTACCTTTAGTTATATAATTGGTTACTGAAAATATTATGTGAAGTTTACTATCAACAAAGTAGTTAGTTACCTTTATATACACGTTTGGTTACTGATTATTTTATATGCATGTTAATAATAACAATGTTTTTGGTTACTTGAATATTCACATACGGTTACTGATTAGATTACATTCAGGTTACTAATAACAATGTTGTTGGTTACCCGAATATACATATATGGTTACCTTTATACATTTATTTGATTACTACTTATTATACATTTGGTTACCTGTATATATGTATTTGGTTACTGATTATGTTTTATGATTCTTTATTTACTGTTTATTTGACTGTAATTGTACATTATTTGTTAGATGATATACTAAAGTGTACTTATTATTTTTCAGCTGAGGATAAAAAGTTTGATTCCCATGGCCGAGGAGAAGGATCGGCTTGATTTGGGCGGGTTTCACTTTTTTAATGGGAAAGATGGTGACAAGAAGGTAGAAAAAAAAGTGAAGGCTGACAACATTGGTGTTGATTTATCTGTTGTTAAAAAGGCAATTGATGCACGATTTAGGCCGTTGGAAAAGAAAGTTTCTGAATTGAAGAAAGAAGTTGGAAAGTTGCGAACTGATATTAAAGATGAAATGCAGCTTTTACATGTTCAGTTATGCAGGGACCTTAGGTCCATTATTAGAGATGAGATACGCGTGATCAAAGACGTTGGGGACAAAAAGGTTGATGGTGATTCTGATGATGATTCTGATTCTAATTTTGACAATGCTGGTGATGATGATGATGATGATGATGATGATGATAATGAAAGTGATAAAGGTGATGAAGCTGCTGATGAGGATGCTGATGTTATGGTGGAGGAGCTCCATGTTGATGAGGATGTTGATGATGGTTCAAAAGTGAATAAGAATGATGATGGTGATGATGTGTTGAATTACGTTGAGAAGAATGATGGGAATGAAATTGAAATTGGTAATGAAGTTGAACGTGTTGATGAAGTTGTTGATGATGGTTCAAATCTAATTAAGAATAATGATGGTGATGATGTGTTGAATTTCGTTGAGAAGAAGGATGTGAATGAAATTGAAATTGTTAATGAAGTTGAACGTGATGTTATGGTTGTAGAACCTCATGAAATAAAAAATAATATTGATGAAGAAAATGTCAAGGTTAGACATATTTGTTTGTTTTATTATGTAATATTTGTCTTTTGTTTTAATGATTAACTGGTTCTTTATTTTGTACAGATTGGCAATAATAATGACATGTCATCTTTTGACATATTAAGCCAATGCAGTGGGAAAGAGATTGTTGTGTATGTTGGTGACAAGGTTAGTGTTATAATTACATGACATCATTTTTTTACTTGCTCTTTATGGTTTGGTTACCATTATATTGTGATTTGGTTACCATTATATTGTAATTTGGTTACTAGTATATATGTTATGGTTACTATAATATTATCATTTGGTTACTAGTTTATGTTGTTTAGGTTACTAGTAGAATATGTTCATTTTATTTTGCTGGTTGTTGTCCAGTCAGTTTGTTATTGCATATATTAGTTAATTGCATGTTTTTGGGTAGAACATCTAATCGTATATTGTGGTTTGGTTACCATTATATTGTGTTTGGTTACCATTATATTGTGGTTTGGTTACCATTATATATATTTACATTGTTTGTTGGTTACTATTATATTAATATTTGGTTTCTATTTTATGTTATTTAGGTTACTAGTAGTATATGTTCATTTTAGTAATTTGGTTATTGTTCAGTCAGTTTGTTATTACATATATTATTTAATTGCATGTTTTTTGGGTAGAAAATCTAATTGTTTACATTACCTTTTATGTCAATTGAAAAAGGGTAATACATGTGAAGCAGCAAGCAGATATGCACTTGATCATATGGTTCTGACCACATAGGACATACTTAAGTGTGATGAGTTGGAGAAAAGTGTCCACAAAGCTGGTGGTAGATCTGTCCGTGAACCTGCAAAAAGTGTCATTTTGCGGTCTCCATATACAATAGCGTTTGGATCAGCTAGTTCATCATCTACTGCAGTGGGTGCTAGTCAAACACTTGCACATTTTTCTGCATTCCCCAAATCATGCATGGATATGCCATCAAAATTTGAAGAGGCATTGTTTGAACAATGGTTTAAAGTTGGACTAAACAACAGGAAAAGGTTTGTTCTTTTGTTGTTAACAATGCTATAGTTTTTTATGAAACAAATAAATTTGTTTTACTGTAGTAACATATGGTTAATATTAAATAAATGTTATGGTTACTATTATTTTATATTCTGGTTACTATTATTATACGTTTTGGTTACCTTTTAGTTATGTATTGGTTAATACTTGATTATGGTTATGATTTTAATATTTGTTGGTTGCCAGGTTACTGTTTATAATTAAGTTGTTGATTATTATGTTAATTATTGATTGTGCAAGTCTGATTTTTGGGTAGTGTGTATACTAATACGGTAATTATTAATGTTAGCATGTATACTAATATGATTTTATATTGAAGGACGAACAAATTTCCCAGAAAGAACGATATAATTGAGCCTTCTTTTGTATTTGGATCTGTCCCAATATCATCGAAAATGTGGTTTTACAAATTAAGGACTCCTGGGCAGTGGTTAGACGATGATGTGAGTTTTTTTTAATAAATTATGTTTTTTGTAGTTATGGTTTCATTATTTAGTTACATTCATTACATACTTACATTTTTCATCAACTGTTAATATCCAATTATTTTTTTTTGGTTCAGCACATCAATGTTGCGTTGTATTATTTCCGTAAACTGGCAAGACATTCAGAAAGTGTTCCTATAAGGGTAACGACCACAAATTGTTGGTTTCATAGCAAGATCACCGCTCTTTACAAGGAGTATAAAAAAATGCAGACAAAATAGTTATGTCTGGGGAGGGTGATGTTGCTGAATACATACATGGGTTGTTTATGGATGTCAACACACCATGGAGAAACGTAAACTATGTGTTGTTCCCCATTCATATGTCATCACCGGACCATTGGTTCTTGTTGACATTTGATGTGCATCGTAGGTATCTAACTGTTTACAATTCTTTGCAACCAAGAAGGAAATCCATGCAAACAAAAATTATAGATGTGTGTGAGCCATACATCTTCATTCTTCCCACTTTACTGTGCAAGAGTGGTTTTTGGAAGGATAGGTCTGACATTGACTTTAGTAGTGAACCGTATCGCAACAAGGAGGAAGATGATATAATTGAGTTGGAATTTGAAGAGGCGGTTCCTGAACAAGTCGAGGGGTAAGGGTTAAATTGTTTACATTTTTTTAATTATTACATATAGGTTGATTTTATTTTTGATTTTTGTTATATTTTGTTTGTTGTTACAATGATTGTGGGATGTTCACAATTTGTTTCGATGAGCATGTCATTCATCAGAAGTTTGATCAAATTCCTACTCCTTTCCCTATTGTGAAGTATCGGAAGAAGTTATGCACAAAATTATATATACATGCAAGGAACAAACAGTTGGAGGGATATGATACTGATAGAGAATTTCCAGGAAGATTTGTTCCAGATTTTGTTTAGTTCGGATTTTGTTGTTTTGTCTTTATGAATTGTGTTGTGTATTTTTTTTTTTGTTTTTTGGGGTTATACACAACATTTGTGTATGGTTTATAATTTTGTGATGTTAATTGGATCTTATGTAGATGGGATTACATATTTGATTATATTAGCATTAATGAAAGAGATATTGTTTGTTGGTTTGTATTTTGTTTCTTTTAAGTTGTGTTTGTTCAATTATTTTGAAATATACAGTTGGTAACTAATCATGTATAAGGGGTAACCAGATAATGATTTGATAGTCACCAGAGAGTTACAAGCTTGTATCAGGACATATATCATCTGTTAAATGTACATGTGTGTGTATACATGGGTAACCTAAACTTTAATACCCTTTTCATTACAGGTTGCTGGATATACAAGTTGTTTATGTTTTGGTTACCATTAAAAACTGGTATGGTTACTGTTATGAAATTAGGTGGTTAATGTGATGGTTACTGTTATGTAATTATTTGATTACCATTAAACATTGTTATGGTTACTGTTATGTAATTATTTGGTTAACATTAAAAACTGGTATGGTTACTGTTATGTTATTAGGTGGTTAATGTTATGGATACTGTTATGTAATTATGTGGTTACCATTATAAACTGTTATGGTTACTGTTATGTAATTATTTGTTTACTATAAATGTTTGTCTGAGATGGATGCTTATTATACATGCTTACCATTAAAAACTGTTGGAGGGATATGAGACTGATAGTAACCAGATAATGTTTTGATAGTTACAATCTTGTATCAGGACCTAAACAAACTATCATTTTAATTACAGTTTGTTGGATATACAGGTTGTTTTGGTTGTAGATGGGATTACATATTTTAATTATGTTTTGAAAGTAGTATTGTTTGTTGGTTGGTATTTGTTTATTTTAAGTTGTGTTTGTTCCATTATTTTGAAATATACAGTTGGTAACCAATTTTGTATAAAGGGGTAACCAGATAATGTTTTGATAGTAACCAGAATGTTACAAGCTTGTATCAGGACATAAATCAATTGTTAAATGTACATGTGTGAGTATAAATGGGTTTCCTAAACTACAATATCATTTTAATTACATGTTGATGGATATACAGGTTGTTTATGTTTTGGTTACCAAAAAAAACTGGTATGGTTACTGTTATGAAATTAGGTGGGTATAATGATGGTTATTGTTATGTAATTAGTTGGTTACCATTAAAAACTGTTATGGTTACTGTTATGTATTTATTTGGTTACTGTTATGGTTACTGTTATTGTGACGCCCCCAAAATAGGTATACACAACACCCATTCTGAGTCGCCAAATACATGGTACAGAAACAACTACAACTTTATTATTACAACAGTAAAACTGTGAGTTTGAATACAAATATTATCTTCTAGACAATATCTATACTCAAATAAATCCTCATCACATTATTGATTCATTATTTTACAAAAATGGTGAGGACTACTAAACAACTCTCTCTAGAATCTTCATTCCATACCCCGACTAGTACTCGCTACATTCTCGCCTCCTGAGAAGAAAAATGGAACAACAAGGAAAAGGGTGAGCTCAACTAGCCAAAGAAGAAGAATATTATGACTAAGATAATATACAACAAATTATCGTTAGTCTTCACGAGGAAAAATCGATAGAATACAATAGACAACAAGTTTCGAGATCAATATTCGCAATGAAATAATAATTCATAGAAGAGTTACGTAGAGAATGAATTCTACTATAATCTATGAATTTAGCGATCCATCATCAATATTTTATCCTCGTAACATCAATCAATATTCATCTCAAATCAAATATTCATCTTTGCACTCTGTGCCAAAGATATTCATCAATCGGTCCATGTTCATCTCAACACTGCTCATCTTTGCACTCTGAAGCCAAAGATATTCATCAATCGGTCATGTTCATTTAAACACTGTTCATCTTTGCACTCTGAGCCAAAGATATTCTTCAGAAATCATTCATCTTTGCACTACGTGCCAAAGATATTCAATAATATCATCATTTAAGACCGAGGATGATGAAAATATTTTTTAAAGAAACGAATCCGGTGAAACAAAATGACAAGGATTAAGGATTAAGGATTCGTACTTGGTTTTATCCACGCCCAAAAAATACCTCAAAAATAATCATAGTGGTGTAAAATTCAAGAATGATCAAAACATGGATACAATCGAGTTAGTATCCGAATAGATGTTTTAGACGAAAAGAAGAAATTTTATTTTTATAATTGAAAGATCAGTATAACGTGAATAGTCAGATATCGTGAATAGGCCGATACGTGAATAGTAACTCAGACACCAAAAGATAGAAATTCCACAAAAACATCTTCACGCTTCATGAATAGTACTCGTGAATAGTAACTCGTGAATAGTAACTCATGAATAAGAACTCATGAATAAGAAACTCATGAATAAGAATCGTGAATAGTAACTCATGAATAGTAACTTCGTGAATAGTAACTCATGAATAGTAACCCCGACATGAAAAAAGTTCCAAATTTGACAAAAACTTGGATCAACATTTCAAAGATAATGATATTGAAGAAATAATATCATTACGAAAAAAATAATATCCCTTACCTCGAAAGATCAGTACTTCTAGCTAGAATACCGGGTATAGTGCTGAAGGGAACTTGCACCGTCTAGCAATACTCAAAGTATACTCAAAATACTCACAAGAATACGCTCAAAATATCGAGAGAGAAATAGAGAGAAAACTTCAGGTTTACGGTGTGATTTTCAATTCTAACCTAAGCACCCTATTTATAGGAAAATGCTTAGAACACCAAAGCAGAAAATTTAATATAATATTAATATAATTATACAAATTTTCCTTAGCCCACCTTTTGGTCAAAAACACCAGCCACACATGTTAAATGAGGTTCACAAACTCACCAAAAACGTTTTTCTCAAAATAATTCCCAAAAATCAATTATTTCGGAACTTCGGAACTTCAATAATTCATAATAAATAGCCCTTTCATCAGAAAATTCGAATCTCATGAGTTTTTATAGGAAATTCAATTCTCTACAACTTTGCAGAAGAAAGTTTTCCAAATTCCAAACAAAAATCGACCGAAATCAACAAACAGGCGATTTTCAAAGCTATAATCAAATTTTGATTCAATAATTGTGTCCACCAACACACAAAACATGTGTTAAACATTTAATGCCACAAAATACTCTTCCTCCTCATATACTCATATATCCCACATTCATTGTAAAAATATCACCGTTAATATATTATTAAAATAATATATTTAAATGAATTATTTTATCGAAAAAGATAAAATATTAATTTTCAACAATTGTCATTTTAAAATTTTCTCCATCTATATCCACATAAAATCAATATTTTCCTCATCATATAAATCAATAATTAATTATTCACAAATAATATTACGTAATCACAATATTGACAACCTGTGAGCGGTTCAGAAAGAGGGGCTTTCAATAAGAATTTCTTCTTCTTGGCGCCGCAATTAGATGACCAAACCTCTCCTTTAGACGTAACTTTCTAGACATTGCCAATAATGTTATCTAATAATATTATTCGGATAATATGAATTATTGCTTCGATAATGAAAGATATTGTGTAATGACAATTATTGAAATAACAAAGAATATAAAATATCAACGCATGAGAATTATTAACTCAATAAAATCTTTGATAAAGTAATTATCGTAACCATTATTGAGTAGTGCCTTCTTACGTAAGAATCAATAATTGGTGCAATACTGGTGCTCATCTCAACAAACAGATTAGTGTGTTTTAACCACGGGTATTCCAACAAGATTAACTGCAGTAATAACTACTGTAGTTATTTAAAAACAACTTATATTTGTCGTTTTCTTCATCCAATCACTTTCCGTTATGGGGCCCACACATGGCTGCGCCGTCGTACGAATATTCCCCGACAGTACGAATATTCCACGACCAAACGAATATTCCCCGACAACAATGAATATTTTATAACCACTTGCTTATTTTGAAATATTTGCGTATTTAACCCTTAACTATCCACATTAATCAAATCAACCCTTACTATTTCAAAATAATAAATAAAGGAAATTCCTTTTTATTTAAAAATTTCGGGGTCTTACAGTTATAATGAAATCAGAAATCAATATATAAATGAATACAAATTTGGTTACTATACACTATCAAAAATGTTACCAACCAAGTGGTTAATGGTTACTCAAAGCAAACAATAATACATTCATGTATTTACACTCTTAATTTAACTGCACTATATCAGACCCTTTTTAGTGGTCTTAAAATCGGGGGATTATAGCATGTTTTCCTGTTGTGTCCTTTTTCTTGGCACCTGCTGCATTTGTTTTGAATTTTGATTTCAGATCCGTGTTTGTACCTCCCTTTTTTTGGTCTTCCTGCTGGTCTTCTTGTGTTAGGTGATTTTATACATATGTTTCTTACTTCTTCTGATACATCCCAGTTTTCTTTGTCATCTAACGGCATGATGGAAGCTGAATATGTCTCGACCAAAGTTGCTTTGGTGTAATTTCTTGAGCAAAAATCATAACAACTCAAATTTCGCTTGCTCATAACAGCAGCAGCGTGCGGATAAGGCATCTCATGGTACTGAAATTTACGGCATGTGCATGTCTTTTGTTCTATGTCCATAATATATTGTTTAGAGACATCATAAATAGTAAAAATCACTAAGTTTGATGTCTCAACCTACAACACAAATTAAGTGTGTCAATTGAAATCATGTTCATTGTCTGAAAATAGAATAAATATAGTAAAGTAAACAAATCAATGTTAGCCAGTAACCTAAATACATAATGTTAGTAACCAGAACATAAAACACATTTGTACATACATATTACAGAACAGTTACACATTATACCTTATATGTAATCATGAATATAAAAAACATCACTACAAGTGTACATTAATATGCTTTAGCAACCAAATATATAGTAACCAATTAACTAGTACACAACACCTAATGTATACAATCAGATTAATAGTTGCATGCCAAATATACAGTAACCAATTAACTAGTACACAATGTTAGTCAATAAGTAACCACCAATATAAAAGAAACAATTATAAATCTCAATAACATTATAATTTTACATAGTAACTAAGTCAGTATTGATTAGTAACCAGTTTAATGTTAAGCAGTAACCAAATCAGCATTAATCAGTAACCATTATATAATTACACAGTAAGCAATTCAGTATTAGTCAGTAACCAATATAATGTTGCACATTAAGTAAGTTAGCATTAGTCAGTAACCAAGTCAGTATTAGTCAGTAATATTATGCAATAAAGATTATAATTTTATCCAGTAACCAAGTTACTGTTTGTCAGTATAATGTTACACAGTAACCAACTCAGCAATAGCCAATTACCATTATATTGTTACACAGTAACCAAGTCAGCATTAGTCAGTAACCAATATAATATTGCACAGTAACTAAGTTAGCATTAGTAAGTAATCAAGTTAGTAATAGTCAGTAATAATTACTGTTATTTTTAATGTTGTTAAAATTATCAGCATATATAGGTAACCAATAGTGAAAAAATAGGTATCCATAAAATGCAAATGCAAATTAGGATGCAATAATTTAAATCAAGTATTAATTACCTTAAGTATCTTTGATTTAAAGATATTAGATTGCAACCTTCTCTCAGCTGTTGTGGAAAGTGTTGTGAATGTTGATATGGCTGCTTGTTTGTTTATGAAATACCATCTTTGAACCAGACAACGTAGGCATTCAATCATTGACGCAACTGGAAGATCCCTGATAAATTTTATTGCATTGTTAATAGATTCAGCTGTATTTGAAGTCATTGTTGAGTACCTGCTTACAGTCCCATGGAGCCTGGTGCACCTATCTAACTTGACCTCTTCCTCCAGATATGTTCTTATTCGAGGATCAATGGCATCAAGTTTAGCCATGTGTTTGTTGAATTGTTCAATAGTGTAAGCTCTACAAGCCCCGTTGTAAGCCTGTTTAACTTCTTCTCCTTTCTTTTTAAATCTGTTTTTTATATTTTTCAGTATATGATATGTGCAGGAACCATGCATGATATCCGAAAACACAAAATTCAGTCCTTGTATAATGGCTTCATGTCTGTCTGAAACAATACATTGACCTTCCCTAACTCTACAAGCAATTCTCAAATTTACGAAAAACCATCTCCAAGACAATTCATTTTCGCTGTCAACAACTGAAAAAGCAATCGAAATAATGTTTCGGTTTTCATCTTGTGTGCTTGCTATCAGTAGTGTTCCCCCGTAAGTTTATTGTATGAACATGCCATCGATTACAATGATTGGAAAATAATGGTGCTATGCTTGAATGGATGCTCCAATGGCAAAGAATAAATACTTGAAACGATCATTTGTTTCCAACTTAAGGGCTGTGACGAAACCTGATATGAAACATCAGCATTATCATTAGAATTACAAGTAGTATACAGTATCCAAATCACTAGTAATCGGTAACCGTTCATGTGGTTAATGGTATACAACTTGTATATTACATTTAGTAACTAAACATGCATATTAAGGTAACCAAACATGTATAATAACCATATACAAATGGTCTAAAGATTTAGTAACTAAACATGCATATTAACCGTTATATTGTCTAAAGTTGTATTGGTTATTGTGTAATATTATATTGGTTACTATATAATGCTGTTTTGGTTACTGCATAATATTACTGACTAATGCTTGTTAACCATATGCTTGGTAACCAATGCATTAGACAGTAACCAACATGTTGCATGAAGGTAACCAAGACATCATTAATCAGTAAATAATTTACATTGGTAACCTTCTTGCAACATGTTGGTGACTGTCTAACCATTATACTATGTAATGATGTCTTGGTTACTGTGTAACATCATATTAGTTATTGTCTAATGTTGTAAAACCAATAAAATGTTTTAAAGTGTTACCTGGATTAGTTTTCTTCAGCATGTGTAACCATGATGGGATCAGTGAGTAGTCGTGTGGATTTCCTCTCACATTTTCCAACGCTTTCTCCTTTGATCTCCTTGCTTTTTGGTAAGAGATAGACACATTATATTTTGACATCATGTCTTCCACAATATCGATTGGTATGTATATTTTCTTCAAATTTGTTATTTTTTGCATTATGCATTCATTGACCAACTCACTATTTGCCTGTCTGTGGTCTCCCAACAATACATTGACTGAACAAGTGTGGATGTCATTGAATTCTCTCACCTTGAACATACTGGTTTTTCAGAAACATGATGCTCTCATCTTCCATTTGTAATTTTCATCGTATACGCACACTAGCACAAAGTCTCTATAACTTGTTCGTTGGACTTTGTGTTGTCTATTTTTTCTGATTGAATGCAGCCTCATAGCTTGTGATAGGATTTTTTTGTCTTTGTAGGTTTGATGTAATTTTACTTCACGTTCATTCGGATCTGATATTACATCATCATATCGTTTTTCTGCGTATGATTTGTTATGTTGTCTGTCTCGTTGTTGTTCAATAATTTCCATTGCAAGCTGATCAGCATATTGTGTTCCAATTTGGCATTCTTGTCTTGCTAGTGGAACTAGTGCTGAATTCCCTTGTGTTGATCTGATTAGCATTACATCGTGAATGGTAGATTCTTCTACATTTGTCAAGTTATGCAAGATTGTTGTGTGTCCCATTCTGTGTTCAATATCTATAATCAGTGGGAATTTACCTTGTTCATCAGATTTTCTACTCATTTTCAGAAAGAATTGTAAGGTTGCTTCATCTGATATATTGATCGGTGGAATGTCTCTTCTAATCTGAAATTTGATTGACAATGATGTTGCGTTTGTGTCTAGCCGTAATGCACTGCATATTTTGTTTAGCATTTCTTTGAACGAACTAGTTGATGGAACTAGTATGCCGGTAACTTCAAATTTGGTGTATTGGTTACTATCAGCCCATGTGCCATTGAAATAAAGTACAACTGGAATCATCTCCATTGTCTGTCAACAGAATAAGTATTGGTAAGTAACCAAATCAATGTTAGCCGGTAACCAATATAATGTTAAACAGTAACCAAGTCAGCATTAGTCAGTAACCAAGTCTTCATTAGTTAGTAACCAAGTCAGTATTTTTCGATAACCAAGTCTGCATTAGTCAATAATATTTGTTTGGTTACCATTATAATTTTAAACAGCAACCAAGTCAGTAACCATTATAATGTTACACAGTAACAAAGTTAGCATTAGTCAGTAACCAATATAATGGTACACAGTAACCAAGTCATTATTAGTTAGTAACTAATGCAACATTAGTTAGTACCATTATGCATTAACCAATTCAGCATTAGACAGTAACCTAGTCATAGTTAGATAGTAACCAATGTAATGTTAAGCAGTAACCAATTCAGCATAACCAATAACTAATACAGCATTAACCAATACAGCATTAACCATGATGAAGGGTGAAGCAAATTTTTGGTGGGAAACGAATCAGGCGAGGGCGGGAGAAGGTGTAGTTACTTGGGAAATGTTTAAAACCCTATTTTTCGTAAACTATTTTTCATCTAGTATGCAGGCTAGGATGGAGGTAAAATTTCTGGAATTCAAACAGGAGAATATGACGGTGTCAAAATACGCTGCTAAGTTTAATGAGTTGGCTAGGTTTGCTCCGCATCAAGTTGATACGGAGGCTAGGAAAGCTAGAAGGTTTGAGCTGGGATTAAACCCTGGCTCTACAACAAGGTGGCAGTGTTGCAAATCCCTATATTTGCAGAACTCATGGAGAAAACGATTATAGCAGAGGAGGGGGGTGAGGCCATGAGTCTCTACAACAAGGAAAGAAGGAACAAGGGTAAGGTTGAAGGAGCTGGGAAGGTGAAAACAAACAGGGGAAATAGGAGTGAAAAGAGGAAGGGAAACAACTTTGGGGGTATGCAGGTGAAGCAGGAAGGTACAAAGAAGAAGCAGTTGGTACAATGTGGGAACTGTGGAAAGAACCATTTGGGGGAATGTCTGAAAGGTAAATTTGTATGTTTTAAGTGTGGACAGGAGGGCCATATCTCTCCCAACTGCCCAAATCCTAGAACTGTTAATGGGTGTTTTCTGTGCGGATCAAAGGAGCATAAGGTGAAGGACTGTCCGAAAAGGAGGACGGAGGCAGAAAGCGTGAACATGGGGAAAAGCGGCGGAACTTTAGCGATCACATGACCAACATCATCTAGCAAGCCGACAAAATCTACTGCAAGGGTCGTCAACATGACAGTCAAGGATACGGCGGCAGCCGACAATAGAACTCCAGGTATTATTCGTATAACTTTTATTCTCTTATACATGATTTTCCTATAAATAATAAATTATTTTATAAAGAAATTTTGAGGGAGGAATTTGAGTTCTTTTAAGAAATCAAATATCCGCTTAATCAGAAAGACAAGCTTTATGTGAAAAGTTATAGATCAGTTCGATCAATTATGATCGAGATCTACTAGAAATAACTGTGTATGCTATGTAACCTTATATGTGTAAGTTTTAAAACGGTATCCGGGGATGAAATCTTTATAAGGGAGGGTGAATGTAATAACCCGATATTTTCCATATAAATAAAAAAAAATTGCGTATAATTTTATTTTTTTTATTTTTAGGATGAGGATTTGTACAAGATAATGTGTATATATTTATGTGGTAAATAAAAACATATTTATTACATGAATATTTACAAATAATTTTATTTTAGAATTAATGATCATTATAAATTATATTTTTATAATAATTAATTTTATTCAGAAATGTTTTTATTATTTATTTTTTTCAAAGGAAATATGATATTATATTATTTAAATAATATAAGGAATGGTTATTATAGTTATTATAATTATTATTTATTTATATGAATTTTAGCTTCGATTATTAAGTTAAATATTTTAACTTAATTAATAAAGCTGTTTATGCAAGGTAAACCAAATATGGAATCCAAACCCTAATTATGGTTTTGGAATAAGGAATGATAATAATATAATATTAATTATATTTTTGATTTTTTAGTGCTATAAATATGTACTGTATACGTGGACCGATAATGGTTGGTCAATTATGGTGTATCATGACAAACCCTAGTAACCCTAATTTGAAACTCAAATCGGAGTTTATGATGGGTAAGAAATTGTGTTATTTGATTAATGTTGAGTATTATAGAATTTAAGGTTAATTAGGAAAACCCTAATTATTATTTAGGAACTCTAATTATTTGAACCCTAATTTATAAATTTGAAACCCTAATTAATATTTAGGAACCCTGATTATTTTAAAACCCTAATTTTCTATTAAAACCTTTAATTTTAATTACTGTGGTCTAATTAAAATTTCATTAAACTTTAAACTTAAATTTTTAAACCCTAGAAATTATTTGGAAAACCTTAAGGTTTAAGATCTATTAATTTTAACCTAGATTCAAGCACCATGGACAAAAACACCCTTAAAATACTTTGTTAGTTTACTAAAATAGCCTTTTTGGTATTTATTTAATAAGCTAGATTGCAAGTCACCACTCTAGATTTATAGCACATGCCTAAAACTTCTCCAATCTTATCCTCTTTGACACCTTGCAAGTTAGATACATTGAATCTAAGAATTATAAATAGGTTAGGAGAGAGAAAATTACACATATTTGCTCATTTGTGCTCATACACTTCTCCAAGACCATCTCTCTCTAAACCCACGAATTTCCAGTGCTAGACCAGTCCCCAAATCAAGCCCCACGAATTCCATAACAAAATCAGTAGCCAAGAATCAAAGATTGCTCATACGAGGTATAAACCCTAAAACAAAATTTGACTTTTGATCCTATGTTAGATGTTAGTTTTTTGTGTTAAATATGTTGTATGTAGTGTATAAAGATGATCTGGGTTGCTAGATGTTAGATCCATAACATCTAGAGGCTCGAATTTGAAGATTTATAAAATCTGGAAAAATAAAATTTTGTTGTCTGACAAGGAATGTCAGGCCTTGTAGATCTCCTTCTGTGTTTAGTTTTTGTGTTTTTAAGCTTTGATCTTGTAGTATGCCATGAGATCTTTGATCTGAAACTGGAATCAGAGTCAAATCATAAGCTGATTAAAAGTTATTAGTCGTCAAACCACGTTGACCAACATTGACCGAACGTTTCTGGGTAACCCAGAACGTGCCCAGAAAGTCTGACAGCATGTTCATGCGTTTAGATCTTGCTTGTTTTTACGTGTTAGACTATCTTATTGTGGTAATGTTGTTGTCTGAAGTGTCTACATGACCATGCCTCTAGAATCTTTATATCCTTCTCTGAATCAAAGTAATCAGTGGTCAAAGTGGTGTGGACGAAACTGCCGGATGAAGTTTCTGGGTTACCCAGAAACCTTCATAAGCAGTTTCTGACCACTACTTTGACCAGTCCATATTGGTTTGATGTGTTGTTGTTATGTTGATTTTTTTGTGATAGATCTATAGTACTACATGTGTTCTAGAACCTGAAAGCCTTAAATCACTTAAACATCAACAGGATATCAAGTTGTGGAAGCCCAAAAGTGGACAGTCGAACTGTTATTCATTTTTGGGTAACCCAAAAATGAAGAACAGCTCTGACAGCTACTTTATGGGCCTAGATCTCTCTGGTTTTATGCTTTTTGGCCATGTTTGTTGTTGGATCGTGTAATCTGATAATAGAACTACAACCTCTAATCATTAGCTTGCTTAAAGCAATAGGATCGGTGTTTAATGCTTGGTCAAAGTAGTCACCCAGAATCGTATATGAATGTTCTTGAGGGCTCAAGAACACCTAAAGCGATGCTTTCGTCGCTAAAGGCTATAGCGATTTTGATTTAATAATTTTATTTAATTTATTTTCCAAAATCATTTAAAAATAGAAATTAATTATTAAAAATTCCAAAAATAGTTTTAAAAATTATTCTAAGTTATAAAAATTAACTTTTAATAATTTGACATATTTTCATAAATATTAATAATTATTTGGATATTATTTATATTTTATTTGATTAATAAATACATTAAATAAATTGATTAAAATGATTTTTTTATGTTAAAAATCATTTTAAATGATAAAAGGTATTTAATAATATTTTAAGTTATAAAATATAACTTTTAATATTTTAAGACAAATTTTATTAATTATTTAATATTAATGCTATTAGATTTAATTAGTAATTATATTAAATAAATTAATTAAAAATGATTTTATAATTAGAAAAATCATTTTAAATGAAAGTAAATAGTTTAAAAATATTTTAAGTTATAAAATATAACTTTTAATATTTAAAGGATGATTTCATTAATAATTTAATATTAATGATTATTAATTTATTATTAATAATATTAAATTTATTTAATAATTATATTAAATAAATAGTTTAAAATGGTTTTAATTTAAAAATCATTTAAAAGGATATAAATGAATTAAAAATATTATTAAGTTATACTTAATGACTTTTAATATTTTGATAAATAATATATTAATACTTTAATATTAATGATAATTATTTAAAAATGATTTTAAATATTTTAAAAATCATTTAAGGGTAATATTAATATTTTAAAAATATTTTGAGTTATTATAACTAACTTTAATATTTTGGCAATGGTTTTATAAATGGTTTAATATTAATTAAATATTAATTATAATAGAATTGTTTAATATTTAAATTATTTAATAATGATTTCGATGTTTGAAAATTCATGATAAATTATAATAAATGTTTAAAAATTATTATAAGTCATTTAAAAATAATATGACTGATATATAAGTTATTTAAATGGATATTGAACTACTGTATAGAGTCTTAGACTTGATAAATACCCGATAAAGTTGTTAGTACACTGACATATTTCAGAAATTAATCTGGACTTAGATAGGTTGACTTGATAAATGTTTATTTGTGATTCAATGGTTGTTAAACTTACATGACAATGTGATTAGGTTATGTGCTGACTACAAATAGCAGTACAATATGATATCATATGTTATTCTAATCAAGCGAATGATCTATTTAATGACATGGCTTGATATAAAAGATAATCTAAGTTATGTAGCGGCAGACAATGATGATTCAACCCTTTGCATTTACTTTTTGATGAAACGGATACGCTGTGAAGATAATATCCGAACTATTCTTTTTATTATCCAAATATTTCAACCTTTGTATATACTTATGCAATGATTCTGTATAAGTAAGTTATTAAATTATAATCTATTGTACAAGTTCCTTAATTCTGTTATTGTAGATCAAGAAATATATTATGTTCGTTAATTTTTAGACATGGTTATATAAGTGTCCTCACTTGGATAATCATTATATTTTATCACATGTTGATACATACTTATCGGTGTCCAGTATGTACAAGTTGAATTAAAAGTCGTCTAAGCTATTTGATCTAGCTAGACACTAACTTAAAATTGTTGTTGAACAAGATAAAAACTTTATTATTATCCAACTGAATTGTTTTGGTTCGGATTCAAGACTGGTATGAATATCCCAAATATGGGAAACCTTTATGCGCCTAAGGCGGAAATGCCGGACGAAAATATTGTCCTATAATGTAATATTGATCAATACAGGGCATAACGGGCTGATCACCCCCGTGCCCGTAAGTTATGACAATTTACAGATGAAGTTCTGTTTAACCTTTTCAAAAATAGAAAACAATGTTCATAGTCTGTCAAATGATCCTCATTTATAGTCAATACGTAGTTTCAAAAATTTAAAATCGAAATGATATGTTGTTTATTATTAGTTCAGCTTACTTCATAACTGTTGATTTGTTGTAGAAGTATCGTTCAAAGAAAACATTTCATTCATTCAACTAAATGTAATTGTTGCTATTACTTGTTGAGCACTCAAAAGCTCATCCTTACTTAATTTAAATGTTTTCAGCTAAGTATGAACTGTTAGGTTTGTAATATTCATAACGCAATCAAATTGCATAAAAAGTGCGGAAGCGTGTAAAAATCAGAGTTTAAAAATTTACAAACCATATACCCGGATCATCCTTTATGCGCAATTATTAATTTAACGAAAAAGATAACGAATGAGAATCATACCCTTGAAGATCGAGCTTCCTCAGGTACAAGTTCACCTCCAATCCTTTTCGCGTTCAATCTTGAATCCACCGGGTTTGGTTCCTTCCTTTGATCAACGTTAGCCACCCAAGTGTTTGGCCTCTAGAGGTGATCCACCAAGGAAGAAGAAAATTCAAGAAGAAGGGTGGTTGGCTAAACCCTAGTTTTTCTATCTCTATAGAAAAGGCATACTCCCAACAACTTGGAATTATTACGTTGTTTATTAAAGTCAACAACACCTTCACCCATAATAAGACTCCTCTTATTTATAGATGTGGACAACCCACCTTAACAATTAAGGAATTGGGATTTATTTAATTAATTAAATTCTTTTAATTAATTAAGCTCCCTAATCTTATTAGGGAGAATTAATTAAACTCCTTTAACTAATTTTCCTTCCTAATCCAATTAGGAATAAATGAGAGTACTTATATTAAATTAATTCCTAAACTCTTTAGAAATTAAAATAATAATAATTGTAATAATATTAATAAGACTCCTCTTATTAATTTATATTTAATATTTCTAAAATATTAAATAATAAATATTAAGCTATTTAATTTATTCTATCACCATAGATTAAATTAAATATACATAATATATTATTACGATTATGCCATTAACTTCTTAAATAATTATTCTTCCTTTTATGGTGTGACCCTTTAGGTTCTCCATATTAAACCTAGGTTGTGAATAAATCAATTAGAACAATTCTAATCTTATTTAAATAAATAAATTAAATAATTAATTTATTTAAATAAATAATATTTATTCTACAATAGGGATAAGCCTCTCCCTAGCGATCAACGACTTTCCGGATAATATAGATTTCAACATTAATCATAAAAGAACCTTTGAGTAAATAGTTCTTCAAACAATTCAATCCTTCCACCATCTGATGTCCCAATTAAATATAAGACATGGAATTCTTTGTCAAGTCTTATTTTATTTAATTATATGTATTTCGACTCTTAAATGCATAACTCAAATAATGCAAATTAGAAACTCCTTTCTAATTTCATTCCGCCTTCGCCAAGGACTCTTTGGGTTGTCATTTATCGAATCACATAGGACATTTCTCTTCTTTTATTAGAAGTGGTAGATTCTTTATTGATCATACATTATCTCCATGTACAACTTATTATACCCAAGCATACCCTTTGATATACCCTAAGGGTCTTAAGGAATAAGTCAAAGTATAACTCATCATACACAAGATACTATGATGATCTCAAGTCCAGGATCACTTGTCTTTACTATCACTACAGGAATTCCTATCGACGTGCAAATAAAACTCCATTAGGTATTCCTTAGCGAGCCACGTTCGATTGAACTTATTCTCTAATAAGCACCTACATACTTGCTTTAGTGTCTCCACACAAATGATCATGAGATCAATCATCCTCATCCAATGAGCAAGCAACGTATGTACCCAATCTATCCGGATTCACTAATCCCCAATTTAGTAATCCAATGATTGGGAACTATTTTAGTTTTAAGCTTTCTAAGAATTTAGATCTCATTAGAATGATCATCATCATTATTCTAAAAGCATTGCTTAAAACTATGGGTTTATCACATATTATAAAACAAACATCATGTAGATAATTAAAAGCCTTTAATAAATTAATACTTTTTATTAATAAATGAATAAGATTGTTACAAAGTATATGCTTTATCATCAAACATGATTGGCTTGTGTGCATACTACTTTCAATCTCCCACTTGCACTAAAGCCAATAATCATGGTATCTCATACTCTTCTTCTCTAAGTGACGATTATCCTGCTGTTGGATAAGCTTTAGTTAATGGATATGTAATGTTGTTCATGAGATTCCACTATCTCTATAGTGATTTCCCATCTTTCAATGATTCTAATAATCAATTGAAAGTGCCACAACACATGTTTAGATCCAAGATGAGACTTAGGAACCATTCCTAGTTACGTAATGAACTTTTAATCCAAACAATCAACTTGCGACTTCATTTATAGCTATATACTTTGTCTTTATCACTAAACCAAAGAACTCTTTCTTTGTTTGGAACCTTTCAATTCTTTGCACCACTTGTTCAAGATAACGCTTTACCTTAAAGTGGATTTTACATTATCTTGGTGCGAATGAAAAACTTGAGTCAGTAAAGCCCTCTAGTTTTAATTCGGACCCACCATGTTTGCTCACATCCTTAGTGCTTGGGTTAAGAACTTTAAGATGTTTTTCACCGCCTTTATGTTGATCTTCTCGAATATGACCGATCAACATCAGGTCTCGTACATTTCATTGCATACATGATTGTCACTCATGCGATCTCTCTTCTTTGGAGTCTATGGGGACTATTAAGAGATACACTCCATGGCTCATCGACATGAGACATCTCTTGAGTTTGCCATGCTAAGCGACTTTAGCATCAAATGAATATCGTTCCTTGGGTTAAGTCGAGCATCCTCTTAAATCTATCTATATAGATTTATATCCCCAATTAAGATACTCTTCCCAAATCATTCGTGGAGGAATGTTTAGACAACTTTATCTTCTTGATTGTAGCATTGGTATGTCATTCCTTATCCGTAGTATATCAACATATAATATTAGGAATGTCACGATGCTCCCCCGACCCCTTTGTACACACTAGAATTCTTACTCATCGTATGTAACTCGGATCATCATCTTCTATGATGCGTACCTCATCATCATCATCCATGATGAATCCATACCTCCTAGGTATCTTGGTACTTATTCCGGACTTACGATTCGGTTGATGTGGTACAATAGGTCTATCTCTGAGTTCCTCTTATTTGACTTATAGTGTTTTGTGGTTCTTGAACTCTTCAAGATCTATTATCTCCCACTAGCCCCTTCAATGATAAGCGCCTTTATCTTAGAAGGCGGCGTGTTTCGTAACAAACACCTTTTGCTAAGTAGAATTATAGAACATATACCCTAAACTTACTTTAGGATGTCCCACAAATCTGTACATGTCAAATTTTATCCCAAGCTTATCCTTTGAAACCGTTTCACATAAGTTGGACAACCCCTTATCTTAACATACTTAAGATTAGGAATCCTCCCTATCCTTAACTTTTATGGAGTCTTGGGGCGGATTTAGAGATTACCTTTTCGTAGATAGATGTCGACCATTTCTAGGACATGATCCTGAAGGATCTTTGGAATGTCAGTAAAATCATTATGGACCGCACCATGTCCAATAAGGTACGATTTTTCCTTTCAGATACATCAATCAATTATTGCATATCAGGATGTGTCCATTATGAGAAAACTATTTGAGATGATCTAGAAACTTATTGCACAAGTATTTATCCCTTGATCTAATCAAAGAATCTTAATACTTTGCCAATTTGTTTCACTTTTGAATTCTTTGAACCTTTCAAATAATTCACAATTGTATTTCAGCAAATATACACATTCAACTCTTTGAATGACCATCTCCTTTTCTTATACTAGTTTGTTCAATTTGTAAAATATATTTTTCACGTAAGTCAAGTATACAAAATCCATTAAGTGATATTCCAGTCCTATACAAAACATTATTATTATAAATAGAACAACAATTATTCTTAATTATAATACCAAAGATTTCATTGTCCAACAATAAAATGGAAATAATATTTTTTAACAAGAACTGGAATACAATAACAACTTATTGACTTAATAGATTTTCCCATAGGCATTGCTAAACTATAAGTTTCTATGGCTAATGCAGCAACCTTTGCTTCATTTCCCGCACTTAGGATTACTTATATTTGTTTAGCTTTCTACTTCTGCTTGGTCCCTTCATAAATCTATATTTATGATAACCAAAGTCGGTATCCAATACCCAAGTAGAACCTTGACTTAAAGAAAAATTTATTTCAATCATGAACAAAAGCGTATTATGGCAGAAACTTCACTAAGCTTCTTTGGTTAGCCTCTGCAAGATGCTTCTTGCAGTTTCTTTCCGTGTCCAGGCTTATAGCAGTGGAAGCAAACTCCTTTGCTATCCGTATTAGTTTTGTTCTTATTATCCTTTGTTTTGCCTTTTTATTTACCTTCTTTGAATCGTTCTTCTTTTCAGAAGATCCTTTGGCCCCTACCAAGAAGACTTGATCTTTCTTGGTTGGAAAGTGACTCTCAACATTTTCAATATGTTAAGCAAATCAAAGAAAGTTGATATCTAGCTTGTTCATATGAAAATTCACAACAATTATGAAAGGAGTCAAGGGAGTGAGTGCAAGATCAAATCTTGGCTCAACTCTCCATCCATGACAAAAACCGTTGTTCTAATTGATCAATCAAATTGATTATGTTAAGAACTTTTTATCATCATTATAGTGCCATTGGCCATTCTAGATCGGAAGAGCTCCTTAGATATCGATATCTATCGGCCCTACTTTCCTCACCATCAACTATTTGATGTGCGGGAGTATAGTAAAACATCCATAGTTTCATGCCGTATTTGAAGCTCGTTACTCATGGATGCGAGCATGATGCATTGAGCCAATGTGCATCATCTTGCCACTTTCTAAAAGTAGCAATCTCTTCCTCGAGGCATTATGCGCAACCATTGCATGGATAGGCGTATTAAGGACATAAGATAGCTTTTCGACTATGAGAACTATTCTCAAATTCCTTAACCAATCCATTTAATTGATGCAGTTAATTTAGCATCTAATATGCTTCATTGATGATAGTAATTTTAGACATTGTAAAATTACGTAAATGAATTTGTAATTAACAACATTTTAACATACATTCTATTATTAATTACCAAAATAAATTAGGTCTTGTTTTAAATTGGTATCTCCACTATTTTCTTCAAACTATATTACCCTCACTTATATAGTTCGGCAAAATCTAATTAAAGATTTGCTAGTGAGAATAAGGATCCCATTTCAAATGTATATAGCCTTGTGGTGACACAACAAACTACTATATATAAATAAATAGGTAGACAACTTTTGTCAATTACATCAACTATGCAACTCCTTGATTTTGCCTCTTAGATTATTTTGATCAGTGGTGGCACATTCGAATCAAAATTATCCAAGTTAAGTCCGACCTAGCACTCCATATATTCAAAAAAGAAAAATATCATCCTTGTGGTGACACAACAAAACAATAATGTTCAATTTTCTTTATAAGCATCAAATGTGATAAATTAACATCTTAAATACTTAATACTTGCCTTGTGGTGACACAACAAACTCATATTAAATATTTAATACTCTATTAATTTTATCATGCTAGAAGGCGACGTTCGATATTCCAAATAACTTTGAACGCTTAGGACTTAATATAAAAATTGAGGGGTTTGTTATTAATTTGTCTCATCTTGTTTAGTGCGCATGCACATATATATATAAAATACGCGTCATATTAATAAACATGCGAATCATGTTTGCATAATATATAATATATATAGTATAAACATGCACATATAGAATACTATATTCTACCCGGATTGATTATGGACTTTTATTCTAGTTTGGTTCACTAGAGCCACCAAGTGAACCAAAAGGTCAAACCCTAGGGGTGCAAGAAATAATATTTAAATATAACTATTACATTTTAAACCGGGCTCCATTACAAATGGGTCTTCAAGCGCTTCCTTCTCTTGATCTCTAATTCTTCAAAATTAATTCTAAATATTCCTATTACAAAACTATTTTAAAATAAATAGAAACCTTGATCGTGATCGAGGGAAGTACATAGGAGGAGATAGAATTTACATTAAGAAAAATTAGAGAAGGCGAAGTCTGCAGACCCCATTTAATAAAACCCATACATTCATGCATCCAACTAAAATAAAATCCAATCGAATTGGTGATAGTCCATAATCAATCCCATTTATTATCATACACATCACTATATGTATCAATAAATAACATTCATCTTATGAATAATAAACATTTAATATATATATTGATATCATTTAATGGGCAAATTTAGTTAGTATAAAATCTAATTTTGAATAAAAATAAACTCCTTTATTTAAATCCAAATTTAAATCAAAATAAAACTATTTTATTTTAATTTATCCAATTTTGAATAAAATAAACTATTTTATTTTAATCAAAATCTTTAATCAAAATAAACTCCTTTATTTTAATTAATTATGGAATCCAATTCACGTAATAAAAAATCTTTAATTAAAATAAACTCTTTTATTTTAATTAATTATGGAATTCAATTCCATGTAAAAAAATATTAAAGGAAACACGGTTTTTCTTTCCTATTCACAAATAAACTATTTTATTTTGAATAATATGAAATCCTATTTCATATCTAAATAAACTCCTTTATTTAAGGAAACATGGATTCTCTTTCCTATTCACAAATAAACTCTTTTATTTTGAATAATATGAAATCCTATTTCATATCTAAATAAACTCCTTTATTTAAGGAAAGATGGATTTACTTTCCTATTCACAAATAAACTCCTTTATTTTAGGAAAAATAAAATCCAATTTCAACTCCAATTAGTTATCATGGAATCCAATTCCAACTCTAATTAGTTAGCATGAAATTCTAATTTTAAAATTAAAATAAATCTTTTATTTTAATATTAAAATAAACCTTTTATTTTAAAATTAAAATAAACCTTTTATTTTAATTATAAAATTATTAAAATTAAAATAAAACTTTATATTTTAATATTAAAATAAACCTTTTATTTTAAAATTAAAATAAACTTTTATTTTAATTATATATAATAATTTTAAAATTAAAATAAAACTATTATTTTAAAATTAAAATAAACTTAATATATATATATATATATATTAGTTACTATTTGAACATTCATTAGTTGAATTTGCATGCCTAAAAAATAAAAAACGTGATACTTAAATTTGCGTGTCTCGCTATTTATGATAAACCGAACACATCTTGCCCTTTTTTTTTTTTTATTAAATTTGGTGGCGCCTTTTTTAAAATTGTTAACATGCTTATTCAAAATCAGCAAATCCTTTATTTACTTGAAAAAATGTAAAATTAACGTTAAGCGATACCAATAAAAAAAAGAATGCAATTCCATGAATTCAAGGTATATATATATATAAAAAGCGCTTTCAAAAGCAGGTTTTTTTTTTTTTTTTTTTTAATAAATTTTATACAATTAAATTATGCCCAATTAAATTGTTCTAAACACATATCAATATAGATATTAAATTAAAATAATTAATAATTCGCATAAAGGTTTGGCTCTGATGCCACTGTTAGGTTTGTAATATTCATAACGCAATCAAATTGCATAAAAAGTGCGGAAGCGTGTAAAAATCAGAATTTAAAAATTTACAAACCATATACCCGGATCATCCTTTATGCGCAATTATTAATTTAACGAAAAAGATAACGAATGAGAATCATACCCTTGAAGATCGAGCTTCCTCAGTACAAGTTCACCTCCAATCCTTTTCGCGTTCAATCTTGAATCCATCGGGTTTTGGTTCCTTCCTTTGATCAACGTTAGCCACCCAAGTGTTTGGCCTCTCAGAGGTGATCCACCGAGGAAGAAGAAAATTCAAGAAGAAGGGTGGTTGGCTAAACCCTAGTTTTTCTATCTCATAGAAAAGGCATACTCCCAACAACTTGGAATTATTACGTTGTTTATTAAAGTCAACAACACCTTCACCCATAATAAGACTCCTCTTATTTATAGATGTGGGCAACCCACCTTAACAATTAAGGAATTGGGATTTATTTAATTAATTAAATTCTTTTAATTAATTAAGCTCCCTAATCTTATTAGGGAGAATTAATTAAACTCCTTTAACTAATTTTCCTTCCTAATCCAATTAGGAATAAATGAGAGTACTTATATTAAATTAATTCCTAAACTCTTTTAGAAATTAAAATAATAATAATTGTAATAATATTAATAAGACTCCTCTTATTAATTTATATTTAATATTTCTAAAATATTAAATAATAAATATTAAGCTATTTAATTTATTCTATCACCATAGATTAAATTAAATATACATAACTATATTATTACGATTATGCCATTAACTTCTTAAATAATTATTCTTCCTTTTATGGTGTGACCCTTTAGGTTCTCCATATTAAACCTAGGTTGTGAATAAATCAATTAGAACAATTCTAATCTTATTTAAATAAATAAATTAAATAATTAATTTATTTAAATAAATAATATTTATTCTACAATAGGGATAAGCCTCCTAGCGATCAACGACTTTCCGGATAATATAGATTTCAACATTAATCATAAAAGAACCTTTGAGTAAATAGTTTCTTGACAATTCAATCCTTCCACCATACAATGTCCCAATTAAATATAAGACATGGAATTCTTTGTCAAGTCTTATTTTATTTAATTATATGTATTTCGACTCTTAAATGCACAACTCCAAATAATGCAAATTAGAAACTCCTTTCTAATTTCATTACGCCTTAACCCAAGGACTATTGGGTTGTCATTTATCGAATCACATAGGACATTCTCTTCTTTTATTAAGTGGTAGATTCTTTATTGATCATACATTATCTCCATGTATAACTTATTATACCCAAGCATACCCTTTGATATACCCTAAGGGTCTTAAGGAATAAGTCAAAGTATAACTCATCATACACAAGATACTATGATGATCTCAAGTCCAAGGATCACTTGTACTACTATCACTACAGAATTCCTATTGACAGCAAATAAAACTCCATTAGGTATTCCTTAGCGAGCCACGTTCAAGTGAACTTATTCTCTAATAAGCACCTACATACTTGCTTTAGTGTCTCCACACAAATGATCATGAGATCAATCATCCTCATCCAATGAAAGCAAGCAACGTATGTACCAATCTATCCGGATTCACTAATCCCCAATTTAGTAATCCAATGATTGGGAACTATTTTAGTTTTAAGCTTTCTAAGAATTTAGATCTCATTAGAATGATCATCATCATTATTCTAAAAGCATTGCTTAAAACTATGGGTTTATCACATATTATAAAACAGCATCATGTAGATAATTAAAAGCCTTTAATAAATTAATACTTTTTATTAATAAATGAATAAGATTTTTACAAAGTATATGCTTTATCATCAAACATGATTGGCTTGTGTGCATACTACTTTCATGAACAACCTGAAGGCTCTACCAAGAACAAAGGGAAAGGGAAGGTCGATGAATGAATGGTAATACTATCTTTTGTAATAACTAGACTTTATTAGGATAATGATGATATATATTAATTATCATGTAATGTAACGAATGTTTAAAGGTTTCGTACTTGGGATTGAAAACTCTGATAATATGCAAATTAAATTTGATAATCTATATTATTGTTATTATTATTAGTATTATTCCGCTCATAGAAATGGTATCGTGAAGCACTGAGTTCGGGTTTCAAGTACCTAAATTTGGGGGCGTCACATCAGGGTTTCAGAATAATATCATGAAAAATGAATATCAACAATTCTTGGAATAAGAACGATAATTCAATATAAATCAACAGATATATATATAAATTCAAAGGCTATAAAAGTATCCGTCTGGATCACAATTTATACTGAGCAGTCATTAAGGACTATTGAACATCTACTAGAATTACCAATATTAAACTGATAACCCAAAAGAATCAAGTATTATAGATGATCAGTCTAAAATACTTTAAGTTATGCATAACACCATAGTAATAATATACTCATGTGTCAGGGTTTCCAACAACATACAATCCCCTTACCTTAAGGGTTGTTCAACTCAGTTTTCAAGATTTCCGCACCAATCAATTGGTTTGGACAGTTTTATAAACATGCATATAGTATAGCCAAAGCAAATGGCATAGACACTTTCACAATATTCAAGAACAATACTAAGTTCACATGAATAATAGTTTTCACAATAGTTTTAGATATACTAGCTCAATTGAACGAATAAATAGGATAACTTGCGTTCAATAAGATAAGCTTACGATATTCATTGAATAAGTAACGCAAGAGTTAGAATACTTGCACAATATAAAGTAGGGTTCGTATACTTGCTCAATATAGATTTGAGTAAGGTTAGAGAACTTGCCTTAGGCATAGTTTATCCACGTTTAAGATTTCAACACTTTTGAATCCTATTTATTGCGTATTATATGTTCAAGATGTGCATTAGCTAACATATATAGGTAATTTCAATGTACACATAAACGTCTAACTTAGTTATCACTTCGTACACCTCACTTATCCTATATTCTCATAGCACAATTTAGTTTGTAAGTCATCGCAATTACAACAACGTTTTGATTAAAAACATTCTTTGGACTTAACATTCGGAAATTATGATCAACCTTTGTCTCTATCACATAGCATGCTTCTTAAAACATTACCTATCATATTTGTCATATAAGATAAAGTAATCGTGTAAGCCTGCTTCAAACATCAGTTCAAAAACAGAAGCTATACACGATGGCTTCTTTTTGGCAAGCAATTGCATTTATCTAAAGCTTAGGGATGGCGCATTTACCGTCTCCCCTGCTAGACTCACAGTGAGCTACGCCTTTCGGTTTCAGTCCACTCTAACATACTACTATACTTATAGTTTAACATACATGCATGCTAGAAGCTTTCACATACCACATTAACATTCTTGTGCTCATTTTTACAAGCTCTTTAATTTATTACTTTATATGGAATTTTAAAACTTAACACGTCATACAACCACTAAGTCTATCATGCTTTCTCTCTAAACATACAAGATAGTCATAAAACTCCTTTTAGGCATGCTTGTGAATATTCATAACACATGTGTGCAATTAGCACCACTTTGGTTGAAAATATGCTTCGTTTATGCTTTTCTTAAAATGTGATACATAAGCATGGTATATATACGTTTATACTATATGAGTGAGTCTGAGAGTAACATCAAATGCGATCACAAAAGTCAGATTCTAATCCTCAAGGTAGCATGTTCGAAATTCGTAATTTCATTCGTAAAGCTTACTAATTAGTTCCACATGTCGATGCTTGCTTACTAACCTCATAAACACCATCTAAAGGTTTATTCATGCATTTCTAAGTCATACTAACATACTTGCAAGGTCAGTACATAAATAAGTCATTTATACTTGTCAAGTTCGTTTCTAAAGTTCTCAAATTCATTTTAAGTTGCACATTTTCGTTAATTTTTTTAATTTAGTAAAACATGTTCATATTAAGTTAATATACTTGTTTATACCCCTTACACATGCTTGCAGGCTATTATAAGTCATGGTACTATAACAGCTTTTTAAAAAGTAAGCTCAAATCGATCTCATTAAGCGTAGCAGAAATTGTACCAAGCGCTTTAAAATGTTAATACTGGCAGAACAAGGCTTATACCGTTCGAGCCAGAACAAGTAAACCTCCTTTGTGACGCCCCAAAATTAGGTATACATCACCCATCTTGGGTAGTCGGATACATGGTATGTAATTTAAATACAACTTACTAATATAAGCTGTAAGTACAATACGACATAAACTGTGAGTTTGAATACAAATATTGTCTACTAGATATTATACAAACTCAAAAGGAGTCCTCATTACAATTATTATCACACTATTTCACAGAATAGTGAGGACTACTAATGCTATCCTCTGGACCATTACTCCGTTCCTCGACTCATCCCAGCTATGTTCTCATTTCCTGAAGAGAACAGTGAAAGAAAGGGTGAGCTCAACTAGCCCAGTAAGAAATATTATGACTAAGATAATGCAGAATAAATTATCAATAGCCTTCAACAATGTTAAAGCGATAAAATATAATAAACATCAAGTTTAAGCTGCAGCGAACAAGAAATCCATTAAAAGAGTCAAGTAGAAAATAAAATCTACTATCTTTTATGATTTAAAAGATTTTCATCCTTTGTTATAGGTGAGACTCAAACTTTTAATAAATATTCCACATCATCGAATCACCCCACACTTTCGACCAAGGATATTGTTTAGTATCACGACCACACTTATTCATGTACTACGACCAAGAATAGTTGTGTATTCATTAATGGTCATGATCATGTCAACAATCGTCCATCAATGCACTCTGACCAATGAGGATTTTTTATCACATCATTTGTAACATTACGGGCCATGATTACATCGAATAGTCTCTCGGTCATAATCATACCAAGTCCATCTATGCACTACGAAAGCCATGAGATGACTTTCAACATAATATAAACATGAGGATGATGACAATGATATAAGAATTCAATAAAACAAGTTCAAGAATTATTTTATCCAGAATTATTAACGCCCAAATTATCAACATGATCTTTGTTTTGTAGAGTAAAATTCAAGAATGATCGGAAGAATATTTCCATAAAAGATCTTTGGATGAAGCGCTTAAATATCAAGGATATTCCACTAATTTAATGGAGTATAGAAGTCAAAGTTTTAACCAACCGGGTATAATAAAGAATGGAATAACAAAAGAAATCACCATGCATGCGATAGGCCGCACAGCGAGTTATTCCAACAGAATAATAAATAACGGAACCCGGTCCCAGCGTAAAAACGCATGCATGAGGATGTTCCAGCGTAATAATAATAAAAAACGGAACCAGTCGGTGTAAAATACAGATAGGATGTTCAACAGAATAATAATAAAAGACGGGTTAACTGTGTTCATGTAAAACACACGCAGGATGTTCCAACAGAATAATAGAAGAATGTCACCAAGTATATAGGTAAAGCTGGCGTATACTGAGTTATTCCAATGAATAATAAGCAATGGAATAACAACAGTTCTCTTCATGAATAAGAAAGAATAACACCCTTTACTTTTGGTAGGAGATTGAATATCGCAGAGTAGTGTAGTAACAAAATACTCTTCTTCTTTTCTCTTATTCTCTCTATACTTTCTCTCTCTAAAGCTTGAATGAATTCGTGAAAAATAATGAAGCACTAGGCCTCTATTTATAGAAGATTTCTAGCTTAGCACCTACCATGTGAAAAGGCAAGTGGCTTGACGACTGGTGATGTGAAAAGAAAAGTGGTTCGACGCCTGTAATGTGAAACGACAAGTGGTTCGACGCCTATAATGTGAAACGACAAGTGGTTTGACGTCTGGTAAAGGTAATTACTATTGACGAAGGTAATTACTATTCACAAGGGTAATTACTATTGACGAAGGTAATTACTATTGACGAAGGTAAATACTATTGACAAAGATAATTACTATTCACAAAGGTAATTACTATTGACGAAGAGACTCTTATATGATGACATATGGGCCCCCCATAAAATAATCAAACTTACCACAAACGTCTCATAACAGACTCTTTATATACATTAAGGATTGAATAAATATTACCACAAATTATTTTATTTTTAATCAACACATTTTTTAATCTTTCAACAATTATTAATCATTTATAACTTGTCGTCTCAATTAATAATATAACATATTATATGAGATGATCTTGTGAGAATAATTGAATCAATAATATAAGAGATATGATCAAGAATTATTGTAGCAATAATTGAGCATAATGAGTGACTTCTCACGTAAGCATCAATAATCAATACTGTGTATGCTACTATGCAACCACGCGTATTCATCGTACTTTCTTTACCAAGGGTAGTTCAACAGTTTTAACGGTAACACCTCCGCATAGTTATTTTTATAAAATATTTTTGTCGTTTTCTCAATCCGACAATAATTACATTATGGGGTCCACTGATGATTGAGTAGTTAGACGAATATTCCTTAACAAAAAGAATATTCCCCACCAAACGAATATTTTATAACAACTTGCATACTTTGCAAAATTTATAAATATTACCCACAACTATAACATTATATCAAATTTATTCCATAATATTCAAAAATAATATTTATAGAAAATTCATCTTTATTTATAATATTTGGGGTCTTACAACCTCCCTTCTTATGAAATTTAGCCCTCGAAATTAGGGTACGATACTGGTATGTCGAAGAGGTAAGGATACCTTGATTTCATTTTTGATTCTAACTCCCAAGTCATTTCCTCAACATCGTGGTTCCTCCACAAAACTTTGACTTGAGGTATAACCTTGGGCGTAGAATATGTTCCTTCTTATCCAAAATTTGAACAGGAACCTCTTCATACGTCAAATCTTCCGCTATTTCATCTGGTTCTAACTCAATAATATGGTACGGGTCTTTCACATATTTACGTAACATGGATATGTGAAAAACATTATGAACACGAGACATATTTGGCGGTAGAAAGCGAGTCTATATAAGCCACAGTTCCTACTCGATCGAGGATTAAAAATGGACCGATGAATCGAGGATTAAGTTTTCCTCTCTTTCCAAATCTTGTAACTCCTTTCCATGGAGCAACTCTTAACAACACATGATCTCCTATATCGAATTCCACGTCCTTTCGATGAAGATCAGCATAACTCTTTTGTCGATTTTGTGAGGTTTTTATACGTTGTCGGATCGTTTGAATCTTTTCCGTAGTCATACGTACCAACTCCGGTCCCAACAACGTTGCTTCACCCACCTCATCCCAGCATACTGGAGAACGACACTTTCTTCCATACAACGCTTCGAATGGAGCCATGCCAATACTTGCTTGATAACTGTTGTTGTAGGAAAACTCCACCAATGGTAAGAACTTGTCCCAACTCCCCTTGAAATCAAGGACATAGAGTCTTAATAGATCTTCAAGAGTTTGAATAGTCCTCTCCGATTGTCCCGTCCGTCCCGAGGATGATATGCCGAAGCTAAATCGTGAAGTCTGTGCCCATAGCTTTTTGCAAACTAACCCAAAATCGTAAAGTGAATCTTGGGTCTCGATCGAAACTATGGATCTGCAAGATACCATGCGATCTTACAATCTCGTTTATGTACATATCTGAGCAAGACGTTCAAGTGTATAAGTTTCTCGTATCGGTAAGAAATGAGCGAGACTTGGTCAATCTATCAACAATGACCCAAATCACATCAATGCCTTGAGAAACCTTAGGAAGGCCGTGAATTGAAATCCATGGTAATGTGCTCCCACTTCCATTACGGAATTTCAAGTGGTTGCAATGGACCTTTTGGTACTTGATGCTCCGCTTTAACTCGTTGACAAGTTAGACACCTTGAGATAAACAAGTAGCTTATCTCTCTCTTCATATTGCTCCACAAAATGTATGACAAATATCATGATACATTTGGTACTCCCGAGATGGATTGCAAATGGTGTGTTGTGTGCCTCCATCATGATATTACACTTTAAATCGTGGTCGTTAGGAACACAAAGTGCGGAGTTGACTCAAGTATTCCTTCTTCATCGATTCTTGCTTCCGACATAGCACCTTTTCGCACTTTCTTCTTCATACGCATCGACTCCGTGTCCGTAGCTTGAAGCGACTTTAACTTTATCGATTAAAGTCGGTTCTACTCGTATACTCGCTATCATCACATGCGTCCCTAGAGTCTTTAACTCTATCTCCATCCTTTGCAAGTCACACAAAATGGGCCTTTGTGTTGACAATAACGCACTCGTACTTGCATACGATCTTCTGCTCAATGCGTCAGCTACCACGTTCGCTTTTTCTAGGATGGTATTGGATGGTATGATCATAATCTTTCAACAGTTCAAGCCAACGTCGTTGTCGCATGTTGAGTTCCTTTTGAGTGAAGAAATATTTGAGGCTTTTATGATCCGTAAAGATCTCCACTTTCTCCCCATACAAGTAATGCCTCCAAATTTTAAGTGCAAAGACAACAGCTGCCAACTCTAGATCATGAGTAGGATAATTCCTCTCATATTCTTTGAGTTGTCATGAGGCATAGGCTATAACTTTTCCATGTTGCATGAGAACACATCCCAACCCTTTGCACGAAGCATCTTTGTAGATGACAAATCCTCCGAGCAGATGGTATTGTCGAGTAACAGTCTTGAAATAAGTCTCCTCTTGAGTTCTTGAAAACTCCTCTCACATTCTTCGCTCCAACTGAACTTTGTATCTTTCCGAGTCAGCTGAGTCAATGGAGTAGCGATTCGAGAAAATCCTTCCACGAATCTCCGATAATAACCAGCTAAACCGAGAAAGCTACGTACTTCGGTCACTGATTTAGGTTGTTCCCAGCTTTGAATAGCTTCAATCTTTGCTGGGTCAACAGATATTCCATGACTTGATACCACGTGCCCAAGGAATGCTACTTCTTCAAGCCAGAACTCACATTTCTTCAACTTGGCATAAAGCTTATATTCACGAAGCTTTTGGAGTGTCAGCCTCAAGTGTTGCTCATGATCTTCACGGCTTTTGGAATAAATAAGGATATCATCAATAAAGACGACCACAAAGTGATCTAAATATTCCTTGAATACTCGGTTCATCATATCCATGAAGGCAGCAAGAGCATTAGTCAATCCAAAGGACATGACTAGGAATTCATTATGCCCGTCAGGAGTTCTCAAAGCCGATCTTTGGAATGTCGCCGTTCTAATCTTCAATTGGTGATATCCTAACGAAGATCGATCTTTGAAAAGAATTTGGCTCCTTCTTGCAATTGGTCAAACAGGTCATCAATATGTGGCAATGCATACCTATTTTTGATGGTGACATGATTCAACTCCCGATAATCAATACAAAGTCGCATACTCCCATCTTTCTTCTTCACGAATAGAGCAGGAGCACCCCAAGGAGAAGTACTAGGGACGAATAAAGCCGATGTCTAACAATTCCTGCGATTGGGTCTTTAACTCCACGAAGTTCAATAGAGCCATTCGATATGGGCTTTGGAAATAGGTTTTGTCTGGGGTTCAAGGTCGATACAAAATTCAATTTCACGCCCGGGGTAGGCCAGAAGTTCTTTGGGAATACGTCGGAAATTTATTAACAATAGAAATATCGTTCAAAGCGGCGTATTTTTGTTTAAATCGTGACATGAGCTAAGAAAGCTTGACATCCGCTTTTCAATAAGCGAATAGCTTTATGGCTTGAGATGACCGTGATTGATTTTAATGGTTTGGTCATTTGAATTCGCATAATAGGTTGATTAGGAATATGAAAGCTAACAACCTTACGAAAACAATCAATTTTTGCATGATAAGTAGTTAACCAATCAATCCACAGAATCACGTCAAATGCAAGTATTTTTAATGAAATAAGATCGACGGGTAATGTGAGGGTACCGATTTGAACCAAACAAGACTTATAAAGCAGTGGATGTAATGAAGGTTTCTCCCAGCGGAGTTTCCACAGATAAGTCAAAGTCTAATTTCTCTGAGTCAAATTTAATCGATGGCGCAAGTAGGAGAAATAAAAGAATGGGTAGAACCCAGTATCAAATAAATTATAGACTTCATTAGAGTTTATGATAAGCTTACCCGTGATGACCACATTTGGATTCCTTGCTCTTTGGGAGGTCACAACAAACGCCTCCCTTGCACTCACCGGTTTTGACTTTTTACGGGACTGACCTTTGGTGCCTCCATCCTAGTTGAATTTTTCTTGATGGCGACAAAAATCGAGCTAAGTGACCTTCTCTTCCATAATTATAACATGCTTTGGATGGCATGGCGCAGATTTGGATCGATGTGTCCTCTCTCTCGCATTTGAAGCATATGATAGGTGGTCTTTCTCCTTCCTTAACAACGGGTCTTTGGTCTTGATGTCTTTCCATCATTGTTGAATCTCCTTTTCTTGAAATGTCCATTCTTATTGTTTTGGCCCGATTACCACCAAGAAGTGGTTACCATATCGGCATGTTGATTCCTCCATGCTTGTTGTCACCGCCGATGACTACTCTCATTTGGTATTAAAATTTTTTTCACCGCTCTATTTTAGTTGCGTTGACTCATTATCGCTCCACTAATCGAGCCCTATTTACAACATCTCGAATACAAACACGGTTTATGAGAAATAAGATGTTGACATATCTCGGCTTCAAACCTCTTAAAACATTCGCGCCATTCTCTCTTCATTATCCACAAGTGGGACGTAAACCGTGATAACTCGCAAATTTTGCCTCGTATTGCGACACGGTCATATTGTTTTGTTCCAACTTGATAAACTCCACCTCCTTCATGTGGCGAATACTTTCGGGAAAGTATTTGTCGTTGAAACGCCTCTGGAACTTCTCCCAAGATATCTTGATATAGCGAGGTTGAGTACGTTTCTGGAATTCCCCCAATGAATGTCTGCCTCGCGCGCAACATAAAGGCGGTGAAAGGGAACCTTTTGCTCCTCGGAGCATCCCAAGACATCAAATATCTTGGTAATATGCTTTATCCATGCTTCCGCCTTGAAGTGGTTTTGGCTCTCCTTAAACTCGGTGGTCCCGGCTCCTTGAATTGTTTAGCGGTGGACCGTCCAGAGAGTTTTCCGTGTTTCCACCTACGTTTTTGGACGAGAGTCACTCTACTTTCTTTGTTGCATAAATTGCATAAAGCCTACGAACATTTGATCATTCATCATTTGGTATTGGTGTTGTTGTTTGCATGAGGATTGTCGCCTTCACGATGCACATTATCACGATTATTGATATGTGGTGAATCAACGATCGCTGCGCTCCATTGCTATTCTCAACATTCTCGGATGTCATTTTGAGATATCGCCACAAAACAAAAGGTTAATTGACATGCAACAAATTATCCCTATCTTCGACCAACCAATAAAATAGCACATAAACTTAGGTAGGTCATACTAGCGAAGATATTCCCCATCTCTCCCTCCTAGTATTATTCTCACATCTTAGCCAGGATCATATCCCTAAGCTTTGATACCAAAATTGTGGACGCCCCAAAATTAGGTATACATCACCCATCTTGGGTAGTCGGATACATGGTACAAAATTTAAATACAACTTACTAATATAAGCTGTGGGTGTACAATACGACATAAAGCGTGAGTTTGAATACAAATATTGTCTACTAGATATTATACAAACTCAAAAAGGAGTCCTCATTACAATTATTATCACACTATTTCACGAATAGTGAGGACTACTAATGCTATCCTCTAGACCATTACTCCGTTCCCGACTCGTCCCGGCTATGTTCTCATTTTCAAGAGAACGGTGAAAGAAAGGGTGAGCTCAACTAGCCCGAAGAAGAAATACTATGACTAAGATAATGCGAGAATAAATTATCAATAGCCTTCAACGATGTTAAAGCGATAAAATATAATAAACATCAAGTTTAAGCTGCGGTGAACAAGCAATCCATTAAAAGAGTCAAGTAGAAAATAAAATCTACTATCTTTTATGATTTAAAAGGTTTTTCATCCTTTGTTATATTTGAGACTCAAACTTTAATAAATATTCCACATCATCGAATCACCCCCGCACTACTGCCGAGGATATTCTTTAGTATCACGACAACACTTATTCATGCACTACTGACCAAGAATAGTTGTGTATTCATTAATGGTCATGATCATGTCAACAATCGTCCATCAATGCACTACTGACTAATTTGAGGATTTTTATCACATCATTTGTAACATTACGGTCATGATTACATCGAATAGTCTCTGGTCATAATCATACCAAGTCCATCTATGCACTCTGAGCCATGATGACTTTCAACATAATATAAACATGAGGATGATGACAATGATATAAGAATTCAATAAAACAAGTTCAAGAATTATTTTATCCGGGAATTATTAACGTCCAAATTATCAACATGATCTTTGTTTTTGTAGAGTAAAATTCAAGAATGATCGGAAGAATATTTCCATGAAAAGATCTTTGGATGAAATGCAAATATCAAGGATATTCCACTAATTTCATGGAGTATAGAAGTCAAAGTTTTAACCATTTGGGTATAATAAAGAATGGAATAACAAAAGAAATCACCATGCATGCGATAGACAACATAGGCAGAGTTATTCAACAAAATAATAAATAACGGAACCGGTCCGGCGTAAAAGCGCATGCATGAGGATGTTCAGCGAATAATAATAAAAGGCGGAACAGTGCGGTGTGTAAAAACACACGCAGGATGTTCCAACAGAATAATAATAAAAGGCGAACCGAGTAAAAGGTGTAAAACACATGCAGCAGGATGTTCCAAATGTAATAATAATAAAAGCGGAACCAGTCCGATGTAAAACACACGCATGAGCGAGGATGTTCCAATGAGAATAATAGAAGAATGTCACCAAGTATAGGGTAAAAGCGTATATGAGGTTATTCCAATGAGAATAATAAGCAATGGAATAAACGCAGTTCTCTTCATGAATAAGAAAGAATAACACCCTTACTTTTGGTAGGAGATTGAATCTGCTGCAGTAGTGTAGTAACAAAATACTCTTCTTCTTTCTCTCTTATTCTCTCTATACTTTCTCTCTCTAAAGCTTGAATGAATTCGTGAAAAATAATGAAGCACTAGGCCTCTATTTATAGAAGATTTCTAGCTTAGCACCTACCATGTGAAAAGGCAAGTGGCTTGACGATTGGTGATGTGAAAAGAAAAGTGGTTCGACGCCTGTAATGTGAAACGACAAGTGGTTCGACGCCTGTAATGTGAAACGACAAGTGGTTTGACGTCTGGTAAAGGTAATTACTATTGACGAAGGTAATTACTATTTACAAGGGTAATTACTATTGACGAAGGTAATTACTATTGACGAAGGTAAATCTTATTGTGAAGGTAATTACTATTCACAAAGGTAATTACTATTGTGAAGAGACTCTTAGATGATGACATATATGGGCCCCCCATAAAATAATCAAACTTACCACAAACGTCTCATAATGAACTCTTTATATACATTAAGGATTGAATAAATATTACCACAAATCATTTTATTTTTAATCAACACATTTTTAATCTTTCAACTATTATTAATCATTTATAACTTGTCGTCTCAATTAATAATATAACATATTTATACTGATGATCTTGTGACAATAATTGAATCAATAATATAAGAGATATGATGCAAACAATTATTGTAGATTAATTGAGCATAAATGAGTGACTTCTCACGTAGCATCGATAATCAATACCTGTGTGCTACTATGCAACGACGCGGCATTATTCTTTGTACTTTTACAACCGGGTAGTTCAACAGCTTTTAACGGTAACACCTCCGTAGTTATTTTTATAAAATATTTTTGTCGTTTTCTCAATCAAACAATAATTACATTTGTGAGGTCCACCAATGATTGAGTAGTTATGCGAATATTCCCTAACAAAAGAATATTCCCGACCTAACGAATATTTTATAACAACTTGCATACTTTGCAAAATTTATAAATATTACCCACAACTATAACATTATATCAAATTTATTCCATAATATTCAAAAATAATATTTATAGAAAATTCATCTTTATTTATAATAGCTGGGGTCTTACATCGGCAACTGTTTAGCCCAAACACCGAAATTACTCACGAAATCGTTTCTAAACACTCTTATTACAGTTTAAACATGTTCATATGGTCATATAACAACTATATGGACATTACCCAACCTCATTATCATCCAATCCCAGAAAATCAAGAGTTTGGATTTCTATACTCACGAACTCTGTTTAACAGAAACTGAAAATGGAAACAAGGAAAAGGAATTATACCTTTGTAATGTGAAAGAACTTACTACTAATTGAACTCCCAATGTTCTAGAATGCTTGAATGCTCTCAATCTCACACCTTGATAATTCTTAGCACTTGGAAAAATGGAAGGAAAGCTCATACTTATAGGAATACTCAATACTCAGACAATGACATTCTCCCCCAAATCAAACTCCTGGATGAAAGGATTGCATGAAGGGTAAGGAGGGGTTGGTAATTGGTTGGTGATTTGCATCATGACCACCACTCCCCCCATGATCATTAACTAGGAAGCCTGGAAGGAAAATGAAGAGAAATAGGCCTTAGCCTTTATTCTACACACGTGACTGAGAATTTAGGAGTGAATGGGACTCTCAATTTGGGACAATCCAATATAACTCAGCATTCTTGTATACTCCTTCTGCATTATGAACAGGAGCCGTCTTCGCCTGATGTTGCATGAATTCTAAAAAACTCCTAAATGTACAATCGTTCGTCAATTGATCAGTGTTATTGTTTACAGGAGGATTATCGTCATCCTGTTGCACATTGTCCTGATTATTGATCTGTGGAGAATCAACAGTCTCATGTGCTCCATTGCTTATCTCAACATTTTCAGATGCCATTTTCAATTACTGCCACAAAACAAGGGCTAACATATCACATATTATCTCTATACTCTAACCGACCAATTAAATATCAAATAAACTTAGGTAGGTCATACTAGCGAAGGAATTCCCCGTCTCTCCCCTCCTAGTTCTAGTCTCACATCTTAGTCAAGGATCATATCCCTAAGCTTTGGTACCAACTGTGACGCCCCCAAAATAGGTATACATCACCCATCTTGAGTCGCCAAATACATGGTACAGAATTCAAATACAAACTTAAACATACAACATGAGCTGTGAGTTTTAATACAAATATTTTCATCTAAACAATATCCACACTCAATGGAGTCCTCATTACATTTATTATTACACTATTTCACAAAATAGTGAGGACTACTAATGCACCATCTAGGACCATCACTCTATTCCCCGACTAGTCCCAGCTCACGTTCTCATTTTTCACAAGAGAACAATGAAAGAAAGGGGGTGAGCTCAACTAGCCCAAAGAAGAAATATTATGACTAAGATAATGCAGAATAAATTATCATTAGCTTTCAACAATGTTAAACTGATACAATATAACAAACATTAAGTTTAACTACAGCGGAACAAGCAATCCATTATAAGAGTCAGTAGAGAATAAAATCTACTATCTTCTATGATTTAAAGGGTTTTTCATCACTTTTATCATTTGAGACTCGACTTAATAAATAATCCACATCATCAAATCATCCCTACACTACGGACGAGGATATTCTTTAGTATCACGACCACTAATTATCCATCCACCACGGGCCAAAGATAATCATGTTTTCATCAACGGTCCTGATCATGCCATAAAACAATTCATCTTTGTACCTTGGCGACGAGAATCCATAGCCATAATCATACCAAAAGCGTCCATCAATGCACTACGGGCAATGAGGACTTTTTTCCACATCATTTGTAACATTCTGATTCATGATTATACCGAATAATCCCTCGGTCATAATCATACCAAGTCCATCTATGCACTCTGAGCCACAGATGACTTTCAACATAATATAAACATGAGGATGATGACAATGACATAATAATTCAATAAAACAAGTTCAAGAATTAATTTATCCAGAGGAACGATAACGTCCAAATTGTCAACACGATATCTTTGCTTTGTGGAGTAAAATTCAAGAATGCTCGGAAGAATATTTCCATGAAAAGATCTTTGAATGAAGCGCAAATATCAAGGATATTCCACTAATTTCATGGAGTATAGAAGTCAAAGTTTTAACCAATTGAGTATAATAAAGAATGGAATAACAAAAGAAATCACCGTGCATGCGGTGAGATCAGACGGAAGGTTATTCCAAGAATAATAATAAATGGAACTAGTCCCGCGAAACGCACGCAGACGAGGATAATCCAAGCGAATAATAAATAATGGAACCCGGTCCCGGCGAAGCGCTTGATGCGGGATATTCCTACAGAATAATAAAGAACGGAATATTAGAAGAATTTCACCACGTATGCGGTACTTCGCATAAACAGGTTATTCCAACAGAATAATAAGAATGGAATAACAGAAGAATTTCACCGTGTATGCGGTACTTCGCATATACAGGTTATTCCAACATACTAATAAAGAATGGAATAACATAAATTCTCTTCATGAATAAGAAAGAAGAGTACTGGATATAAAAGTAGTGAAGTAGCAGAATACTTTTCTTCTTTCTCTCTATAGTTTCTCTCTCTAGAGTTTTAGTGAATTCGTAAGAAATAATGAAGGAATGAGCTTCTATTTATAGAAAATGGGAATTGCATAGTAACTAACTCATGAGCGGTCCAGATTGATTTACTTTAATCGATGGTCCATATTTAAAGCAAAATCTTTTAAATAAAATATAATACATTCTATTTATAATCTAATAAAACGAATAACTTTATAAAAGATTTTACTATCTGCAAACACTATGCGAGCACTATGCAACACTATGCATAATAAAATATAATATATTCTATTTATATAATAACTTTATAAAAGTATTACATTTTATATAAAAATATTTTACTATGCAAAACACTATGCAGACACTATGCGTAATAGAATATAATATATTCTATTTATAGAATAACTTTATAAAAGTATTACATTTTATTACATTAATAATACCAATAAAACAAAAGCGGGTGACTTATCACGTAAGCATCGATAATCAATCCGTGTGCTTCTTATGCAACTACGCGTATTCTTTACTTTTACTATCGAGTAGTTCAACAGTATTAATGGTAAAACTTCCGCCGTTATTTTTATAAAATATTTTTGTCGTTTTCTCAATCAGACAATAATTCCGTTGTGGGGTCCACCAATGATGGTGCCGTTGTACGAATATTCCCTGATAAAATATTCCCCGACCAATCGAATATAATATGACAACTTGCATACTTTGAAAAATTTATAAATACTACCCATAACTATAACATTATCTCAAATCCACACCATAATATTAAAAACAAATATTTCACAAAAATTAAATCTTTATTCATAAAATATGGAGTCTCACAATAGGAGATCATGTGTTGTTACGTGTTGCTCCATGGAAAGGAGTTAAGAGATTTGGAAAGAGAGGAAAGCTCAATCCTCGATTCATCGGCCCATTTTTAATCCTTGATCGAGTAGGAACTGTGGCCTATAGACTCGCTTTACCGCCAAGTATTTGACATATGAAGAAGTTCCTGTTCAAATCTTGGATAAGAAGGAACATATTCTACGCTCCAAGGTTATACCTCAAGTCAAAGTTTTGTGGAGAAACCACGATGTTGAGGAAATGACTTGGGAGTTATAATCGAAATGAAATCAAGGTATCCTTACCTCTTGATATACCAGTGCGTACCCTAATTTCGAGGGCTTAAATTTCATAAGAAGGAGATTGTAAAACCCCAACTTTTGAATAAAGATGAATTTTCTATAAATATTATTTTTGAATATTATGGAGTGAAATTGATATAATGTTATAGTTGTGGGTAATATTTATAAATTTTGCAAAATCACGCAAGTTGTTATATAATATTCGATTGGTGTGGGAATATTCGTTTTAACGAGGAATATTCGCATGCACCAGCACAATCATTGGTGGACCCAATGTAAATTGTTTGTCGGATTAAGAAAGCGACAAAAAATACTTTATGAAAATAACGGCGGAAGTTTTACCATTAACTGTTGAAAACTTGGTGTTAAAATACGATGTCTGGCGTGGTCGCATAGTAGCACACGGTATTATTTATTGATGCTTACGTGATAAGTCACTCAGGTTTTTGTTGGTATTATTAATGTAATAATCTGAAAATCTTTTATATAAAGCGAATACTTTTATAAAGTTATTCTATAAATAGAATATATTATATTCTATTATGATATAGTGTTGCATAGTGTATGCGCATAGTGTTTTGCATAGTAAAATCTTTTATATAAAAGCAGAATACTTTTATAAAGTTATACTGTTTTATTAAATAATAATTAGAATATATTATATTTTATTATGCATAGTATTTGCATAATGCTGCATAGTAAAATCTTTTATAAAGTTATTCATTTTATTAGATTATAAATAGAATATATTATATTTTATTTAAAGATTTTTCTTTAAATATGGTCCGTCGATTAAAGTAAATCAATTTGGATAGTTCATGAGTTAGTTACTATGCAGTCCATTTTTCTATAAATAAGCTCATTCCTTCATTATTTTCTTACGAATTCATTGAAACTACAGAGATAAACTATAGAGAGAAAGAAGAAAATATTCGCTACTTCACTACTTATATATCCGATACTCTTCTTCTTAAGGTAGAGAATATTATTTGTTTGTACTCGTAGGGGTATTATTTCTTTTGTATTCATGAAGAGAACTTCTATTATTCCATTCTTTATCATTCTGTTGGAATAACCTATATATGCGGGCTACCCTATACTTGGTGAAATTCTTCTATTATTCCGTCTTTACTATTACATTGAAATATCACATGCACATGGCTTTTCACATAAACCCGATAAAATCTTTATTATTATTACATTGGAATATCCATGCATGCGTTTTACACGACCGATTCCGCCCTTATTAGTATTACATTGGAATAACATCATCTGTAAGTACCGCATGCATGGTGATTTCTATTGTTATTTCATTCTTTATTATTACATTGGAACATCATGCTTGGTGCAATTTACTTTGATTTGATTAAGATTATTTAGTATTACGTTGGAATAACACATACATGCAAAAGTATCGCATGCATGGTGATTTCTTTTGTTATTTCATTCTTTATTATACTCGGTTGGTTAAAGTTTTGACTTATACTCCATGAAATTAATGGAATATCCTTGATAATTGCGCTTCATCCAAAGATCTTTTCATGGAAATATTCTTACGAGCATTCTTGAATTTTACTCTACAAAGCTAAAATATCATGTTGACAATTTGGACGTTATTGGTTCTTGGACAAATTAATTCTTGAACTTGTTTTATTGAATTCTTATATCATTGTCATCATCCTCATATTTATATTTTTTGAAAGTCATTTGTGGCCTGTAGTGTATAGATGGCCTTGGTATGATTATGACCAGGGATTATTCGGTGTAATCATGACCGTAATGTTACAAATGATGTGGTAAAAGTCATCATTGACCCGTAGTGCATTGATGGACAAGTTATTAAGCATGATCATGACCATTAATGAATACACAAATATTCTTGGCAGTGAAGTGATGGATAATTGTGGTCGTGATACTAAAGAATATCCTTGGGCGTAGTGTAGGGGTGATTCGATGATGTGGATTATTTATTAATTTGAGTCCGGTGATAAAAGTGATGAAAAACCTTTTAAATCATAAATGATAGTAGATTTTATTCTTCACTTGACTCTTTTAATGGATTGCTTGTTCATTGCAGATTAAACTTGATGTTTGTTATATTGTATCGGTTTAACAACTTTGTTTTAAGGCTAATGATAATTTATTCTGCATTATCTTAGTCATAATATTTCTTATTGGGCTAGTTGAGCTCACCCTTTCTTTCATTGTTCTATCCAGGAAATGAGAAATATAGTCGAAGCGAGTCTGGAGAGCGAGTGATGGTCCTAGATGGTGCTTTAGTAGTCCTCACTATTACGTGAAATAGTGTGATAATAATTATAATGAGGACTCCTTTTGAGTTTGTATACTCTCTAGTAGACAATATTTGTATTCAAACTCTCATGATTTATGTTTTGTCGTATTGTATTGCGGCAGTTGTATTATTAAGTTGTATTTGAATTCTGTACCATGTATCTGGAGACTCAAGATGGGTGATGTATACCTAATTTTGGGGGCGTCACAACCAATGTAGTCATTAAGTAACCTCCAATATAAATGAAACAATAATCAAACAATATAACATTATATTATTACACAGTAACCATGTCATCACTAATGAGTAACCTTTATAATTTTACATAGTAACCTAGTCAGTATTAGTCAGTAATCAATATAATGTTAAACATTAACCAAGTCAGCATTAGACAGTAACCAAGTCAGTATTTTTCAATAACCAAGTATGCATTAGTCAGTAATATTTGTTTGGTTACCATTATAATTTTAAACAGCAACCAAGTCAATAACCATTATAATGTTACACAGTAACACAGTCAGCATTAGTCAATAACCAATATAATGATACACAGTAACCATGTCATTATTAGTCAGTAACCAATGCAGCATTAGTTAGTACCATTACGCAGTAACCAAACCAGCATTAGACAGTAACTTATTCATCATTAGTCAGTAACCAATATAATGTTAAGCAGTAACCAATTCAGAAAAATATAGGGGGTTTAGACAGTAACCTATACAAACCAGCGTTAGACAGTAACCAATATAATGTTAAGCAGTAACCAATTCAGCATTAGTCTGTAACCAATTCATAATTAGTCAGTAATATTATGCATTAACCAATACAGCATAATGCTACACAATAACCAAGGAAGCATTAGACAGTAACCAGCATGTTGCATGAAGGTAACCAATGTTGCTGATGAGTAACCATTAATATAAAAAAATCAATAGAACTCAGTTAAAAATTTGAAACAATCAAATAAACATTATTCAGCAAGCAAATTTATAATAAACAGTAACCAATTTATATCTACTTAGTAACCATAATATAAAACATATGTTCAAATGCATTTTGGAATCAAAACACTCCGTATTCTTACGTTGTGACCATTTTTTACTGCGGAAAACGTAAGAAAGGTAACCAATATAGGAATTCGTAGTATCCATAGGTAACTATATGCATATAACTTTTAAATTCACACACCTCAATATTCAAATTTGTATCGAATGGGATGTTGATCTTGTAATAAACAATCACTAAGTTGTCGTAAGTTTTCGGTTACTGAACTTGAAGAAGTTGTTGATGCTGTATGCTATTTCTGATTTCAGAGTTGCGTCGTGACAAAATGATTCGTCTTCTCCGATCTGAGAGTCACGACAGAAGTTTTTATCTTCTCTGATAGATTTGTTGTTGATCTGTTGTTCCGATTTCAAAGTTGCATGATTTTAGGGGCGGTTAATTGCAAATATAAAATTCGGTAACTGACGTGTAGAAGTTAATTACACGTGATTTTAGCACGTAATATTGTGTATGTTTTATTTTTGTAATTATGTTGTGTATGTTTTATTTTTGTAATTACTTTCTAATTGTTGTATATTAGTGTAAAGGACCATATTTTTTTTTGTATAGCTGTCCCATTTTGACTTTTTATACCTTTCATGTCGTTTTTTTAAAGTTCGTCCTTAGTTCGCTTGATAAGGTCCATTTGAGAGCTTTTCTCTCTCTCTCTCTCTCTATATATATATATATAAGTTTAATCACTTCATTACACTAAATAAAATATTATTTTAATCAAAATCTTATAACGTATTTTACAATAATATTAAAATATTCTGCAATACTACAAAAAGCAGCTAGAATCAATCCTAGAATATGCTCTATTTATGGTACAAAATTAGTTGATCATCTGTTACAAATAACAAATCTATCCATAATTACTGCCTAGAATTATGCTCAATTAGTATCTTTGTAGAGGTCAATTATTTATATACTTACCATGTACCATGTACCATGTACCATGTACCATGTACAATTTGTATCATTTCCTATATACATACATGACCAATCAATATGGTCTTCTTCCAATTATTCTATAGTTGTTGACTCTTAGTAGGGGTGAGCATTCGGTTATAACCGAGGCAAAATGCCTATTGATAGGTTATAATAGAAAACCGAAATATCGACAAAACAATTATCCAAAATGCTTAGAATTTTAGAATAATAGAATAATAGAATACCTAATTACAAGAATGCACAATTGGTAATTCGGATAATAATAGAATAGACATTTGATATTAATAATTAATAATTAATAATTAATTTTCCTATAATTAATAATTAATAATTATTTTTTTAAAAATATTACAATTAATAATTAATAATTAATAATTATTTTTTTAATTAATATTACAATTCAGGTTATTAGGATACCGAATAATACATTTTTGAAAATCGAACCAAAACCGAATATTGAATAATAATTGGATATAAGCAAAATTCCAAAAAAAAAAGCAAAATAATTCGGTTAAAATGATTCGGTTCGGTTCGGTAGTTCGGTTTTAACCGAATTGTGCTCACTCCTAACTCTTAGTTCAATTTAAATAACAATCCAAATCAATTCCTTATATATAAACACATCGCACCCAATCTTTTAAATTACATAATTGAATGAGTCAATTCATTCAATTTGAAATTAATTAAGAGTTCAATTGAAAAATCCTCACGCTAAGTTATAATGAGCCATCAATCGACAAAAAACCGTTCCTCCCTTCCCTTCAGATTTCCCAATTCTTCCTCTTCCTCTTCCTCTTCCTCTTCTGCTATGTCACTAATCGTTGCTCTTTCTCCTCTTCCTCTTCCTCCTCCTCTTCCACTTTTAATTTATCTGCCATTATATTTTGCCTTTATTCTCCTCTTTCCCTCCATCACGAAACCCTAAACGACTACAATATGGATTTCTCCATTGTCCAATCATCTACCAATCTCTTCATCTTTTCACTCTCCTCTCAATCGATCAACTCTACGCACGTATCTATAACTTCCCATCGTCGCCAAAATTGTCATTGACATTGAAATTAGCATATCGCTGCTGCAACCCATAGTCGCTGCTTTGAATAACTTCCAAACCATAATTTTTCAAATATCACGAATCGATCTGCACACATGAGTGTCTTATACTTCATGCCTCTTGCTGCCCTTTCATTACAAGTCAGAATCTGGCATGTAATACTTTTTGATTAATCATGGTATTTTATTATGTTGATTACTTGAGGCATAGTAGGAGGCATAAAAGAAACTGAATCCCGTTTCAGTACTGCATTCATTAGATCATCCAAGGAATCGTAATTATTAGGAACTAAATGACCCTGTGAATTTGTTTGCTCGAAAAGATAGCCTTCATTGGACCTCAGTTTCAAGTTCATGGTTGATTTGTCAGTCTCGCTTTGCTGTACAAGAGTTGAAGCACTAGCATTTGATATGCCAGACAGAGAGACTTTACTTGCCCCCTCTGTTCCAAAAAAAGTCTCATTTGGCAAGGAAAAAGAATTCCACAAAAAATTGAACTTTCTATTGATAGTAGTATAAAATGACGTAATATCCTCAAATTTGCATTATCATCCCACTACTATTGAAAAAACAAATTAGGGATAAACATAGAACAAAAATACATTCATAATAATTGTAAAAAAAAATTAAAAAATGGGACTCTTTTTGTGGAACGAAGGGAGTGAATGTTATTTGGTTTTACATGTTTCTGATATTTTCTAATGACTTTATGGCTAAATATTGCAATTATTTGATTTATTGAAGGTCATATGGTGGTTGTATCACATAATCTTTTCTAGAATACAAGTATTTTATGTTTTTCCTTCCAATGCTTTGACATTATGTTTCATTTATGTTCTTTCTTTCCATGAAGTACTCGGTTGTAAATGAATAGTTTTCTTAAATGATTGTTCCTTCAGGGATTTGTCACTTCATTTGATTGTCAAGTTTTAAAACATATGTAAAAAAGTGAAACTTTTGTTTTAAATATAGTATTGGAATAGTTGTTGAACTAGAAACTGATGAATTATCCCTCTAGCGAAGGCCGAAGGTTGATAATGTGATCAATTTGAATGTTAGGCAGGCTTCTCGGGCTGAAAAAGCAGGGAAAGAGTTTAATTATCTCGGGATTGGCAGAATCAAAGAAAGACTATGGAATCAAATTGCTCGACAAGCTGGAAGTTGGAATATTGGATGAGCTCCAGAAAATTGTGGAGGATAAGGTATCATTTTCTTGAAAAAAATAATAAATAAATAAATAAAACAAGCTCATTTTTTCCATTTTCTAGCATATATCTATAAATGTGTGTCCATCAACATAACTTTTGTGAGTTGTTTTTTCAGCCTGAAGAGGATCTATATATGGTTCGTATGTGTTGTTTGATGTAGATATCTTTAGGTATAAAGACTAAATTCCTGAAAATGTGATCACATGTCCATATACAGCTGATATTTGATAGTAAAAAAGAACATAGATGGAGTTGTAGAATGAATTAAATAAAATAGGGATTTAGGGCTCGATAATATTATAGGCTTCAATTTCAGTGGGGTTGATGATGATCACCATTTGTCATATTAATATGAAGCAACAGCCACCAACAAGAATTCACTGAATTCATTTGTATAAGTAGTCTCTCTCTCATTATCTACAAGGGTGTTCTGAGGTAAAATGAAATCCATTCTTTTATGTGATTATCTGTTTATAATATTCTTAATCTTATTTGTATGATATTTTGTTGTTCTGAATTCTTATCTTATTCTTATCTGTTTGCCTTCTATTTTGCTTTATTTCCTCTGCATGCAATAATTTTCTACTGATTGATTATATTGGAATCTTCCTATATCAACACAAACAGCTGTTGATAATACTAATCATTCCCCAGATAGTGATCAGTTATAGTATTAATCATATAATAGGTAACAATTTTTTTAAAAATCAAGAGAAACGGTAAAGGATATTATCCGTTTTTTCCATGTGTATGAAAATTTTGAAACACATGGAGTGTGTGTGTATATATATATATATATGTGTGTGTGTGTGTGTGTGTGTGTGTGTGTGTGTGTTTGTGTGTGTGTGTGTGTGTGATGCAGCTGAGAAAAAAATAGCCACATAACAGATTATCTGCGTCTTATGTATATTTGTTCATTAGTCATTTTAATCATCAATTTTATGATCTTATAGTCCTCCATTTTACCACGTAGAAATTGTATCTATTTGCGTAGGAAGTTTTCATTCCTTTTGGTTCACTAATTTGTTAAGATGATAGAAAAGTTGAAAGGACTTTAATAGATAAGAATTTAGTTTTCTCAAAACCTTATAGATTTGTTTGTTGTAGATGGTAAAAGGAGTTTTCTCAAACATACTAGGTAAAAATGAGCTTTGTGAGTGGCTGTCACTTTCTTTACTACATTAGTTGGTGTGTTTTGGACAACAACACAGGGCATGTAGAAGATTTATTGTTGTAATTTTAAGTTCAGTTTTAGAGCAATTTTAAATAAAAATATTTAGATGTTTTGAAATATTTGGGTTGTGGTTCATGACCTAACTTCCACACCTTTACTAGATCGGAGTTCGAGTATGCAAAATGATCATTCTGCCTTTGATGCTCTACATATGAATGCTTCATCTCTTGATTATAATTGTTATATTAAGAGTAATAGTTTTCTTAATTTGCATCTGAATCAGATTAATAAGGGTCCTAATCCTTACCGCTCATATGATATTGAATTCACTGAACATGGCGGGAGGATTGGGAAAAGCGTGGATGGATCTGCTTACATCTGTACCAACAAGTTTGACTTGGGTAACTATGTTGTAAAGAAGATACCAATTAATCGTAAAAGTGAAGGCAAAGTTAAAAGGTAAAACTTTTAATGTTTTCTTCTATTTTAACTTTTTCCACTTATTAAATAAGGGAGATAATTAAGTTTCAACACCGCCATGTAATGTACTTTCAGGTACATTTCTTTTAGTTAAATAACTATGTGATCACCAGAAATTTGGCTTAGGCCCTAGGTTACACATCAAGGAAAATAGAGATTTATGTTTTATTCTTTGACTCTTCATGCTAAGTAGTATGCCACATGATTTGCTGAATGATTATTAAGGGGTTATAACTGCAATAAGTGCCTGGGTATTTTTTCTTATTTTACTTGGATTAGTTTTTGTAGATTTTTTTAAGTTTGGTATCCAGTTTACATAGTACGAGTGCATAAATTTCATATAATTTAGAACTGAGGCAGTATTTGATTTGAAGAGGTTTGAGTGGAAAGGTTAGAATTTTATGTTCTGTCATCACGGACAACACAATGCATACATAATAATTAGAATAAGATATGAGATGTGTTGATTGCTTTGGGGCTCCAGTAGATGCTGAAGTATGCCAAAATCCATATTTTTTTGTTCTTTTTCTTTGTGGCAATCAAACAAGTATTATAGGCCAACTTTGTTATCTTCCACCTTTAGGTAAAACACCAAGTAAGTGTTTTAAGACTACTTAAGATGTTTGGTAGAAGTTTTGTGTTAGTGTGTGGGACTGCCTATGTTTTGGGTTATTCTTATCATTATAGAAAAATAAGGGTCCTGCACATTATTTTTTCTATAAAAAAATCATTTATCATTGGTGCAATTATCGTAATCTTCCACTACACCATGTTATGACCAGGGAAACTCCTAATATTTTGAATTGGGACTGAGTAAAAACTCCATTTCAGATAGACCCATAAAGCCAATAGACATAAATATGATAGTCTCTTTGTGACTTTGTATTAGCCAGTAGACATAAATATTATGGTCTCTTTGTGACTTTGTAGAATTCAAATTTTCTTGATGTAGAAATTTGCACTTTTCTTCCATATTCAATATTTTGGCCAAGTTTAGTAACATTTTGACAGCGTTGTGAGAAAGAAGTTACAGAGGCTTAGATGGTGCCTCTGATGAACAAAAGGGTGAAAGCATTATGCGGCTGTCAGTATATCATGATATTGATAAAAATGATGGTGTGTTTTTGGTTTGTGAAGAGGAAGATTCATTTTATATTGAAGACCCAAAAGATCACTCATGCACAACAGGTGTTTGATGAAATGCATATTAGATTTTGCCCAAATTCGTGACAATTGACATCATTCACTTCATTCATCAAAACTTCTGCCAGATTTGGTAACTATTAAGATTGCCTTTGTGTGAGATGTCATTATTATTGGTTTTCTGTATTTTGGCTTTCAATTGGATGACCTAGCTACCCTGTGAGATGTCATTATTATTGGTTTTCTGTATTTTGGCTTTCAATTGGATGACCCAGCTACCCTAAAGTTTGCTTTGATAGTTTGGGGAAACTATACTTTTCAGGACAAAATTCAAAATGCTCAAGAGGGTGGTTTTCATGCTGTCATTGTTTATGATGATCAAGATTATAGGAAATTTATTTCCAGTAAGCAATAAACTCCTTAAATCATTATTTTTTTCTTTTAATATCTGGGGGTTTTCTTTGGTTGATTAATTTTACTTTGAAAGTTCAATAGTAATATATAAAACATCTGGCAATTTCATTTGCTTTACTTTATCAAATTAAGAATTTTTGTTGTTGGCTGTGAATTGTAGTTTGAGATATATGTATATATAGCTTTATTAGATTATGATGGGTTTGTTCTTGTTTGTAATCTTGGTGTTCAACTTAAGAGACTTTTTGTAGTGGGTATTTGAAATTTTATGTGTTAACTATGAATTAGTTATAAAAATGTGTAAGGTCGTGTTTAATAAAACTAAATAATTACGATCTAAATGTGATGAATCGTCTCTAAAGTCATGTTTAAGAGTTGCAATAGATAATACATCTTCAATTTAATATAATCTATTGAATCAAAAAGAAATTCATGCCAAATAAGGTGGTGTTTTGAGTAATTAAGATCTAAATGTGATGAATGGTTTCTAAAGTCATGTTTAATTGTTACAACGGATAATACTTCTTCAAATTCGTGAACGATTGTGCTGAATTCAAACTAGCACGTGCATTGCACGGGTTATCAACTAGTTAATATTAAAATAAAAAGCAAGAGTAATCACTATGCATATCATGGGATGAAGCCCAAATTAGTAGAAGAGCTGCCGGAGAGAGGAAGGGGAGGTGCTGGTGTGAGTTGCAAAGAAAAGGGTGAAACTGATGTGCAGGGGCGGATCCATTTAGGGCGCAGTACAGGTAGCTGTCCCTACTAGATTTTTTTGTTTATAAATATAGGGGTAGGGTAAATATGTAAATGAATAAATTTAAGTTGATATATTAATGGAAGAGTTAAACTTAGAAGGGGCAACAAAGAATTCATTCATATTCTAAATACAAGTACAGACAAACGTAAATTCATTCTACTTATGTCTTCTAAATTGTATCTAAATATTTTTTATTTAAATTTTTTTTTTAGTTTAGACTATGAATATTTATTACAATTTGTAAATATTATTAGATTAGTTCAAGTTTTCTTTATTTAACTTCAACAAAAAAATTAGTTAAAATCCGCCCCGCTGATGTGTAATAAGTAACCTTAGGACCATAGGCGGATCCAGAGCAAGGGCAGGGGGGGCACATGCCCCCACTGGATTTTCAGCTCTTCATATGTGACTGTGTGTATATATATATATATATACAATTATTAATTATTCACAAAATTTAATGCATACTGAAACAAAATAAATAGAGTACTACAGTTATATTAGTACACTATTATTATGTTATTAAAAAAATATATATACTACTATATTGTTAAAATAAAATACTACTATAAGAATTTAAGTATTTTATTGTTTTGATCAATTTACTTCTCCTGAATACCAAGAAAGTAAAATTAAAAACAGAGGAGTTACAATTACTAAAAATTGTGAAAGATTTCGGTTAGAGTTACTATAATTTACCCGATTTTTTCAAGAAAAAAACAGTGCCTAGTAAATATTCCTATATTATGCAGATGGGTGCTCTCATTTCATTAGTAGTAGTAGTAGTATAAAATTCGAGATCAATATCATTATATTTATTTTCTCCCAATAATGTCGCCAACTGTTGTGGAACAATCCACCAGTCACTTAATCAAATTTAAGCATTTTAAAGTATATTAAAATGTTTATCTATCATATTAACAAGATAGTAGCATGTTCTTTTTTCAGTAACATAATAGTAGTGTACTAATATAACTGTAGTACTCTACTTATTTTGTTTCACTAAGCCTTAAAATTTGTGAATATATTATTGTTATTGATATATGATTTTTGTAATTATTAAAAATGAGACTATCACGCAACAATTTTAAGTAATAAAACCTCGAAAAATATTATTGTAAATAATATTTGAGGATTATTTAGTTTTATGATTCATTTTATTAAAAAAAAATTGATTTTTTTTTTGATTTGACCCCACTGAACTTTCAGGCTGGATCCGCCCCTGCTTAGGACATAGTTGGAAACACAATGTGTTTAGTTAAAAATTTAAGGTCAAAATTGGTATTATGTAAATATTACTAACTCAAGTTTTCTTTACTCTCACAATCTTCTCAATTATATTCTTAGTATTAGTTAAAAATTCGACTGTAGTGGTATGATATTGAAAATAATAGTGAAAAAATAATGATGAATTAATTAAAAATAGTATATTACTTTATACGGTCCGGATCTTAAGCTTACAAATTATCTAACTTACCCGAGCTCACCCCACTTTAGCGACGGACCCGGCGACGGTTCGGTTATACAATCGTCGTCTATATTTTTAGCGACACTATATGTTATTCGTCGCTAAAATTATGAGCAACGATTATATGATCGAACCGTCAGCCATCACACGTCGCATCAAAAAAATGAAATCAGAGTGAGTTGAGATAAAAGGTGATTTAAGATCCGGACTCTTACTTTATAATCTTAAAATAGATATTTATCTCTAAATTTGAGCGAACTAAAAAATTTTATTTCTAATTTTAGAACTCGTCTTTGCATGTAACTAGACACGGCAAGCAGGCAAGTAGGCGAAGTGAAAAGTGTTGGTAGAGAACAACTTGACCGGGCCAAAAAGGCACTGGTTTTGGTGGGTTTGAAATGGCTTACCCATGAGCTTCTCCCTTTAATATTTTTTTTTTGGAAAATCTTTGCTACACCATAAATTAAAATGATTAATTAATTACCTACATTAACTACATATCTCAATTAACCATTATTATTATTATTATTGTCACTAATAAACAACCATGCATTATTCTAGTTTAATCACGCATTATATATATATATATATAGTGTAGTTTAAAGTTCTAAATAGATTTGACACGATCTCATGGTACGTTCACGTCCTTTATTTTAATAAATTAGCAATAGTCCCTTTGACACACAGAGAGAGACACAGAGAGAGAGAGAGAGAGAGACCCTGGCATTATAAAAAAATAAAAAAGAGCAGATCATGTGAATATTTTGAGCAAGTAAAATAGTTGAAATGAAATGAAATTTAAGAGTCAATTAATCTCAATCAATTAAAATTTTAATAGTATTATAAATTAGTATTATTAAATAATTACTTACATTAACTATTTAACTACATATCTTAATTATAATTTTTAATTATAGTTAAAATATATTGAAGATTGCATTAAAAACAAATAATTATTGTAGCTCAGTTGGTTTGAACTCTTATTTATTTACTTACAAGTCTTGTATTCAACCCACAAGTAGTAACATTTTATTTTAAAAAAAAAAAAATCATAGGGTGGCGGTAGTAAAATGTACCAAAAAACAGTCTGGGCTTTCATGAGCTTAAAAACTGCTGCCCAAAACCCTGGTTTTGACGGACGAACCGACCCGATCCGCAAGCTTTGGGTCCATTTGCCAAGTCTACATGTAACCATCATATCGTACTTAATTTGCTCTAATTTCAATTTCCATGCCGTGTTAGCCTGGGCAACACGGCAACACAGATCGTCCAATCTTTTGACTCCAGTCTTTTGGGTGCATTGAAGAATGAAGAGTCTAATATTCTTAATTCGCGTTGTGGGGTCGATGCAATTTGAAAATTTGACAAGGCTAACATCAGCGAAGAACGAACAGGAAGTCATTTTTCTTGGTACTTGTGCATTTGTGAGTTTGTCATGTTTGTGAGTTTTAAAAAGGAATGGAAATGATAGATTTTAATTATGTTTTTCTAGTTTAGAAGTAGAGAATGAAAGAGAAAATATTTTTATTTTTAAAATACACTATTATTATAATACTCTTGCATATTAATGTAATAAATGTCATGATTTATTTTGAAACTTTATTTTAGGTAATACTCCCTCCGTTCCTAAAAGATTGTCGTTTTAGAAGAAAAAATTTGTTCCAAAAAGTTTGTAGTTTACAACTTTCAAGGAGAATAAATTATTTACTTTCTTATATTACCTCTACCTTCTCTTATTATCCCAAGAAATTCTCTTCCTTGTATTAATAGTTTTCATCTTCCCATAAAGGGGTAGTGATCGAATTTCAAACAAATTTTACTTGGTAAATGATACTTTCTTAATCCATGTGTCAAAACCTTAAACGACAATCTTTTAAGAACGGAGGTATTATAAAATATATAACTTTCTCATCCCTCCGAATCAACTTTAACTCAAGATCACTTCCGTTGATCCGCAGACAGAATTGGACAGAATCCGCATACAAGAATTTTAATTATTTTCTCTTCCCTTCTCCTTAAATAAAAACTCAGGTATTACAAAGTCCTACTTTTTCTCCAATACTGGCAGTCGAGATTAAATTGTTTAATTGGATAAGATTGTCTTTAGGGTTTACAAGTATGCATAAACATGAGTAGGATAAATTTTTAATACTCCATATTCTAATGAAGAATCAAATCAATAAAAATTTCAGCTTTGAAACTCTTGCCTTATCATTGCCCAACACGTACGATTGCTGAAAAAGAGGTGTCAAATGCAGCAAAAGATTAATTAAAACTAAGTATTATCGTGGTACAACAGCGGTAATAGTAAATTCGTTGGATGAGGATAATAATATCGGCTTGCTCAATGAGTAGTCTGCTTCATGCGTTCTTTCGTTGAAAAAACCAGGTTGTTTGGGTTGAATTAGTGTAGTTTTACTATTCAACATTAAAACCACAGCAGACATACTTGGTCTGTCTTCCGAATATTGTTGAACACACAATAATCCAATTTGTATGACTCGAAACACTTCATTCTGGTTATACGACTCCAAGATCCCTCTATCGACTACTTCCAAAAGCTTGTCTTCATTAAAACTTTTCCATGCCTAAAAAAGTTGACAAGTAATTAAAGCCTATAGCATAAAATAAAATCGTTATTATAATTAATATATTCATATGCACTTACATGTCCGACAAGGTTATGATTGTGGTCTGGATGATCGAAACATCTATTTTTCTTCCAGGCGACTATTTCTAGCACTAGTACTCCAAAACTATATACATCAGATTTAATTGAGAATAGTCCATCAATAACATACTCGGGAGACATGTAACCACTGCGGAAGATAAAAGGAAATTAAGAGATTAGTTTCCGAGCAAAAAGATGTAGAAAGTATTTGCATGCATGTTGTAAAAATTATTACTATGTTCCAACAACTCTTGTTGTATTTGCTTCTGTTTGATTTCCTCCAAAACTTCTTGCCATGCCAAAGTCTGAGATTTTTGGATTCATCTCGTGATCGAGTAAAATATTACTGGTTTTGAGATCTCTGTGAATGATTCGTAGTTTGGAGTCTTGATAGCAACGCCATTTATAATGTTGTAGCGCTTTGGCCAATCCAGTGATTTGCTTATTTCTTCATCTATACATTTTATATCCATTCAAGTCAATCCAAACTGCTATATATTTGGATAATGTACAACATATATAGTGCTTCAGTAAATTTTCATGATGATACTAGCTAGTTTTATATTTCAAGACTATCTAAAAGTAAAAAAAAATTATTTTAACATATTAAAGAGGGACATACCGAAAATAAATGAATCTAAACTTTTGTTGAGCATGTATTCATAGATCAACATCTTTTCCCCTTCCTCAATACAACACCCCAGAAGCGTCACAAGATTTCGGTGCTGTAGTTTGGCAATATATGAAACTTCATTCTTAAACTCGTGTATTCCTTGTCTCGAATTCTTTGACAATCTTTTCACAGCTATTTCTTGTCCGTTGTGCAACATGCCATGCAAATCAATGGCTATATATAATAGATTCATATTCTAGTTTCAGAAGTGAGCATTGATCCTTTCAATATTTCATTTCCTTTATAATACTACCCTATGCTTGAAATTGATCAACTCGAGTCTTGGTGCCTTATGGTAGCACAATGCGAGGTGTGTAGGATGAATTATTTTCCTGTGATTACTCGCATGATGTGTATCAATATATATAATTACCTACAGGTCCAAAGCCGCCCTCTCCAAGCTTATTGCTGTTGCAAAAGTTATCTGTGGCATTTGCAATTGTTTTGAAGTCGAATAATGGTAACTCTAAATCTTCCCCGTCATTTCTGTTTATGCCAACCCTTTCTGAATTGAACTCCAAGCTTCCTGCGAAGTGTGGAGTAAAATTATTCAAGTGCTTTGACAACAGGGCAACAGGCATAGATATATAATAATATACCCAGTACTACCCAAACTTTGAACAAATGGTTCAAACGGCCAGTATTAGCGTTCTTGATCATTCAGTTTTGACTTCATATGAAAAATTAAGAATGACGGCATGTTTCAATATTTCTCTTTTCTTTGTAGAAGTAATAATTATATATCCTTTGTTTAATAGATGTAGTTTTTGTTTCAAAGAACAATTCAAACACATTTACCTTCTCTATCCCGGTTTATCTTCTTGAATCCATATATCAGAAATAAGGCCACTAGTACTGCTACTAGTACTACGGGAAACAGTATGATTCGCATTCGCCTAATTACTTTTGATCTCCTGCTTTCCTCTGCATAGCCAAAATTTTTAAGAAAAATACAAGATATTTGAGGCAGTATTTCATTATTCACAATAGAACTCTGCAGTAAGAAGAACTAAAAAGCCTCTAAATGTGTGAAAAAGTAGTCGTACCCAATTCAGAGGCAGGCATTCTAACATAAATATCTTGTCCATCTTCTGTGTAGCCAATGATATCCATCAGTTCATCGAACCATAACAGGCATCCACTGCCACCTTCTCTGATATCTGCATTTGCATAAGCTGTACAAGAGCAGTTCTTTGAGCACACCTTTTCACATTCCTCAAGGTTCATGTTCATGTTATACCACGAGCTTTGTGTGTCTGGCAATTTCATGCCCGAATACTTTTTAAATCCGTCTCCATTCCTACAATCCAGTTGAGTTCTGCGGATGCATCCATTAGACCAATCTTCTGCTTCCCACTTTTCTGGAAATTTAGGGTCAAATCCGCTCAAACAATCGCATCTGGGGGAGTTGTTAATATCACAAATACCATATGCGCCACACAATCCATAATGGTCACAGTCACTCGCATGTAAGGAAAAATAAACAACCCAATCTTGATTCTGATCATTCCATATCAAACGTTGTGAAACGCCGGTAGGACTCAATGTCAACCTTGAAATAGCAGAAACGGAACTCTTATTGACAACATCAAACTCATAATAGATTTCCTTAGGATTCATAACGAACTCATTTATGTAGATTGCACTACGTTTTGGATAAGGATTGGCACTAAACATACTACCAATCCATGGTCCATCCCTGAACCACAGCACTGAACCTTTCCACAAAAGTAACTGGGGATACCCATGAGGATCAAGGCGGTGAGTAAAACTACCCGGAGATGGATCATCAGCACTTTTCCATGAGGTGTAGTACCTTTCTAGACCGGTTACCAAGTCCAATCCAAACTTCATGCCTGGTAGCATATTATCCCCAGGATAATCAAAACTCTGCCATACAAAATTTTCATTTTCTGGCTCACCATCACTTTCATCCCTGAAAACAAAATTTCCGGTATCTAATAGCTGAGCCACGGGATTCTTCAGAACTCTTGACGACTTGGTTGACCAAATTATGCTATTGCTACCATTAACAAGTTACATAATTGCCTTAGAATCGATCCTTAACACCCCTGTAGTGTTAGTGATTGGAATCTCTCTATTTGCAACCCAAACAACTGTCCCAAATGATATTCTCTTGTACCATATGCCCAAGTATCGATTTGTAGAACTACCGGGACTGAAAAATCCGAGTTCAAATTCTCCACCGGCTGATATAATGGTGTCGCCATCTCTAATGGCTTGATTTGCTCTTATGGTGTCCACTGCAGTTGAGCTTAATAAGACGGAGAAGAAAGTGGTGCAAAATAAAAGAATGGTTATAGTGCCTTCCATAAAGTAGTAGTACCAATATGAAGGCGGCTTGACAAAATGATGATGGTGTTTTTATTTGGCCCTGGATTGTTGGCAACTATATGTTGGTAGGTTGCCACCAGCCCTCAAATTTAAAAATCCCCAGTCATTAAGTTAGTGTTCATAAGGCAACATGTTCAATATGGGAGTGCTAAGCTCAACAATCAACAGGACTGGATCAACTATGATCCAACATTATCAACTTTTGATTTTTAAATGAGTTGCGTTAATGGTGGGTTGTGTTAGTCATTAATTATTTGATGTAACAATTGTGACCTGACACCACGATTACTCTAACTAGTGTGTTTAACAAAAACTATCGTAGCCATTAGCAAATAAGTTTTTCTCATGCAACATGTAACCATCATATCTATATCTATATAAATATATTATAAGACATAATTTGGTTTTTTGGAGTTGCCTTTAGTCTTTGGCAGGGGCGGATCTGTTAAGGGAACAACATAAGCAGTTGTCATTGCTGGATGTTTTTTTTATAAGTATAGGGATAGAGATAAATATGTAAGTGAATAAATTTAAGGGGGCATATTAATGGAAGAGTTAAACTTGAAGAGGGGTCATTACTTCTATATCTTCATTATATGCCACTACTTTTTCTACATCTTTGCAGCTTCGCCACTGGGCCCACTACTTCTTCTACATCCCCATTACGGCACTACCTCTTGCGCATATCAGAGTAATCAAACTTAGAAAGTAACTAAATTAGGGCTTTTTTGTTTGATAATTTAAAATTTATAGTTTGTTTGAATTTGTTGTTGGTTGAGAATTTGGGGTTAAACCCAATTTAATTTATTTGATATATTTGTTACATTTTGGACTTAAGAGGTAACTAATTAAGACTTATTTTTGTTTGATAGTTTATTTGAATTTGTTGTGGCCTTATGGGTTGGGTACTTCTGGTGAGTACAATTGTTGTTGTTGTTGTTAATATTGGATGAGCATGTAGTTTTAGTGTTTAAATGAAATGATGCAACTGTGTCGAGAATTGGATTTGTGTTAAATTATTTTTATCAGCAGTTCTGCCTCTTTCCTTTATGTGAGTTTTAATGAGAGTTGTGTTCACTAAAAAGATAAGATAGGACACTGGAATAAAAAATAAGAACTGTATGCATTTTTTTCATACAATCATATAATAAAAAATTGGATCAGTGCTATTTTTTCAAGATTTCTTTTCATACTTGTAGTTTTATGATTTTTCAAATTTGACTGCTAGTATTAGAACTAGGTGGTTAAACGAGAAATCAATTATTTTCTTAAATACACAAGCTGCACAACAATAAGCCCCAAAAGAAGCAATAGTAAATCATTATAGTACTGATTTACTACTACTTTCATTTTTACCTTTTTTAGGACAAATAAATAATTATAATAAACAAAGCCCACAAAATGGAATAATAAAAAAAGATACATTGAGACTTATTTGAAACTTATAAAAAGATGTCAAAATAGGTTTATGTTTTGAAATTAATTCACGAGTTTTGTTTGAATATAGAAAGCAAATTTGGTTTGAGCCTTTACACTTTGTTTCTGAGTTTTGAACATAAAAGAAAAGAATAGAAAACTTAAATTAGAACAGAAAAGAAAAGAATAGAAAACTTGAAGTTTTTCTTTGTGTTGTTTCTGAGTTTTTAATAGAAAAGAATAGAAAATTTAAAAATTGAGAACATGAGTTGTAATTTAAAATTTATTATATTAAAAGTTGAGGATAATATGGGAATTATAAAAATATTACTTATTCCAATTTTTTTCCGTCCAAATCAGACCAATTTTGGACGTAAAACTTTGGCAGGAAAAATGGCCAAGTTTTCTATCCATTTCTTTTCTTTTCCGTTTATTAAAAAACTCAAAAACATAATAATTGGAAAGAAAACTTAAATTTTCCGTCCATTTCTTTTCTTTTATGTTTATTTTAAAACTCAGAAACAGAGCGTTAAGCATTTCGAGAATCATTCAAATTGAACTATGACAAGTAACCGAAGTAAGTTGCTAAATTGTATCTAAATATTTTTTATTTGAAATTTCTTTTTTAATTTAGATTATGAATATTTATTGTAATTTGTAAACATTATTATGATTAGTGAATATAATGATTAGTTCAAGTTTTCTTTATTTAACTTCAACAAAAAAATTAGTTAAAATCCGTTTCTACTGAGAAAAATTCATGAATCCGTCCCTGGTCTTTGGTCTTTGTTTTTGGTCTTTATTTTTGGTATAGGCCTAAAATTTATCTACAGCTAAAATAATTTTACTAAATTTATTTTAAAACAATCCAAATAACTACTAATAAATCTCAAACTTAATAGGACATTTTTATACATGTTACATGAAGATTTTTGTTCCTTCATGTAATTGTATTCTAATCCCAACAAAATATGATGATGCTAACCTTTATTCAATGTGCAATATAAAGGTTAGCATAATACTGTAATTTTACTATGATACTGTCTTTTTAAAATAAATTAATATTGACATATTAATTAAAATACTATACTAATTTATTACTCAATAAAAAATAAACAAATAACTCAATAAACTCGTTTTATTGTTTCACTAATAAACTCAATACTCGCAATTTCACATGGGATATTATAAAGTAGATTCCCTCCTCCTGTTTTTCCCCGTGACTCCCATTCTTATTTTTCCCATCCGTGACTCTCCTCCTCTTCTCATGCCTCGCCTATATAAAGGCAATCATACTTAAAGAAATGATAAGAAAACTTCTCTGAAGAATTCCTCTGAAGAATTTCTCTCTTTTCTCTTGCTTATTATCTCTAAATTTATACAGCAATTATAAGAGTATCTTTATACACTTTGCTAAAGTTTTATAACACGTTATCAGCACGAAGCTCTAACCAACTGAGACGGTAAAATTAATTTCTTGCAATTTATTATTATAATACCGGTTTGGCTACGCCACCAATAATATAATTTTATTTATGTTTTATTGTCCATTTTAAATTATGTTATTTACAGAGGTACTATCTATTCTTGTTGATCTTAAAAGATTTGGTTGGAACCTTTTTACCGCTTATTAAATTGTGGGAATAACCTGTGTATGCGAAGTACCGCATACATGGTGAAATTATTCTGTTATTCCATTATTTATTATTACATTGGAATATCACATGCATGCGGATTTCGTGCATGACTGGTTCCATTATTTATTATTACATTGGAATATCATATCAATGCGTATTACATGACTGGTTCCATTATTTATTATTCTATTGGAATAAACACATACATCGCGATCTACTGCGCGTACGGGTGAAGATCCATTTGCATTATAAATATAAGAATATTTATATTTTTCATTTTATCACCACTTGAAGTCATGACTTAGTTTATTTTCTCTATATCATACATGCAATTATTTATTGTTTTAATAAATAATAAAATTGTGTTTTAACCCATAATAGATGGTAAACTTGGCAAAAATAGATTTTTCTATTTTGAAAATCTCTGGAGACAACTATTTGGCTTGGGCACTTGATGCAGAATTGCACCTTAGTGCAAATGAGTTAGAAAAGACCATTGAATCGGAAATCTGACTACTTGACATAAAATGCAAAAGCCATAATTTTTCTTCATCACCGTATTGATGAAGGATTAAAAGGCGAGTATTTAACGATCAAAGATCCTTTGTCTTTATGGACCTGTTGAAGGAAAGATTTGACCACAAAAATTGGTTGTTCTCACAATGCCAAATTTTGGTGGGTTAATTTAAGGTTACAAGATTACAAATCAATTACGGAATATAGTTCCAATGTTTATAGAATAACCTCTACTTTGGCTTTGTATGCGGAGATCCGGTTTACGAAACCCGAATGTTAGAAAAAACTCTCGACTTTTCATCCCACCAACATGATTACTCACTGACAATATAGGACATAGTAAGTTCACAAAATTCGGTGACTTGTTTTCTATCCTCCTTGTTGCGAGAAAAGAATAATGAATTGTTGTTAAAAACCATCAAATACTGACCCACGGGTGCTACCCCATTGTCGGATATTAACGAAGACGTCATTCCAAGTAGAATAAGCGTGACAAGAGATGGTCATATAATAAGAAGTCTTGGGGACGAAATAATAAGCGAGGCCATCATAACAACAAATTCGAGCCGCGACAATTGAGCCACGGAAGTGGCAAGTGTGCGCAGGTCGGGTAAAAATAAAGAAAATGCAACACGGATAAAGAACAAACCGGATGTTTGTTTTAGGTGTGGGATGAATGGGCATTGGTCGGCGTACTGTATATGTGCCGAGGCATCTGGTTAATTTATTCAGAGTCTCGAAAGAACAAAGTAATGGAGCGCGAAACAAACTTTGTTAATCATCGATTGAATATTGTTGATGTTCCACCAATGACCAACATTGAGGAAAAGGTTGTTGATATTCTTGAACCTTTGAGAAGTATCTTTTGGGATATCGTTTAATTTCTTATTTTAATTAAACACCTGCATGTATAATATTATTAGTTTTCATTCTATATGTGGTATGTATTTCTCATGAATAAAATTATATTTGAAATGTAACTTTTCTTATTTATGTTTTTATATGTGTGGACCATTTTTTTAATGGATATGGAGGATATATGTTTAGCGAGACGATTGCAACAACTCATACAATCCTTGAAATGAGAAATATTTTTCTGTTGATCAAAGCTAAGGAAATGTAGGAACTATCTACGGCAAATCAAATTTAATCGAGAGATTTGGAAAAGCTAGTTTCTTGCTACCAAATGAGACACAAGTTTTTATCAAAGATGCTCTACATATTCTAGTAAATCAAGAAGAAATTTGCTTAGTTTTAAAGATATTAAATTGAATGGTTTTCACATTGAAACAACTAATGAAAATGATAATGAATATCTTCTCATCACTTCTACTTTTTTTGGAAAAAGAATATCCTAGAAAAACTTCATTCAAATTCTTACGGATTATATACTATGAAAATTAGAGCAATTGAGTCTCATAATGTTATGATTCCAAAATCATAGATCCCAAATCCTTTATGCTTTGGCATGAAAGACTCGGTCATCAGTACTTATATGATCGTTGTATTATTGAAAATTCTCTTGGTCGTCCTCTCAAAGATAAAGAAGTTTTTTCTAGTAGTGAATTTTCTTGTCTTTGCGTGTTCTCGAGGAAAATTAATTGTTCGACCATCACCAATAAAAGTTTATAAAAAGCCCCAAAATTCCTAGAGAGAATTGAGGAGACATTTGTGGACCTATTCACCCATTATAAAGCCCATTTCGATATTTCATGGTTTTAATAAATGCTTCAACTAGATGGTCTCATGTTTGTCTTCTCTCTTCTCGAAATTTTGCCTTCTCAAAACTTCTTGCTCAAATAATCAAATTACTGGGCTCGGTTCTCGGATCATCGATCAAGTCGATTCGACTTGATAACGCAAATTTGAATTTTCATCAATGACTTTTAATGATTTTTGTATGACTATTGGAATCTCTATTGAGCATTCTGTTCCTCATATTCATACACAAAATGGTTTAGCTGAATCTTTAATAAAAAAGACTTCAACTAATTGCACGACCATTAATGTTAAGGGCTAACTTACCTACCTCAGTTTGGGGTCATGCAATTCTTCATGCTGCAGCTATCATTCGAGTAAGACCAGCGACTCTTCATAAATTTCTCTCCTCTCAGTTAGTTCTTGGACAAATACCCAACATATCACACTTTTGAGTTTTTGGAAGTGCAATATATGTTCGATTGCACCTCCACAAAGAACTAAGAGATGAGAGCCCAACGAAGAATAGGTATTTATGTTGGTTTTGATTCTCCTTCATTATCGAGATATCTTGAGCCTTTAGCGGAGATGTTTTTTTTTGCGTTATGTAGATTGTCATTTTGATGAAGCTGTATTTCCTCCATTAGGAGAGAGAAAGTTTTAAAAAAAAACCCTACGAAATATCATGGAATGCATCGATTTAAATTCACTTGATCCTCAAATACGAGATGATGTGAAATTGAAGTTTAAAGAATTATTCATTTACAAAATATTGCAAATCAAATGCGGATGCATTTAATGATGCTAGAAAAGTGATAAAGTCACATACACTGCGGTGAATACTCCAATGAAGATAGAAATACCTATTGAAAAATCAATTCGGAGAATTGTGAATAAGGTAATAGAAGAATCTAAACCACGCCGAGAAGCGTGGAAGGCCGATTGGTGAAAAGACAACATACCACGAAAATCAAAAAGCAAATAAAGGGAATCCGGAAGAATACCCACTCGAAGTAGCACTTATTCAAGAGTGGGAATAGCCCGGAAGAGGTTCAAAATCTCGGTGAAGGGATAAGAGATGAACACAAGAGATCTCGATAAATTATGTACATGATGATGAGAAATATGGGATCGAAGCAAAGTCTTGATTGATGACATATTTGCTTTCTCTATAGCATCGAGATATTACTTTGATTCGACACGGATCTGAACCACAAAGCGTTGAAGAATGTCGGAAAAGAAAAGATTGGCCAAAATGGAAAGATGTTATTCAAGTGAGCTACAATCTATTGAAAAAGAAGTATTTGGACGATGGTCAAACACATGCTGGGTGTAATTCGGTTGGAAATAAATGGGTATTTGTATACGAAAGCGAAATGAAAAATGAAATTATGAGATCTGAAAGCTTGACTTGTAGCTCGAGGTTTTCACAAAAACACGGTATTGATTATTAGGATACATACTCTCCGGTAATGGATGGAGTCACTTTTCGCTTTTGATAAGTATGGCAACCATGGAAGGTTTGGAAACACGTCGATCGATGGATGATGTAACTTGACATACTATATGGCTCACTTGATAGTGAGATTTACATGAGAATCCTGAAGGATTGAAAATGCATTTGAATCATAAAGGCCCGTCACATATATTGATCAAGTTACAACGTTCATTGTATGGGTTAAAAGCGATGCAGTCGTATGTGGTATAATCGACTTAGTGATTATTTAATAAAAGATGGATATATAAATGATCAAGTATGTCCATGTGTTTTTATTAAGAAATCACAAAGTGGATTTTCCATCATTGCTGTATATGTGGATGATTTGAATCTTGTAGGTACTCCTGAAGAACTCATAAGAACTGCTACTTATTTAAAAGATGAATTTGAAATGAAAGATCTTGGAAAGATAAAATTCTATTTGGGAATACAAGTGGAACATTTAGCATCTAGAATTTTTGTTCATCAATCCACATATGCTGAAAAGATTCTCAGTCGTTTTCATATGGATAAAGCTCATCCTTTGACTACCCCGATGGTTGTTCAATCTTTAGAAGTTGATAAAGATCCATTTTGACCTCTAGAAAGTGGGGAAGAAGTTCTTGGACCTGAAGTTCCATACCTAAGTGCAATAGGTGCTCTTATTTATCTTGCAAACTGTACACGACCTGATATTACTTTTGCTGTCAACTTGTTAGCAAGATACAGGTCTTCTCCGAGTAAGAGACATTGGGTTGGGATCAAAAACATTTTGAGATACCTCCGTGGAAGTATAGATCTTGGGTTATTTTATCCAAGAAATTCAACGTCATAATTGGTTGGATATGCCGATGCAGGATATTTATCAGATCCACATAATGGAAGATCACAAACAGGTTATGTATTTACATATTGTGACACGGCTATATCCTGGAAATCCACAAAGCAAACCATGACAACTACATCTTCAAATCACTCAGAGATTCTCGCTATACATGAAGCAAGCAGAGAGTGTGTTTGGTTGAGATCAATTATTCAGCATATTCAAAAGTCATGTGGATTACCATCAATCAAAGACATTCCTACAATTCTGTATGAGGATAACGCCGCATGCATTTGCTCGACTTAGAGGAGGATACATCGAGGAGATAGAACAAAACAAATTTCACTAAATTCTTCTTCACGCGTGAAAGCTACAAAAGAAGGGTGATATAGATGTGCATCAAATTCGATCATGTGATAATCTAGCCGACTTATTCACAAAGTCGCTACCAAATGCAACGTTTGAAAAACTTCGAAAAAGGATCGGAATGTGTCGACTGAAAGACTTATGACAACATTTCATCAAGGAGTAATGAATTCCTTTTGAGGGGAAGACTGTACTCTTTTTCTTTAGTCACGATTTTTATCCCAATGGATTTTTCCTGACAAGGTTTTAACGAGACAGTCAATTAAACGATATTTATGTAAAAGATATGTACTCTTTTTCCCTTCGTTAAGTTTTTCGCACTGGGTTTTCTTAACAAGGTTTTTAATGAGACATAATCTTCTATGGTAGGAAATCAGGGAAAGTATTATAAAGTAGATTCCCTCCTCCTCCTGTTTTTCCCCGTGACTCCCATTCTTGTTTTTCCCATCCGTGACTCTCCTCCTCTTCTCATGCCTCGCCTATATAAAGGAAATCATACTTAAAGAAATGATAAGAAAACTTCTCTGAAGAATTCCTCTGAAGAATTTCTCTCTCTTTTCTCTTGTTTATTATCTCTAAATTTATACAACAATTATAAGAATATCTTTATACACTTTGCTAAAGTTTTATAACATGGGACAATTATTTCACGGTTTAACTATTTGTTTTAATTTTCTCACAATATTAAAATAATTTTTCATATAGTTGTCGACGCCCAGAAATTTCATGCTTTTCCTAATGTGTTTCTACCCTTTATTTTTTGCTTGGTTGATTTTATTTATCTTTCTCAAAGGGTAAGTTTTTGGAAAAAATCGACATACATGTCGACTATAAGACCCCAACTTTTATAAATAAAAATTAATTTTTTTCTCGAAATATATTTTTGAGTATTATGGTGTGAATTTGATTTAATGTTATAGTTGTGTGTAGTATTTATAATTTTTGCAAAGTATGCAAGTTATTATAAAATATTCGATTGGTCGGAGAATATTCATTTTAACATGAAATATTCATACGACAAAGACAATCATCATTAGTGGACCCAATTAATTATTATTAGGAGTTACTACGAAATAATTTTTATAAAAATAACGGGGAAAGTTTTACCATTAAGCGTTGAAATACTTGGGTGATAAAAGTACTGATGTCTGGCGTGGTTGCATAGTAGCACCTTGTATTGATTATTGATGCTTACGTGAGAAGTCGCTCAGTTATACTCAATTATTGCTACAGTAAATGCTGCATAGTATCTCACGTTATTTGATTCAATTATTATCAATATTTTATATATTACTAAATCAATAATTGAGATGACAAGTTATTCATATTATTATTTGTATAATTAACAATGTCTAGAAAGTTCTGTCGAGGAAAGGGGTTTGGTCACCTAATTGCGCGCCAAAAGGGAGAAATCCTTATCGGAAAGCCCCCTCTTTCCTGGGAACGATCTGGTTGTTAATATTGCGAGTTATAATAGTGATGAATAAATGTTGTTAAAAATATTGAGGAGATTTTTATGAAGTATTTTTTATAATTTGGGCTTATTATTTGGACCCCCACTTACCCATTTTTCAAAATTGTCGGTAGAAGTTATCTTAATTTTATTTTATAAAAAAATGGGGTTGGGGTGGGGGTGGGGGGGGGGGGGAGGTATGTTACGTGGGATGAAGGGAGTATTATTATTATATATTATAAAAAGTTTTTTTTTTTATGAAAAATAGAATATATTATATTTTATTATGCATAGTATTTCCATAGTGTCTGCATAGTGTCTACGTAGTAAATCATGTGAATTTCGAATTTAGCCGATTCAGCCCGTGAATTCCTTTATTGTTTGCCAGTGAAAAACTTTTCTAAATAGTATCATTCCATTCTCATATAAATAAGCTGCTTAGTTTAGAATTGAAAATCGTACCAGAATAAGAAAATTCTTCTTCTATAATATTGAGCGTATTTATTTCGAGTTTTAGTAAGCTTTGAGTATAGAAAATAGAGAAAGTTTTCTTCAAGAATATCCCCGCTATACCAGTTGGAATACTCTCCTTTTTAAGGTAAAGTGTATTATTTATTTCATATTCGCTTACGATATTATTTTTCGTATTCGTAAGGAATTTTATTTTCGTTCAATATTCGTAAAGAATACTATTTTCGATTCAATATTCGTAAGGAATATGTTAGTTCGATGAGGTACTGATAGATCTAGAAGGGGGGTTGAATAGATCCTTTTATTTCAAATACTTTTTCTATTATTTTGTATAGCTATTAAATTAGCATATGACAAACATAAGAATCTTTTCAAGCACAACGGAATAAGTAAAAGATCCCTTCATTGATATATTCATAATCATACATACATTGTTCGTAGAGTAAGTTTAGTTGTAGAAGTTAAAACATACACATAGTGATTATTGTAGTTATAGTACATAATGTAAAAAAAAGACACGAGGGTTTTAAGTGGTTCGGAGACTCAAGCTCTAATCCACTCTTACGCTTTCAACTAGTAGGATTTCCACTAAGGAAGGGCGGCACCACAGAATCACTAAGATTCCTTGAGGCCAATGACCTTGGGACTTGATTCACTAAGAACTCTTCAAGGCCGATGAGCCTTGGAACTCCTCTAGTTCCCTAGGAACTCTTCAAGCCAATGAGCTTGGAACTCGTTTAGTCCCTCAGGACAAGGACCCTCGTGCCACGGGCATTGAGTTGTTTGTTTGTTGTTATTATTGGAGTCGAGTCTTTGAAATTGCTAAGATGTCTTCATGCTCGAACATCTTCTATACTTAGCGACTTGGCTTGATCATCCTTGAAGTGCAGCTGAGTGTTGCATGATGCTCAGCTTCTTCAGTTGCTCAACCACTTCAATTGACCCCTTGATGAACTGCCTTGAAGATCATTCTCCTTGATACTTGATGGCTGCACATGATTGGCTTCTAAGATGACTTTAAGCTCTTCTGTTAGGTACTTAGAAGCTTTCTCATACTTGACACCAAGATGGCATTTGTGATCTCCCTTCTTGCTACTTGATGCCTTCTCATGATGAACTTGCTAAGATGACTGTAGGCTCTTCTCTATTATACTTAGAGTCTTCCCATGATGGACATCAAGATGACATGATGCTCTTCTTTCTCTAGGCAGCTCAGAACACTCTTCATGTTTCTAAATAGTAGAACTCACACTTCTACTCCTTTCTTTTTCTGTCTTCTGAGTGTTCTTGGTGGATCGTAGAGTGAACCTTCGGACTCACTATCTCACATGGTTTAGATCATTCCACCATCTCTCCAAACTTGGCAACTCCAGCAACCATTGATCTTTGAAACTCTTCCTCATTTATACTCCTTCCCAATCCTTCCATTGGAAAGTAGCCGTTGAAGGCTATTCAAATATCTTCACAGATCTAGAGTTGACAGAGGTAGACTGCTGATGTGACATGTCATACTTTATCTGACATCGCAGTCTGCTGTTTCACCTACCCTGTCAGATGTATCACTTTAATGTCTTGGGCAGGTTAAAGACTTTATTTCCTTTTTCTAATTTCTCGATCGGAGGTTGTCCTATTGCATCGATGCTCTCAATAAGCACTTGTCCGAATATTACCCTTCAGATTGAACCTTTGCCAATGCTTCAGTCTTCAGCTATTCGAACTCTACGATTCTGATGCACGCGTCTTGAGGACTCGATCGTAGTGTCTTGTTGAGTGTTCTCATCGATTTGGTAGAGTTAACACTACGATCTTGAAGAGTGTTGATTGGATCTTCAATGTAGAACACCTCTTCCTTCTATTTTGCAATGCTTCAATACTTCTGTTTGCTTCGACTGTTCTCAGAGACTGATGGCCTAATTCCTTGCTCTGGTCCCCTTTTGAATATCAAGACACTTTAGATTTGTGGCATGTCTAGCTTTCTTTCTCCTTGTGATCTCCCGTTCACTTATCATTAATGAACTGACCCTGCACTTAATCACTTTAGCCTTGCTCTTCAGAGGCTGACCAGTATTTCGGTTCACCTTCCATCAGTTCCTTCTTTGTTTGGCAAACACTACGATCTTGGTTGCTTCCAAGATCGTTGTCTTCTGTTCATTTGATAGCTACTGCATTAGCTGACTTTCCTTAGTCAGCTTCTGAAGTCTTCTTTGGTTCTCCTTGTGGAAGACTTCATCACGAATGGCCTTACAACTCAATCTTGATGCTGATTGGGTTGGTGCGTAGATCTTCTGTTAGCCTGCATGCCATTCGTTGAGTGCTCTCTGGTTTCCTTGAATGTATCTTGCAGCTTGAGACCGGAGGCCGTTCCTTTGGATATTCAGGAGTGCTCATTTGTTGAGAAGCTCAGTATATGCTCTGCGATTCAACCTTGGCATTGTGAGCACTTCTGTGGTGAGGTCGTTGCTTCTGCGCTCTACGATTCACTTTGGCTTGTGCAGACACTCGATCCGAGATTAGATCTTGACACTCTACAGTTTCTGCCTTGTGCTTGTTGTCTTTATCTGATCTTGCTTGACTCCGATCTCTGCATGTAATCAATAGACTCTACGAACTCAAGAGTGTGATCTACGATCCTTGACTTGGCCGGCATCCAGTAGACTCTACAACTCTGAGTGTAGTCTACGTTTCTGTCTTGACTTCAACAGATGATCAGTCTGCTCGTAGGCAGGCTGTCTCTACGATTATGACTTCCTTAGCACACTACGATCCCGAGGAAGCTCTACTCGAAACACTACGGTCCTTCTTCGTTTCCCCTGACAGTCTACGAACTCCAAGATCTACTATCTTGCATACTCCTATTCTGCCTCGATAGCTCTCGAGTTAACCTTGACTCACCTGGCAGACTACGACTTCTGGTGCAGTGCTCGACGATCAGACAAGCCTATCTATTACATCATAAGATCAACCTAACAAGCTTGATCTTTCTATATTTATAGTTCTTGTATATCATTTCTTTTTAAGGACTTTACAAAGCTATTTTGCTTATGTAGGATCAACCTAACATATTTGATCAATTCATTCTTAGTCCTTGTACATATATTTCTATTATCTATCAGAGGACTTTACAGCTTTTCTTAATGCAAGCATACTTGCATATTCATTCATATATATATGTATGTATATATATCATAATCAAATCATATATTAAATAGGAATATCATTCACATGTTTATTCCTGACAGAATATTGTGACGCCCCCAAAACAGGTATACATCACCCATCTTGAGTCGCCAGATAAATGGTACAAAATTCAAATACAAACTTAATTATACAACTGTCGTGTTAAATACGACAAAACATAGCTGAGAGTTTAAACAAGAATATTGTCATCTAGACAATATCCACACTCAATGGAGTCTTCATTACATTTATTGTCACACTATTTAACAGAATAGTGAGGACTACTAATGCTATCATCTGGACCGTCACTCCGTTCCCCGACTAGTCCCAGCTATATTCTCATTTCGTGAAGAGAATAGTGAAAGAAAGGGTGAGCTCAACTAGCCCAGTAAGAAATATTATGGCTAAGATAATGCAGAATAAATTATCCTTAGCCTTCAACAGTATAACAACTGATAGAATACAATAGACAAAAAGTTTTAGATCAACAACTACAACGGAATAAGTAATACATTAGAAGAGTCAAGTAGAGCATAAAATCTACTATCTTCTATGATTTAAAAAGTTTTTTATCAACTTTATCGATGAGACTAAGCTTAATAAATAATCCACATCATCGAATCACCCCTGCACTACGGCCAAGGATATTCTTTAGTATCACGACCACAAATTATCCATGCACTACGGGACAAGGATATTCGTGTATTCATCAATGGTCATGATTATATCGAATAATTCCTAGTCATAATCATACCAACAACTGTCCATCAATGCACTACGGGCCAATGAGGACTTTTACCACATCATTCGTTACATTACGGTCATGATTATACCAAATAATCTCTGGTTATAATCATACCAAGTCCATCTATGCACGTAAGCCAAAGATGACTTTCATCACAATATAAACATGAGGATGATGACAATGACATAATAATTCAATAAAACAAGTTCAAGGATAAATTTTAAAGATTTATAATTTAATTTATCCAAAAATCAATAACGCCTACATTGTCAACATGATACTGCTTTGTGGAGTAAAATTCATGTCCCAAAAATAATTTGGACATAAAAGAAATATATTTTTCGGGTAATAGTACCCCGTGAATAGTACTTCAGGAATAGTACCCCGTGAATAGTACCCCGACATGAAAAGTGTAAGACCCCGAATTTTATGAAATAAAAGTATTCAATTTTTCTTATAATTACTATTCAGTAAATGGTTAAATTGATAAAAGTCAAAGTTAAGGGTGAATATGAAATTTTTTCAAAATACGCAAGTGGTTATAAAATATTCATTGTTGTTAGGGAATATTCGTTTGTCGTGGAATATTCTTTACGTCGGGAATATTAAATGCGACACGCAGCGACCATTTTGTGGGCCCCATAATGTAATAAGCTATCGGATGAAGAAAACGACAAAATTAAGTTTTTATAAATAACAGGCGTGTCAAGTACAATTAACATTTGTTGGAATACCGGATGGTAAAATAAAAATACTGGCGTTGCACAAGAAGCAATTATATCGATATTTGCATATATTTTGAAATTATTGATTCTTACGTGAAGGCACTACTCAATAATTGTTACAGTAATTCTTATTCAATATTTTATTTTATTGATTCAATAATTATTGCGTTGATATTTTATATTATTGTTGTTTCAATAATTGTGTCACTTCTGATATCTCCATTATCGGATCAATAATTCATATTATTTGAATAATATTATTAGATAGCATTATTGGCAATGTCTAAAAGTTACATCAAGGAGAGATTTGGTCACCTAATTGCGCGCCAGTAAGGAGAAATTCTTATCGGAAAGCCCCCTCTTTCTTGGGAACTGCCTGGTTGTCATTATTGTGATTCTGTAATATTATTTGTGAATAATTAATTATTGATTTATATGATAATGAAATATTTATTTGATGTGGATATAAATGATGGATTTATTTATGTGGTTATAAATGAAGGAATTAATGTTGAGGTATTTTATTAGTATTTTATCGGATTGGAGTTATTAAAAGATCAAATCAGTGTTCTTACAGCTTTATTGCGTGAGTTATAATTTTTAATCTGACCGTTGGATCGTTGTGATTTTTAGATATATTATACATATATAAGTTGAGTATATGTTCACAAATGTTGAACCGTTAAAAATGAACGAATGATTTCTTATGAATTTTAAGAGGTGACTGATTCAGAAATTAGGTTTATAAATGATTTTGGTGGAAAATTCTAGAAATGGGTGGGCTCCACTTTTGGTTGTTGTGGAAGATGGCTAATTTTTGGTGGGTGGAATAGTAACAGGTAAAGCCATCAGGTAGCAGGTCAAGTCTGCTTCGGCGTGCTAACATTTTCCTATAAATAGAGGGCTAAGTTAGAATTGAAAATCACACCAGAATTCATAAGTTTTCTCTCTCTTTCTCTCTCTATATTATCGAGCGTATTTTGTGAGTATTTAGATACTTGGTGAGTTGCTATTCATCAGTGCAAGTTTTCTTCAGCGTCATATCCGATATCCAGTCAGAAATACTGCTCTTTGAGGTAGGGGATAGTAAGGGATATTAAGGGATGTTATATTCTTCATAATGATGTTATTCTTTCAATATCATTATACTGACATATTGGTATGGATCTTATTGTGGAATTTCTACCTTTTTGAGTCGGGGTTACTATTCACGTATACGACACTATTCATGTATATGGCACTATTTACGTATATGACATTATTTGTGTATACGATACTATGTACGAATACGGAGTACTATTCACGAGTTACTATTCATGAGTTACTATTCACGAGTTACTATTCACGAGTTATTATTCACGAGTTACTATTCACGGGTACTATTCACGACAAAATTGGTTTCTTTTTCTGACCAAATTATCATTGATTTATGAATCTTATTCTTGAAATTAAATGCAGTTGTTGATCATATTATTTTTATTATCATATATAACATTTTTATAACCTTAGTGATGGAATTTCTTTTGACTTGAGTGTAAAGATGGGTAGATTATTGGTATGATCATGACTATGGGTTCTCTTTGGCTAGTAGTGCAAAGATGAATTGTTGTCTGGTATGATCCAGACCATTTAATTTACAATTGAATATTTTTAGCTTAAGTGCAAATGTGAATTGATCAACATGGTTATAATTATGGTTTATATTGATTTTGAAATGATTATATATTTCTTTGAGATATTAATATCTTTGGCCTGTAGTGCAAAGATGATCCGTTGTTGAATATCTTTGGCCTATAGAGCATAGATAATCTGTTGTTGAATATCTTTGGCCTGTAGTGCAAAGATGATCTGTTGTTGAATATCTTTGGCCCGTAGTGCAAAGATGACCTGTTGTTGAATATCTTTGGCCTGTAGTGCAAAGATGAAATGATAATGAATATCTTTGGCCCGTAGTGCAAAGATGAATTTATTAGTATGATTATGAACAAGAACTGTGATTTGGTATAACCACGATCTTTGATGTTTCAGGTAAAGACATGTGATGTAAATTATCTTCGTCCTGGATGAGAAGAGAAATTTAGAATCACAATTATGATTATTAGTTATTTATATGATTGTGGAAAGGAACTGTTGATTGATGTTACAGGGATAAAACATTGTTGGTGGACTTTTAATGTGGAGAGATAATAGACTTTGTAGTCTATTTGACTCTTCTAATGAATTGCTCGTTCCGCTGCAACTATGGTTGAAAATTTTTATCATCTACCATATGTTCTAAATCTCTGATTTATTACTGTTGAAGGCTATTGATAATTTATTTATCTTTAGTCATGATATTCTTTACTGAGCTAGTTGTGCTCACCCTTTTGCTTCACAATTCCTTTCAGGTAATAAGAGTGTAGCTGGGTCGAGCGGGGGTAATAGGGGAATAGAACGGTGGTCATCATTTAGTAGTTATATTTGGTGAATCAAATAGGGTGAGGTGAACTCAACTTTTGAAGGGTGTTTTGCCACTATCATATAAGATGTCTAATGACATACAACCTCGTGTTATCATATGACAGGGTTGTGCGCATCCACTTGCTGAGTATATCTATGGGCACTACCTATATGATTATGGGGTTTATGTGAAATATAATTTTCACTTGGAGACAACAGAGATATTTATATGTCAAGAGAAGACTCACCATTGGAAAGAAGATGATAGTAATCTTCTCATTTTTTCTTTGCGGTCTATTGGGTCAACCAAGGATAATTCTGTGGCCATATGATATCTATCATAACCTAGACGCATGGCCTCCCATGTACGAAGGTTTCCTTGAGCACTTCCCAAAGATTTTAATTTCTAAAACAGTTTTTGACTATACCTTTATGTAAGATGTCATGGTGACGTGCTACCCAAGTTGGTGTCAAGAGTCACAGTTGATATATATATATATATATATATATATATATATTTGTATCAAAACTCACAACACATGAGTTGTTGTATTTTGCACGACAATTGTTGTAATAAAGTTGTAGTTATTTTCTGTACCATGTATTTGGCGACTCAGAATGGGTTGGATGGAATGGACCTATTTTGGGGGTGTCATAGTTGGTATTAGAGTTTAGGGATATGGTCTCTGGCGGAGATCGGGGAATAGAACTAGGAGGGGAGAGATGAGTAAATCCTTCGCTAGTGTGTCCTACCTAAGCTTATTTGTTGGTCAGTCATAATATCGGGATATTATGTGATATGTTAATTTGTTCAATTAACCCTTGTTTTGAAGCTGTATTCTAGAATGATATCTGAAATACAGGAGATGAGCAATGGAGAAATCATGATGACAGGGAAGATGGAATCTGAAATGAAAGTAAGGTATTCTCAACTCTTTGAAATACCAGGTACGTAAATTTCGGGGACAAAATTTCATAAGGAGGGGAGATTATAAGACCCCGAATTTTATGAAATAAAAGTATTCAATTTTTCTTATAATTACTATTCAGTAAATGGTTAAATTGATAAAAGTCAAAGTTAAGGGTGAATATGAAAATTTTTCAAAATACGCAAGTAGTTATAAAATATTCATTGTTGTCGGGGAATATTCGTTTGGTCGTGGAATATTCTTTTCTGTCGGGGAATATTCGTACGATGGCGCAGCTATTTGTGGGCCCCATAGAAGAATAACTATCGAATGAAGAAAATTACAAAATTGAGTTTTTATAAATAACGGCATAATCGTTACCGTTAACACTGTTGGAATACCCGGTTGGTAAAGTAAAGTAATACGCGCGTTGTCAGACACAAGATGTACGAGGTATTACACAAGATGTTTGAAATTATTGATTCATACGTAAGAAGGGCACTACTCAATAATTGTTACAGTAATTACTGTTCAATATTTTATTTTATTGATTCAATAATTACTGCATTGATATTTTATATTATTGTTGTTTCAATAATTGTCACTACACAATATCTCCATTATCAGATCAATAATTCATATTATTTGAATAATATTATTAGATAACATTATTGGCAATGTCTAAAAGTTACATCAAGGAGAGGTTTGGTCACCTAATTCTTGGCCAAGAAGGAGAAATCTTTATCGGAAAGCCCCCTCTTTCCTGGGAACTGCCTGGTTGTCATTATTGTGATTCTGTAATATTATTTGTGAATAATTAATTATTGATTTATATGGTAATGAAATATTTATTTGATGTGGATATAAATGATGGATTTATTTATGTGGTTATAAATGAAGGAATTAATGTTGAGGTATTTTATAAGTATTTTGTCGGATTGGAGGTATTAAAAGATCAAATCAGTGTTCTTACAACTTTATTGGGTGAGTTATAATTTTTAATCTGACCGTTGGATCGTTGTGATTTTTGGATATGTTATACATATATAAGTTGAGTATATGTTCACAAATGTTGAACCGTTAAAAATGAACGAATGATTTGTTATGAATTTTAAGAGGTGACTGATTCAGAAATTAGGTTTATAAATGATTTTGGTGGAAAATTCTAGAAATGGGTGGGCTCCATTTTTGGTTGTTGGGGAAGATGGCTGATTTTTGGTGGGTGGAATAGTAACATGTAAAGCCATCAGGTAGCAGGTCAAGTCTGCTTCGGCATGCTAACATTTTCCTATAAATAGAGGGCTAAGTTAGAATTGAAAATCACACCAGAATTCATAAGTTTTCTCTCTCTTTCTCTCTCTATATTATCGAGCGTATTTTGTTAGTATTTAGATACTTGGTGAGTTGCTATTCATCAGTGCAAGTTTTCTTCAGCGTCATATCCGATATCCAGTTAGAAATAGTGCTCTTTGAGGTAAGAGATAGTAAGGGATATTAAGAGATGTTATATTCTTCATAATGATGTTATTCTTTCATTATCATTATACTGACATATTGGTATGGATCTTATTGTTGAATTTCTAGCTTTTTGAGTCGGGGTTACTATTCACGTATACGACACTATTCATATATATGGCACTATTTACGTATATGACATTATTTATGTATACGGTACTATGTACGAATACAGAGTACTATTCACTAGTTACTATTCATGAGTTACTATTCACGAGTTACTATTCACGGGTACTATTCACGACAAAATTGGTTTCTTTTTCTGACCAAATTATCGTTGATTTATGAATCATATTCTTGAAATTAAATGCAGTTGTTGATCATATTATTTTTATTATCATATATAACATTTTTATAACCCTAGCGATGGAATTTCTTTTGACTTGAGTATAAAGATGGGTAGATTATTGGTATGATCATGACTATGGGTTCTCTTTGCCCAGTAGTGCAAAGATGAATTGTTGACTGGTATGATCATGACCATTGAATTTACAATTGAATATTTTTAGCTTAAGTGCAAAGGTGAATTGATCAACATGGTTATAATTATGGTTTATATTGATTTTGAAATGATTATATATTTCTTTGAGATATTAATATCTTTGGCCTGTAGTGCAAAGATGATCTGTTGTTGAATATCTTTGGCCTGTAGTGCAAAGATGATCTGTTGTTGAATATCTTTGGCCTGTATTGCAAAGATGACCTATTGTTGAATATCTTTGGCCTGTAGTGCAAAGATGAAAAGATAATGAATATCTTTGGCCCGTAGTTCAAAGATGAATTTATTAGTATGATTATGAATAAGAACTGTGATTTGGTATAACCATGATCTTTGATGTTTCAGGTAAAGACAGGTGATGTAAATTATCTTCGTCCTGGATGAGAAGAGAAATTTAGAATCACAATTATGATTATGAGTTATTCATATGATTGTGGTAAGGAACTGTTGATTGATGTTACAGGGATAAAACATTGTTGGTGGACTTTTAATGTGGAGAGATAATAGACTTTGTAGTCTATTTGACTCTTCTAATGGATTACTCGTTCCGCTGCAACTATGGTTGAAAATTTTTATCATCTACCATATATTCTAAATCTCTGATTTATTACTGTTGAAGGCTATTGATAATTTATTTATCTTTAGTCATGATATTCTTTACTGAGCTAGTTGTGCTCACCCTTTTGCTTCACAATTCCTTTCAGGTAATAAGAAGAGGTTTGGAATTGGCCCAGGGGTAACAAGGAATAGAATGGTGGTCATCATTTAGTAGTTATATTTGGTGAATCAAATAGGGTGAGGTGAACTCAACTTTTGAAGGGTGTTTTGCCACCTTGACATTCGAATTTTAAATTATAATATTAAATATTTATTGATTTATATATAAGTGAATAAATTATTTTTAATGGATATATATTTATTGTTGAATAAATAATTATTCAATTTGAGTTGATGTGGTTTAGTTAATTATTTGTTGTATAAATAATTAAGGAGTTAAGAAAATTAATTGTTATGAGATTATATACCAATTTAATTTAATAATTAAGTTAGAGAGCTAATAATGATTAAATGAATTATAATATTTTAATTGGAATTTGTGATTAAAATAAAGTGTTAGTTGGTTGAATAAAATTATAATTATAAAGGAAATTATAATTATGTGATAATGATTTATGTGTTAAAGTAATTTAATAGATTAATATTTGAATTGATTGATTATTTAAATTATTGGAAGTGTAACGAATAACCTTGCTATAAAGGAGTTATTAAAATAAATTAAAGGAGTTTAATTTAGGTTTTGCTAAAACAAAGCCTAATATCTATTAAGTCTTTATTCTAATTGTGTTTTTTCCAAACAAGGCATAAGGATTAATTGATTATATTTTAGTAGTTAGCCAAACAAGCCTTATGGCTTTTGATTTTCAAATAAAACATAAGCGATATAAGTTATATCTATATTTATATTATATCATTAATATATATTATTACTATATCGTTATATTGTGTTTAATACGTATGTTAAAAGAGAGAAGAAGACTTCGGTTGAAGAGTTTAGAGAGAGAAAAGAAGAGAGGAAGGAAGGCTAGAGAAATTGAGAAAGGAATTGGGGAAAAGAAGCGATAATCAAAAGGATAACCATCATCTTCTAACTCTAGGATATCATCTTCTTAATCAAAGGTAGGAGCTCGATTTTTTTTTAAAAGTTTAGTTTTCTTCTTCCAAAAAGTCTCTGTAAAATAATTGTAAAAGATGAATTGTTGATATGTATATAGTTTAGTATGATAATTGTTTTTGTAAAGGTTGTTTCATGAGTTTATATGTGATTATAGAGAAATTAAGTCATGTATGTATGCAATTTGTGAAGAAAACCATATTACAGTGTTTATATGAAAATATATGAGTATGGCTTAGTTTAAAATGAAATTAAGGTTTGATTAATTGTTAATATATATAAATTGACTATTGAATTTGATAGAGTATGTATAATCATAACCATAATATTTTGAATTTACTGTTTTGATTGAAAAACAAAATCACAGTGTTGATTTTCATTAAAAATGTCAAAAATGGAGTTTTTTGCCAAAAGCAGTGAAATTGAGTGTTGTAAAGTTGATAATTGTGTTGTTATATGTGTATAATCATGCTAGAGTCTTTACAATATGTTTTGATGAAAGTCTCTATATATATTACATGTAGTTAGTTTGTTAGATTAGAGCTTGTAGGCGATTTGGCTTTTTTTGTTCATGTTGTTCTTAGAGCTTGGTCGTGAGTTACGGACTTGGATGCCATGACGTGGTGATGATACAAGTTTTTGTGCTTATGACATGGCATATTATGCTGTAATGTTGGCTGTGACTATTGATCATGGCTGACTCCATGCCATGTACCAACCAATGATGTAAAGCGTGTGTATGCATTGTATGAGTTAGCGAAATGTTTCACATGATTTTAGTTTATTACACAAAGTTTGAAAATAAATGTTATGTGTTAATAATAGGAATGTTAAATGATGATTTCAGTAGTATTAAACTATGAATGAGCATGTTATCAAGGGTTAACTAGTATTAACATAGTTTGATTATGTGAATTGGTAATTTAACCTACATGATGTATATATTTGTTTATATAGATATAAAAGGTTGGTAATGACTAATTATGTCATGATGACATATATATAGGGTATTGAGATTCAAGTGGTAAGGGTTAGCTTGTGATAAAGGCAAGTTCTCTAACTCTACTTTTATAATTGTGCGAATATTTAAACTCTTTTGAGCAAGTTTTCTATCTCCATACTTTCATTGAGTTAGTTGTTTATGCAAGTTTTCTAACTCTAAAACTTCATTATACAAGTTCAATTTCGTTGAGTATATTATTGTTTTTAGTTCAAATTCAATTATACAAGTGGCTAACTCTACACTTTTGTAGAGCTAGATGGTTTATTATTGAGAAAGCTCTTGTATCTAATTGTTCATAGGGATGCAAGTATTCTAAATCGTATATTTAGTATTGAGCAAGTTTCTTTTATATGTAACTTGTTATTTAGCATGCAAATCGCTATATTTTAATATTCTAGTGTTGAACAACTTTATCGTTCAAATTACTATTCATTATGCATGCTTGGTATCCAATTATCAATAACTTTGACTTAATATTGTTCAAAGCAAATTATGTTATGATTATTCAATGTTTATGCTATTAGATTATTCCTAAAAGCATGATATTAATTTACAAATATCGATTCGATTATGATTATTCCATAGCATCTGATTATTTCTTTTGTATTCAACTAATCCTTAGTTGATGGCCGTTAATTCTAAATTACCTGTAATGTATCCAAACCAAACTTACTTTAGTGCGGACTTGTATTCTAAATCTTGAGATGAACAACTCTTTTATTAGAGGTTTACGCTTAGCGTTGAAATGGTTGTGCACAATACATTGTATGAAGGTTGATCCCCCCAAAGTGCGTGGAGTCCTTATAGTCTTATGATTTATTAAAGTTAAAGTTGAAAGATTACTTATAGCTGTGGACATGATTCGTGGTCATTAGACCCTCGGTAGTATGTTTAAAAATGTTAATAGAAACTATCATTCGATTCTATTGAACCTATTTACGGCAAATGTTGTAATGTTGTAAAGTTATTCATTCTTATTTCAAGTGAGCCTTGTTTGCTCACTCTTGCATATAAATACTTATTGTAACTAAGGTTGAGAAGGTCGATGAACCTACTACTAGCAAAAAGGAAAGGGAAAAATGTACAAGTGATGAAGACTTGTAATTTTATTTTATCGTTATAGACTTTTTGAATGATGTAATAATTTAATTTCCGCATTTGAATGATTGTAATTAAAGGTTAGATAACCAGGATATTTTTATTTAAGTTTAATCTGTATGTAGGGGTTTTTATTATTCAATTTTATTATGATTGGGTAGTTAGAAATGAATGTTTTGATTAAGTGAACACCAAATCTTGAGGAAATGAAGTACCAAGATTTTGGGGTGTCACGGGTTGGTATCAAAGCTTTAGGTTATGAACCTTAGGTGGGGGAAAAAGCCTTAGGAAGTAACCTTTGAAAAGATAGTGGAGATAACTCTTATCGAGTTTTAAGGAAGAAGTACTAAAACATTTTATGTGCTTATGTGTTTATAGTTTATGTACTCGTGAGTGTCGAGTAGAAATGATTAATAATTAAAACCTTAAAACTTTGTTGTCAGGATGACTAATGTCGGAGAATCCAGTCAGGCTAGGGAGGATGGACCTCAAATGCCTATAGAGGAGGAGCCTCGCGACATTCAGGTAGTTTGGGAACAACTACGCCACGGGGAGTCAGCCCCGTTGGTCACAGTAGTTGAAGATGAGGATGATGATGTGGAAACGGATGAGGAGGATCCCGTTGAGTTGCCACAGGAGGATGAGGATGGCGAGGGCGAGGAGGAGGAGACTCCATTAACCTCGATGGGCTGCTCGTATATATGCGATGAAGTCTATGATCGTAACGTGGAACTTGAGGATCTGATTGAGGAGTTGCGAGGAGATAGTAGCTGAACAATGAGGCCATGATGACACAAAAAAAGGCGGCGAGATCGAGGATCGTGAGGAGCGGCCCGACAAATGTCGAGGAGAAACTAAATGCAGGCCAAGAAGGAGAAAAAGAACAATTGATCGAGGTGGTCGTTGGCTGAAGAAAAATTTGAAGGAAGAAGCTACCGAGAGGCGAGAGTGAAGATGCATATGAGGAAGCTTATCGATGAGCTGGAAGAAGCGATAAGGAACTCCAAAGCGAAGAGGATGAAGATGGAAGAGATGGATAAAGTATTTAACACACATGATTAATCGAGCTCAAGATCGGGTCATGGGATATCGATTCGATTCGAGACCTTTGCCATCATATATATTAGATCGCGAGAACAATGTTAGGGTCATGGAGGAAGAGCGTGATAGGGCTAAGAAGTATCTTAATAGAACATCGTAGTTGTTGTACGATGAGTGAAAGGTTAAATAAATTGTAAATCCCAAGTGTTGTGCAACTATGGGATATGACTATGATGTTGTCTGAAACTTTTGTTGTTAGGAAAGTAATGTAAATAGCGGTGATGCTATTGTTTTATGTTTCAAAAAAGGTTATGAATAAATAAAAGTTGTTACTTTATTCAAAGTGTTATGTGTTATGTGGTTATTTCTTTTTGGGAGCAAGTTAAGTAGAAATTTCTTAAAAGAGTTGAATAATAATCTAATGAATGTATTTTAACGAGAAAATGCCTCCCGGGCGTCAACCACCACGACGAGAGAAACCTTTGAAGGAACGAATAACGACAATGTTGATGGTAACCCGTTCAACAACTAGTGGCGCTCTTGGCGGGGGGCGTTGCGAGAATCAACCACAAAACCATGGTACAGCGTTTAAGGATTTCAAAGGCGGTTGGACCACCTGAGTTTCGTGGATCCATAAATCTAGTCGAAGCATAAACCTGGATTATGGAGATAGAAAAGGTATTCGATGTCGCTAGGGTATGGGATGATCAGAACACTGCTTTCGCAACATTTATGTTGAAAGCAGAAGCTAGTTATTGGTGGCAGGCCAATAAAACTCGTGAAGGGCCAGGAGTGATGACCTGGGATAGGTTCAAGGAGTTGTTCTTCGAGACCTATTTTTCGGAGAGTTTGAAGAGTCAGTTAGAAGTGCGATTTACGGAATTAAAGCGAGGAGCGATGATGGTATCGAGTATCTTTGCAAAATTCAACGAATTGGCGAGTTTACGCCATATCAAGTAAACCTGAAGACGGCGTAAGGCGAAGAGATTTGAGCGAGATTTGAAGCCACAGGTACATCACGATGGGGTTTCCTGTTCGATTGAAGACGTTTGCTGTGATGATGGAGAAAGCGTTACTCATTTGAAGGTGGAGGTGAGGCAGTGATAAAGTTCAATCAGGAATAAAAGAAGAAGAAGAATGAAAATGAGATTAAGAATGGAGGTGGTAGCGGTGGAAACAACAACAACAACAACAACAACAGTTTGAAGAGGAAGTGGAATGGAAACATGGGTGCTGGAAACCAGCAGGGTAACCAACAAAAAAAAAAGTTTGAAGCATGTGCGACATGCGGGAAATTTCACAAGGATGCGTGCTTGATGGGAAAACGAGTTTGCTTCAATTGTGGCCAGGAGGGTCACATCGCCCCAAATTGCACTCAACCAAAGAAGAATGCGTGCTTCACGTGCGAATCCAAGGATCACTTTGCTCGTGAATGCCCTAAGAAGAAGGATGGAGTGACTACGAAGCAATGGAGGTAATGATGGAGGTATATGGGCCATTCACGGGACTGCTGACATTAAACAAACCCGGCCGGAACCTTGACATGTATGTATGCAAGATCTTTGTGCAATCAAAAGATGTAGTGTCGGTATTATCAATCAATGATATAAATGCTTATGTATTATTCGATTAAGGGTGCTACTTGTTCGTTTATATCGATGAATTTGCTAAGAGGTTAGAATTGCCTAGAGAAAAATGAATTTTCCTTTGAACATAGAAATTGCGAATAAAGAAGTAATCCTGTTAGATTTCGTATACAAGAAGCGTAGGGTGAATATTAAGGAGAATATCTTGTTGGTAGATTTGATTTAGATTAGACTTGGAGAGTTTGATGTTATTTTAGGAATGGATTCTTTGTTCAAATATGGGCGGTAATTGATTGTCACAAGAAGTGTGTAAACCTTATGACTCCGTCGAAAGGTAGTATTTTATGGTAGCAAGTCGCCTAGACAAATGAAATGTAAGCGACTATGCGAGCGAAATTATTGAGTCAAAGTTGTGTGGGCTATTTAGCTTACATAGTCGATACTTTAGAAGAAGGTGTGAAACTAGAAGAAATACGAGTGGTGAGGGAATTTGAAGGCGTGTTTCAGAGGATTTTGCGGGACTTTACTTTGACGAGAGAAATTGAGTTTGTGATCGACTTGGCGCGGGAACAACACTAATATCGAAGGCCCGTCTCTGAGAATGGCTCGGTAGAAATGAAAGGCGATGAATGCGATTGTAGAGAACTCTTAGACAAAAAATATATTCAACAAGCGTATCGTAGTGGGGAGCGCCGGTATTATTAAATGAAGAAGAAGGATGGATCGATGCGTCTTTGCATTGATTATAGGGAATTAAACAAAGTCACTATTAAAACGGTATCAGATTTCCTAGAATAGATGACTTGTTTGATCGGTTGAAGGGTGCTAAATACTTTTGAAAATAGATTTGAGAAGTGGGTATCACCGATTGAAAGTGAGGAAGGAGGATATACCTAGAGCGACATTGAACTTCGGTATGGACATTACGAGTTTACGGTGATGTCTTTGGTTTAAACAATGCCCTGCTTTGCATTCATAGATTTGATGAATAGGGTGTTTAAACCATTCTTAGACAAGTTTGTAGTGGTATTCATCGACGACATCCTAGTGTATTGCAAAACTCAAGAAGAACACGTGGAACACTTACGTTTGACATTGGAAACACTAAGAAAGGAGAAGTTATATTCAAAATTCTCTAAGTGCGAATTTTGGCTAGATCGTGTATAATTTTTGGGGCACATGATTGACAAGGATGGGATTTCAGTGGATCCATCAAAAGTGGAAGCCGTAATCAATTGGGAACAACCAAGAACACCATCAGAAGTGAGGAGTTTCTTGGGACTTGCCGGTTATTATAGACGATTCATTCAAGATTTTTCTAAGATCCGCTAACAAATTTGACAAGGAAGATTGTAAAATTTGTTTGGACGGAAAAGTGTGAAGAAAGTTTTCAAGATTTGAAGAAAAAGCTAAGTATTGCATCTGTGTTGGCATTACCGGATAATGAGAAATTTTGTGGTGTATAGTGATGCCTCTCACACAAAGGTTGGGTTGTGTTCTTATGCGAGCAGCAAAGTTATTGCATATGCATCAAGATATTTGAAGGATTATGAGAAAGGATATCAGACTCATGATTTGGAATTAGTGCTGATTGTATTTGCTTTGAAGATATGGAACACTTATCTTTATGGAGAAATGTGAGATCTACACGGACCACAAAAGTCTGAAGTATATTTTCACTCGAGAAGGATTTGAACATGCGTCGAAGAAGGTGGATGGAATTGATAAAAGATTACGATTGTGAAATCTTTTATCATCCGGGCAAAATGAATGTGGTTGTAGATGCTTTAAGCGGGAAAGGTCGGGAAAAGTTGATCTTGATAACAACTCGGGGAGGAGCTCATTTCAATGATGACAAAAGCTGGAGTTGAAAATCAAATTTCTAAAAGAATCGACGAACAACTATTTCGGATAGAAAGTGGTCGACTTTAGTGGACAAAGTGAAGGATGCTTTCAATTCTGAGATGAAGAGTGTGGGAAAATCAAAGAGAATCGATTGAGGGTAGTGATGTAAAATACAAGATCGATACCGAAGGACTACTATGGTTTGAGGGAAGAATCGGGTTCAATGACACGGTGAAAAAGAAAAAAATTTTTAAATTTTTGAAAGCTCATAGCTCAAGATATTCAATTCATCCGGGAAGCGCGAAAATGTATCAAGATTTGTGCTTGAGAAGCATTTTTGGTGGTTGAATATGAAAAGGGACGTTCTTGAGAATCGTGGCGAAATACTTGACATGTCGAAAGAGTAAAAGCCAGAACATCAAAGACCCCATTGGATTACTTCAACTTTGAATTGGAAAATAGGAATGGAAGTGGGAACACATCACGATGGATTTTGTGGTGGGTCTTCCAACTAAACATTCAAGCTGTTACGACGATATAACCCGACTACAAGCACGTGATCGATGCGTTTAATGAAAGTTCTTTGCTCGAAGAAAGATTTGTCTTATGAAGAGATTCCTATTAGTGGGATAGTTGTCGAGGAGTTGAAAACAGGTGCTCGAGAATAAAACTTATGCCTTGCATTGAAGGTGATATGGAGGAACCACAACGTGAAGAAGCTTACGAAGAAGGTGATATGGGGAACTCGAAGAGAAAATGTTGAAAGAGTACCCTGAGTTATTTGTTTAATCCGTGTCTTCGATTCAGGGGACATAATCTTTGTAAGTAGGAAAGAATGTAATGAATGATTTGTTTGAGTTGTGATTACGATGATGAGAATCCTTGTAAGAGAGGAATGATGTAACATTCGAATTTTAAATTATAATATTAAATATTTATTGATTTATATAAGTATTTAATGGATATGTTTATTGTTGAATAAATAATTGTTCAAATTGAGTTGATGTGGTTTAGTTAATTATTTGTTGTATAAATAATTAAGGAGTTAAGAAAATTAATTGTTATGAGATTATATACCAATTTAATTTAATAATTAAGTTTGAGAGCTAATAATGATTAAATGAATTATAATATTTTAATTGGAATTTGTGATTAAAATAAAGTGTTAGTTGGTTGAATAAAATTATAATTATAAAGGAAATTATAATTATGTGATAATGATTTATGTGTTAAAAGTAATTTAATAGATTAATATTTGAATTGATTGATTATTTAAATTATTGAAAGTGTGACGAATAATCTTGCTATAAAGGAGTTATTAAAATAAATTAAAGGAGTTTAATTCAGTTTTGCCAAACAAAGCCTAATGTCTATTAAGTCTTTATTCTAATTGTGTTTTTCCAAACAAAGCATAAGGATTAATTGATTATATTTTAGTGGTTAGACAAACAAGCCTTATGACTTTTGATTTTCAAATAAAACATAATTGATATAAGTTATATCTATATTTATATTATATCATTAATATATATTATTACTATATACGTTATATTGTTAGTACATAAGTTAGAAGAGAGAAGAAGACTCAGTTGAAGAGTTTACAGATAGAAAAGAAGAGAGGAAGGAATGCTAGAGAAATTGAGAAAGGAATTGGGGGAAAAGAAGCTTGATAATCAAAAGGATAACCATCTTCTTCTAAATCTAGGATATCATCTTCTTAATCAAAGGTAGGAGCTCAATCTTTTTCTTTAAAAGTTTAGTTTTCTTCTTCCCAAAAAGTCTCTGTAAAATAATTGTAAAAGATGAATTGTTGATATGTATATAGTTTAGTATGATAATTGTTTGTAAAAGGTTGTTTCATGAGTTTATATGTGATTATAGAGAAATTAAGTCATGTATGTATGCAATTTGTGAAGAAAACCATATTACGGTGTTTATATAAAAATATATGAGTATGACTCAATTTAAAATGAAATTAAGGTTGATTAATTGTTAATATATATAAATTAACTATTGAATTTGATAGAGTATGTATAATCATAACCATGGTATTGAAATTCTTGTTTTGATTGAAAAACAAAATCAGGTGAGTGTTGATTTTCATTAAAAATGTCAAAAATGGAGTTTTTGCCAAAAGTAGTGAAATTGAGTGTTGTAAAGTTGATAATTGTGTTGTTATATGTGTATAATCATGCTAGAGTCTTTACAATATGTTTACAGAAAGTTTCTGTATATATTACATGTAGTTAGTTTGTTAGATTAGAGCTTGTAGGCCAATTTGGCTTTTTGTTCATGCTGTTGTCGAGCTTGGTCGTAGGAGTTACGGACGACTCTTGTGTTGTGACCTTTGATACAAGTTTCATGATAGCAAAGATCGGCGCCATATGTCAGCAGCCTATCAATAGTTGGCTGTGACTCATGTGGCATGTGCCTTGATTTCACGCCCATGGCCTTGACCACGATGTAAAAATGTGGTGGCAGCAGCATTGAGTTAGCGAAGAATGTTACAGCGGTTTTAGTTTATTGCACAAAGTTTGAAAATAAATGTTATGTGTTAATAATAGGAATGTTAAATGATGATTTCAGTAGTATTAAACTATGAATGAACATGTTATCAAGGGTTAACTAGTATTAACATAGTTTGATTATGTGAATTGGTAATTTAACCTACATGGTGTATATATTTGTTGATATAGATATAAAAGGATGTGTAATGACTAATTATGTCATGATGACATATATATAGGGTATTAAGATTCAAGTGGTAAGGGTTAGCTTGTGCTAAAGGCAAGTTTTCTAACTCTACTTTTATATTTGTGCGAATATTTAAACTCTTTTGAGCAAGTTTTCTAACTCCATACTTTCATTGAGTGTGTTGTTTATGCAAGTTTTCTAACTCTAAAACTTCATTATGCAAGTTCAATTTCGTTGAGTATATTATTGTTTTTAGTTCAAATTCAATTATACAAGTGGCTAACTCTACACTTTCGTAGAGCTAGATGGTTTATTATTGAGTAAGCTTTTGTATCTAATTGTTCATAGGGATGCAAGTATTCTAAATCATATTTTTAGTATTGAGCAAGTTTCTTTTATATGTAACTTGTTATTTAGCATGCAAATTGCTATATTTTAATATTCTAGTGTTGAACAACTTTATCGTTCAAATTACTATTCATTATGCATGCTTGGTATCCAATTATCAATAACTTTGACTTAATATTGTTCAAAGCAAATTATGTTATGATTATTCAATGTTTATGCTATTAGATTATTCCTAAAATCATGGTATTAATTTACAAATATCGATTCAGTTATGATTATTCCATAGCATACAGTTATTTCTTTTGTATTCAACTAATCCTTAGTTGATGACCGTTGAATTCTAAATTACCCTGTAATGTATCCAAACCAAACTTACTTTGGTGCGGACTTGTATTCTAAATACTGAGATGAACAACTCTTTTATTAGAGGTTTACGCTTAGCGTTGAAATGGTTGTGCACAATACATTGTATGAAGGGTTGATCCCCTTAAGTACGTGGAGTCCTTATAGTCTTATGACTGTTAAAGTTAAAGTTGAAAGATTACTTATAACTGTGGACATGATTCGTGGTCATTAGACCCTCAGTAGTATGTTTAAAAATGTTAATAGAAACTATCATTCAGTTCTATTGAACCTATTTCTGGCAAAGGTTGTAATGTTGTAAAGTATTTATTCTTATTTCGAGTGAGCTTTGTTTGCTCACTCTTACATATTATATACTTATTGTAGCTAAGGTTGAGAAGGTCAATGAACCGACCACTAGCAAAGGAAAGGGAAAAATGTAGAAGTGATGAAGGCTTGTAATTTTATTTTATCGTTATAGACTTTTGAATGATGTAATAATTTAATTTCCGCATTTGAATGATTGTAATTAAAGGTTAGATAACCTGAGATTTTTTAAATTAAGTTTAATCCTGTATGGGTAGGTTTTTATTATTCAATTTTATTATGATTGGGTAGTTAGAAATGAATGTTTTGATTAAGTGAACACCAAATCTTGAGGAAATGAAGTACCAGGATTTGGGGGTGTCACATAATCCGCACATACAGGATATTCTAATAGAATAATAAATAATGGAATAACAGAAGAATTTCACCGTGGATGCGGTACTTCGCATAAACAGGTTATTCCAACATAATAATAAAGAATGGAATAACAGAAGAATTTCACCATGTATGTGGTACTTCGCATAGACAGGTTATTCCAACATAATAATAAAGAATGGAATAACTGAAGCTCTCTTCATGAATACGAAAAGAAATAATACCCTTACCTTAGAAGAAAAGCTGGATCTTTGGAATAGTGAGGTAGCAGACTTCTCTTCTTCTTTCTCTCTATAATTTCTCTCTATAATAATTGCTTTATAGCTTTAGTGAATTGGTGAGAAATGAAGGAAGAAAGAGCTTCTATTTATAGGAAAATATAGTTTCGATAATTGCACGTTTTGGGGCTCGAAATATTACTATATAATACCTTCCTTTTTTCCTTCATTTTTAATTTAGTCCTGCAAGTATTATCAAACTTGCACCTTCTCCCCTAATAGTAAATCATGTGAATCAATAGTTCTAGACATGTGAAAATACGAATTACAGTATAGTACCTCCATCTATACCTCTATTTTTAACTTAGTCATTCAAGTATTATCAATCTTGCACCAGCACCCCTAATAGTACAAGAATGTGAATTAATAGTACACACATGTGAATAAATAGTTATAATCATGTGAATCAATAGCAATTAATTGCTCATTTATCCGGTTAATTACCTGATTGGTCAATATAACCTCCAGACATCAATTATTATCGAAATAAATGTCGATTTCTACTAACACTAATAATTCTAACACAATAGAACTATCAATTTCATCTTTAATCAATACGAACTTATTCATCATTAATATTATAACTCACAATATTTAACAACTGTGTCGTTCCCGGAAAGAGGGGCTTTCAGATAAGGATTTCTCCTTATAAGTGCATGATTAGGTGACCAAACCTCTCCTTGTGAACTTACAGACATTGTCGATATTGCAAATAATAATATGAATAACTTTGTCGTCTCCATTATTGATTTAATAAAATAACCTATTATACAGATGATACTGTGACAATAATTGAATCAATAATATGAGAGATATGATGCAGCAATTACTGTAGCAATAATTGAGTATAACTAAGCGACTTCTTACGTAAGCATCAATAATCAATACTGTGTGTTACTATGCAATCACGCGTATTACTGTACTTTTACTACCGGGTAGTTCAACAGTTTTAACGGTAACACTCACCGTTATTTTTAATAAAAGATAATTATGTCATTTTCTAACTACGACAATACTTCCGTTGTGGGGTCCACCAACGATTGTGCCGTCGTACGGATATTCCTCGACAAAAAGAATATTCCCCGACCAAACGAATATTTTATAACAACTTGCATACTTTGCAAAATTTATAAATATTACCCACAACTATAACATTATATCAAATCCACACCATAATATTAAAAAATATTTCGAGAAATTTAAATCTTTATTCATAAAATTTGGGGTCTCACTGTAGACACTCGAAATTTTGTTTTCCTGTTACTGACTATGTAGGAGGACAAAAGCATCTTTTTCATATTTCGGAGATAACCCTGGAGAACTACAACATCAATTTTAACCCCAAAGATAGCCACAGGAGATCCAGTTACTAACCCCGGAGATAACCCCGGGAAAATAGTTTCCAACCCCGGAGATAACCCCGGGAAAATTAGTTTCAACCCCGGAGATAGCCTCGGGGGATCAAGATCAAAGACTGGAGGTAGCCCCAAGAGGTCAAGCCAACCTTAGAGATAACCCTGAGGATAGTCAAAGTCAACATCAAGTCAACCTCATAGATAATCCTGAGAAAATACTGCTATAACTGTGCGAAAATCGGAGATAATCCCGGGAGGGGAAAAATGGTCATTTTGCCAACTCAACTTCAACTCACATCAAATCAACTAATGTCAACTCAAAATACTTCAAAAGAAGTTCCACAAGAACCATATCTTAACTTTCAAACTCAAATTACGCAAAACGGCTCAACGAACTGCTAGCCAGAAACCCGAGAATGCCATTTCGGTCATGGACCCATCTTCCTGGAATCAAAAAAGGGGAAAATCCTATGTCATTGTGTAGCTCTCGGAAAGAGCTTTCCGGAATGATATGGCACGCTTCCATCGGACTCCGGATTGAAAGTTATGAGCAGCCGAAAGCGAGCAGTAGCGTTGTAATAGAATGTACGAACTTCGACACGGCGGGAACCACACTGTCCGGGGCACCCCAGGCAGTCACAGGTACACCTGCTACTAGGTGCTGCAGGTAGACCTGCGGCTTCCCCCCTCTATAAAAAGAGAGCTTGGGTGGCCATTTTGCAAGAGAGAAGAGCGAGGAAGTCCTGCCCAATTTGCTTTGTACTCACCCCATACAGTGTACTTTCTCATTTTAAACACCTGTGAGCTCACTTATAGCCTCTTTTGTACCTACAAAAGTCAGTGTTTACCCACTTTAAAGATATAGAAGTCTTCTTTGGCAGTCAACTGTAAGTTTCTCTCACACACTTTAAGTCTTTCTCTTCATCTCTCGCACACACCCTTCTTCACGTTGAGAGTCGTGTTCGCAGCATTTTCCGGACTTTGGTCCGTAGTTTTATTAAACTTGTATATATATATATATATATATATATATTTATATATCTGGACTAAAATTATCGAGTTATGCCTCGATTGAGCCTGAACTTGATGCGGGCGTTTATTGCTTTATATATATATATATATATATATATATATATATATATACATTTATATATATTAGCGTAGTGTCGAACTTTGTTCGATGAGCCTGAACTTAGCTACTGAGCGTTTACTCGCTTATATATATATATATATATATATATATATATATATATATGAGAAAGGATCAAGTAGAATTCTTAAATAATAGAATGCCTTAAATAATAGAATTTTATCAAAGCGCGTAGTTTTGATAAAGCACGCGATGGCATTTTTGTAAATACTGGCGGTGGCATGGTATTTACAAAAATCGCTGCCTTATCAAAACTACGCTGCTTTTGATAAAGTTCTATTATTTAAGAGAGTTCTACTACTTAAGAGGTCTACTCTTGATCCGTTTCAGATATATATATATATATATATATATATATATATATATATATATATATATATATCAGTAGGATCAAGAGCATTCTCCTTAAATAACATTCCTCCTTAAATAGCATTCTTTTATTAAAACTACGTCGTTTTGGAGGATGCGGTGGCATTTGTAAATCACGTGGTGGCATTATTTTACAAAATGCCACCGCGTCCCTCCAAAAACGACGTAGTTTTAATAAAAGAATGCTATTTAAGGAGGAATGCTATTTAAGGAGAATGTTCTTGATCTGACAGATATATATATATATATATATATATATATATATATATATATATATTTCATCCACACAGAGTTTACTTACGTGGTGGTTGATCGCTTACTACTGACTTTATTTACGTTTAAATCCGCTGGAGTTTACCGTGGCAATTGATCGCTTTTATATGACTTTATTTACATTTTGTCACTTTGGAGTTCCCTTCGTGGCGGTTGGATTTATATTCTGACTTTATTTACGTTTTGTCCTTTGGAGTTTCCTCCGTGGCGGTTGATACTTTTTACGATTTTATTTACATTTTAATCCCCCGTGGAGGTGCTTTCGTGGTTGGTGATCATGTATGTATATATATATTTACGAACTTTTTATATATATACCGCTATCGCTTTCATATAAATTGCGATTATCATATGTGCTTTAGGAATCATGTGATCACATATTCAGCCCATTGGATCTAGATTCGATTCCCGTGATGGACATTTTCAGCTGTAAGCAGCTTGTAAATTATTCTGCGGTGTCTGAATTTCCTCAGATGGTTTCCATACCCATGAGGAAGTCAGCATTATTTTGTATATTATTTTCATACGGATGCCTCGCATCTGTAAAATAAAATTAATCAAGCCGAACAGTTAATATAATGGGAGTATAAAAGGTCACAATTACTATTGAGCATCAGGGTTTGAAAAACCTCTTTTATAAAACATCACTGCCATATCTTGCTTAAAATTGAATTTTTACATAAATTCAAACCCTGTGTATATAGGTGCGAACGAGGCCTCGCACTACTTCCAAATAACAGCACATTGACCCACACACACACACATTCAGATAACAGTTTCTTGAAAAGAGGCGGTCACCGTGGTAACACGGATGTCGGGGGGTGCCTAACACCTTCCCTCCGCATAACCAAGTCCCCGGACCCTAATGAATCTCGGTTTTCAAAGGCTTGGTTTAGCGATGTCACATCTTTGGGTAAATGTGCAAACCTTTTCTCGGTTGTGTTGGTACAACCATTTAGAAAACCAACTGGCGACTCTTAATAGTCCATCGTCGACATTATACATGTCGGACCTTTTTCACTTGTTTTTTTCAAACAAATCTCACCTAAAATGAGAACACCAAAGAATAAGTAACGGAAAGGGACATCTAAAAATCACGACGTCGACAGGTGGCGACTTTGCTGGGGACTCCAGTAAGAGGACTTAAGCCGTTATTACAATCTTTTCAAAACTGTTATCTGCTTGTGTGTGGATGTTGCATTTATATTTGATGAATGTGTACGAATGCATTTCCTTATTGCACTTAGTGCTTCGCATAACTGCTTGTGATATTAGTGCTTCGCACCATATCTGCTTGTGATATTAGTGCTTCACACATGTCATCATTTTTCATACAGTGAGACGCGATGTATGTGAATGTATGTTGTGTGGTCCCTCCACCAGGAGGCTATCCCTTCGGTGTTTGATTACTGGACTCGTGAGAAGACTAATACTCCGAGGCTTAGGAAAGACACCATTCAAATTCGCTCCAGTTGAAAGACCAGATTAACTTCCCGTCAAGTAGATTGTGATGATTTGGGAACCTTCATGCCAAAAAGCAGCGAGAGTAACCTAAGATAGGTCAGCCTCTGATAAACCCAAAACGGAGGAAATTCTTTTCATGCTCTCATTTCAAATTACTTGTAAACACAATTACTTGTAATTTCATTCCATATCTATCTCCATGTAATGAGAAATATGAAGAAATTTGTATACATACATATTTTAATTAACATGCTACAAACAACTGACATCCGTTTGTGCAGGATAAAATTCCTAAAATGGGCACATCACATAGCATGTTATTATACACATTCCCTAAAGACTAAACTATGCAAGTCTTTTGCAGGGAACCAATCGGACCTAGTACCCGGTCAAAATCCAAAAAGGCTGCAAGCTTGCAGTCAAACATGTCGTCATCTGACCAGACTGACCTTAATACAGTTTCTCGTGAAGAATTCAATAAATTACATGAACAAATCACAGATTTGGCTGTTCTGCTTAAAGAACTACACCAATCTACTCAGGGTACAAGGATATCCGTACATGCTGAATCCTCTGCACAAGGAGGAACCCAAGGTCTAAATACTGTTAGTACCAGTCGCATGAATCATTATAAGCACAGATAGATTCCTTCAGCCACACAACGATTTTCTCCACCTACAACTCCTGAGTCCGCACAACCTCCTGTAAAGGTGTCAGCCAGCGTAATTGCTATGTTATTTCCCAAGCCGATACCGGTAAGGGAAAAAGAAGTCTTTGTTCTAGACCCCAGAGTGGAAGAAGAGGAACGAAGAATTAAATAAGATATTGTCAGAATGATGTCAGGCATACGCGTCATTGTGCATGATAAACATATAAACAGATACACCCCAGACGATGATTGCCTAGACGTAATGGTCATCATTCGGGAGAAGGAGGATGATGACAACCCCTCCATCACCGAAGTCCATCAAGACTTTTCCCTTGATAATTGGAGCAGTACTCCTTGCATTGGTCGACGAGGGTAAAGCGGTCAGAAACTCGTTCTGCCCTGTAGATAACAATAACTGCTTACTTTTTTTGTACAGTATTAGCAGTTACTTTTGTCATTACATGCTAACACTTTGTGTGATTGAACAGTTTCATATATCAGGTGAGAGCATATTGGTTCAGGACTCTAAAATTAGATGTGCTTAGACTTGCTGATGAGGTGCTTATTCTCCACAAGGACTGTAACTTTGATGTAAAGTTGGACTCAGACTTGATGGAAATACAATAGGACTATGAGATACCTCAGGAGATCAAAGAATGGGTCGAAGACAAACCCAAGCGAAATCTTGATCAAACCACCTCTTTTAAACCTCGGAACCTTAGAAAACCCCAAACAAATCCAAATTGGTACAGACCTCACTCAAAACCAAAGGAATGACATGGTTACTCTATTGACCCTATTCCAGGATGTGTTTGCATGGTCTCACGAAGACATGGTTGGTTTATACACGGACATTATCATTCATCGCCTTCCCATCAAAGGGGGATTCAAGCCACTCAGAGGAAGCTCTCGAGCGATTAAAACCTGAGTGGAAGTTAAAAGTTAAAGAAGAAATTGTGAAACAATTTCAAGCCGGCATCATCATGGTGTCAACATAACCTGAATGGCTATCCAACATAGTTCCCGTTCCAAAATCGGGAAGGGAGGTGCGAGTTTGTGTGGATTACAGAGATTTGAATAAAGCTTGCCTCAAAGATAGCTTTCACGTGCAGTTCATCCACATACTCATTGACAAATCATTTCGATCGACATGTACTCCTTTCTTTGATTGCTCTGTGAGGTACCATCAAATCATGGTTCTTGAAGATGATCATGAGAAAACTTCATTCATCACGCCTTGGGAGCCCCTTTCTTCACAGACGATTGTCATTCGGCCTCATCAATGCCGGAGCTACCTATCGATGAGCCATATGGCTCTTTTCCCGATCTAATAGATAAAATAGATAAAAAAAAAGAAAAAAAAAAAAAAAATCTCTTAAACGGGTTCTCTGATTCTTTGCGCTTACCACCTGAGTTGGAGTTCTATAGATGGCTTCGGAGTTTGAAGAAAAATCCTTCCTCCATATTCCTCGGAATAAGAATGATTTTGCGGATGCTCTAGCAACCTAGGCCACTTTGATCAATATACATGACTAGGAAGACCTGCCAACCCTCATATTTGCCCAACAAAAGGCTCCAGCCCATGGGAATTACATTGGAGAAGTATCGGATGAGCTACCTCCCATCCAACATCGTTGATATCAATATATCAATGAGCACTCACAAGATAGATCTACACCCGTTGAAGCAAGCCTGATTGAGAGAAAAGCGGATCCATCGACTTCTTTATGAAATTCTACCCGGCGGAGATGCACTCTACAAAAAAGATGCAGGACTAGGTCTCCTCAGATGTCTGGACCAAGACCAAGCTTATAGACTCATGGATGAGATCCATGGTGTAGTATGTGGCCCAGACATGAGCGGCCCTCTACTTGTAAAGAAGATCCTACAACAGAGAAGTCCAACTACGGCAGTTCAAAACAACATGACTTGGTTTTGAAGAAGGTCATTGACAACCAAGCTCAGTTTAAAGGAAAATTCACTCCAAACTAGGAAGGCCCGTTTATTTTCAAGGAGGTATTGACAGGAGGCGCTTTCAGATTACAGGAAATGGATGGCGTTAAATTTCTGTAACTCATCAATTCGGACACCGTGAAATGGTACTATGTTTGAGGTTACCATCAAGCGAACATCCTGGTTTTGGATCATCAGATCACCAGTTATTTCAGGTTCTTTAACCCTCACTACATACAACCTTTCCTTTTTACCCACCTGCCCCTCAGGGAAAAACACACTTTTCAAACCAGCAACCTGGTTTCACTTCATTTCATACAACTTCGGTTATCCCGCCAGAGATCAAACCTTTCACACCTTCAATTTATCCCGTACATGGGATTAAAACTTTTACCGCAATCGCCTCTATACATGGGGCGAACTACGTCGACCGATCTCCCTAATACACCCGAGATACGTGGCGACCATGTTATATGGTCCGGTCTCACCACGAGAAAAACAAAAATAGACACACTCCTATCCATAACCACATACAAAAAACCGGTCCCAAGACACCAAAGATGGTAGGGAATACACACGGATCGATGATCCATTCTAAAAATCACTGAGACATCTCAACATCCATCCATCGAGGAGGAGTTGAATACATCCGGATCACAAAGTCACGGAGAAATAAGCAAATATCAAGCAAGTAGCAAGGCACAACTAAAAGGGAAGTGAATCAACATATATTTCCCTGCCATATATAATGCTGTTTGATATATACAATGTGTACTGTACATGACAAAATGCCCAAGCTAGTCTGTGCAGGAAAATACAAGCCCATCTACAAATCAGTGTATATGCGGGCAATCAAGTCCAACATGGATTCCCTCACAGAAGAAGGAGGTAAAACTGTGATCTCCTACCCAAGGGTTTCTACACGAGCCAACAGATCCACTGCCAACTACATGCGATATCTCGGGTGGATATAACGTCATCCCGCTCAGCAACAACGATATCCCTATGAGTTAGAGCATCATCTCTCTAATAAAGCAACATATTTACCAGAAAGGGCTGTCAACATCAAAGCCCACATCCACTACCTGTTCACCAGATGGTACAGATGTAAAAGCCTCTTGCGATCTCGGCGTCTTATCAACTCATCTATCAAAGCAACTATCCCAGACAACAAGCGAGGCTAGGGCAATTTCAAAATTAGCGACAACCGGATATTGGATCCCTTACAACAAGATTGGGGGCAATCTCGGAAGCAGCGACAACTCAACACTGGGGCTTTTATCAATCATCCTAAAATGGAAAATGCACCAGTTAGCGCCATCAGCATGGTCCATCATCATCTCAATGGCGATTCAGATATTATTCACTCACGACTTCATCAACAAAGAGAGTTTCTCATATGAACCCTCAGCATCAATATGCGAAAGGACTAGGGCATTTTTCCAATTCCAAGAAATGGAAGGAGTTTAAGGCGAGATCAAGCTTCTCATCAAAAAGAAAGGGGTGAACTCCTGAAAGAAATCATAGCGACATAAGCTTGCCCCTACAAAAGAAGGGGAAATTCTCAACAAAGTTCTCAACTCAGAAGCAGAAGGTCAATAATGAAAGGCCTAGCGAATGAAATCTACACCATCAACATGCGTTAAGTCCTCACAAGCTGAGGCCTCTACACCGACGTTCAAATCTGGGAAACGAAAGAATGAATTACACCCTCCAGGGATTTCAGCGACATTCAAGTCATCAGTTCAGTCGAGTTGCGAATCAAACGTTTAAGGAAATGGGGCACAAGCACCCAACAGTGAAAGGAAACTCCAAATCACCTCAAGAAGGGTGAGACATCTGCTGGTTGTCATCAATCTAGCGTAACATCAGGTGAATTCTAGTGACGTAATCCGTGGAATACTTTAGTGAAGGTATCAGAAGATCCGGTATTCTTAAACCATTGGCATCAATTCAGCGCGACATCAAGACAGTTCAGCGATGAACGCTTCGTATACCATCGTTCGAGTAGGAACCAAAAAAGTTTGGCGATTAGCAGGATAGGCACCGTTGCAAACTACCAGCGAATACATCAGGAGGGTCTGGTGATTTCAGAAGGTCATCCCCATCAGAGATATGGAAAGCATCTCCACTTATCTTCATCAAACAATCATCAGCGATTAAATGCCAAACCATTGTTGTCAACACCAGCATAGGCATCAGCAATGATCGGTAAAGGTAAAGCGATTTGCAAAAACATTTTAACATTCATCATAACATTAATTACATTTTAATTTGCGATATGCGATTTGCGATGCGATATGCGATGTGCGAATTGCGATTTGCCATGCAATATGCGATGTGCGAGTTGCGAAATGCGATTTGGCCAAATGCGAAAAGCAAAGTGCGAAATACGATGGGCGATTTACGAACTGCGATTTGCGAAAACATTTTGACATTTATCATAAACATTCATTACATTGTGATTTGCATCATTAGAAGTACCTTATCATATTTTCAAGTGTCTACTAATCTTTATCATGTCCATTCCATTGCATTGCATGAACATGATAAAGATGGGCATCTGTAGACACTCAAAATTTTGTTTTCCTGTTACTGACTATGCAGGAGGACAAAAGAGTCTTTTTCACATTCTGGAGATAACCCTGGAGAACTACAACATCAATTTTAACCCCGAAGATAGCCACGGGAGATCCAGTTACTAACCCCGGAGATAACCCCGGGAAAATCAGTTTCAACCCCGGAGATAGCCCCGGGGGATCAAGATCAAAGCCTGGAGGTAGCCCCAAGAGGTCAAGCCAACCTTAGAGATAACCCTAAGGATAGTCAAAGTCAACATCAAGTCAACCTCACAGATAATCCTGAGAAAATACTACTATAACTGTGCGAAAACTGGAGATAATCCTGGGAGGGGCAAAATGGTCATTTTGCCAACTCAACTTCAACTCACATCAAATCAACTAATGTCAACTCAAAATACTTCAAAAGAAGTCCCACAAGAACCATATCTTAACTTTCAAACGCAAACTACGCAAAACGGCTCAACGAACTGCCTGACGGAAACCCGGGAGTGCCATTTCGGTTATGGACCCATCTTCCTAGAATCAAAAAGGGGCAAATCCTATGTCATTGTGTAGCTCTCGGAAAGAGCTTTCTGGAATGATATGGCACGCTTCCATCGGACTCCCGGATTGAAAGTTATGAACGACCGAGCGAATAACGCAACGTTGTCTGATCAGACGCGTGCCGACACGGCGGGACCCACTTTGCCGGGGGGGCACCGGGCAGCACAAGTACACTACTACTAGGTGCCACAGTAGATCTCTGCGGCTCCCCCTCTATAAATAGAGGGCTTGGGGTGGCCATTTTGCAAGAGAGAAGAGCGAGGAAGCCCTGCCCAATTTGCTTTGCACTCACCCCATACAGTGAACTCTCTCATTTCAAACACCTGTGAGCTCACATATAGCCTCTTTAGTACCTATAAAAGCCAATGTTTACCCACTTTAAAGATATAGAAGTCTTCTTTGGCAGTCAACTGTAAGCCTTCTCACACACTTTAGAGTCTTTCTCTTCATCTCTGCACACACCCTTCTTCACGTTGAGAGTCGTGTTGCGCGCATTTGCCCGGACTTTGGTCCGTGGTTTTATTTCGTTTTTATATATATATATATATATATATATTATATAATATATATATATATTATATATATATATATATTTATATATCTGGACTAACATTATCGAGTTATGCCTCGATTGAGCCTGAACTTGATCGAGGGCGTTCTTGCTTTAATATATATATATATATATATATATATATATATATATATATATATATATATACATTTATATATATTAGCGTGTGTCGAACTTTGTTCGATTAGCCTGAACTTGATCTTGGCGTTTACTCATTTATATATATATATATATATATATATATATATATATATATATATATATTATTAGCGTGTGTTAGGACTGCATTCGATGAGCACAGATTTTACATCCGTGCGTTTACTTATATTATATATATATATATATATATATATATATGAACTGTAGTTGGACTCTGTTCGATGAGCCTGGATTTTACATCTGGTGCGTTTATCGCTTATATATATATATTTCGTCCCACCTGGAGTTTACTTCGTGGAGGTTGATCACTTTTACAGCTTTATTTACGTTTCGTCCTACCTGGAGTTTACTTCGTGGCAGTTGATCGCTTTGTACAGCTTTATTTACATTTTGTCCTACCTGGAGTTCCCTTCGTGGCGGTTGACCATATTTACAGCTTTATTTACGTTTTGTCCCGCCTGGAATTTCCTCCGTGGCGGTTGATAGCTTTTACAGTTTTATTTACATTTCTGATCCCCCATGGAGGTGCTTCATGGTTGGTGATCATGTCTGTATATATATATTTACAGCTTTTATATATATATACATGCTTACTGCTTTCATACAAATTGTGGTATCATGTGTGCCTAGAAATCATGTGATCACAGATTCAGCCCATTGGATCTAGATTCGGTTCCCGTGATGGACATTTTCAGCTGTAAGCAGCTTATAAATTATTCTACGGTGTCTGAATTTCCTCAAATGGTTTCCATACCCATGAAGAAATCGGCATTATTTTGTATATTATTTTCATACGGATGCCTCGTATCTGTAAAATAAAATTAATCAAGCTGAACACTTAATATAATGGGATTGTAAAAGGTCTCAATTACTATTGAGCATCAGGGTTTGAAAAACCTCTTTTATAAAACATCACTGCCATATCTTGCTTAAAATTGAATTTTTACATAAATTCAAACCTTGTGTATATAGGTGCGAATGAGGTCTTGCACTACTTCCAAATAACAGCACATTGACCCACACACACACACATTCAGATAACAGTTTCTTGAAAAGAGGCGGTCACCGTGGTAACACGGATGTCGGGGGGTGCCTAACACCTTCCCTCCGCATAACCAAGTCCCCGGACCCTAATGAATCTCGGTTTCACCGACCCGTTTAGCAGTGTCACATCACTGGGTCAATGTGCAAATCTTTTCTCGGTTGTGTTGGTACAACCATTTAAAAACCAACTGGCGACTCTTAACAGTCCATCATCGACATTATATTATATGCGGACCTTTTTCACTTGTTTTTTTCAAACAAATCTCACCTAAAATGAGAACACCAAAGAATAAGTAACGGAAATGGACATCTAAAAATCCTGACATCGACACTCACAATCTCCCCTCCTTATGAATTTTTGCCCTCAAAATTTACGTACGTACCTGGTATGCCGAAGAGATGAGGATACCTTGACTTCATTTCAAATTCCAACTCTTGAGGTGTAACCTTTGAGCGTAGAATATGATCCTTCTTATCAAAGATTTTAACACGTATCTCCTCATACGTTAAATCTTTTGTTATTTCGTCTAGTTCCAATTCAATAATGTGGTTTGGGTCGTCCACATAATTACGTAACATCGATACGTGAAAAACGTTATGAACACGCGACTTACTTGGCGGTAAAACGAGTCTATAGGCCACAGTTCCTACTCGATCGAGGATTTTAAATGGGCCAATTAAATCGAGGGTTGAGATAACGCCTTCTTGAACCTTCTTCTTCACATTCATTAGAATCGGGTGTAAAGCTTGAACGATTTTAACTTTATCAATTAAAGTCGATTCTACTCGTATATTAGCTATCTTCACATGGGTCTCTAGAGTCTTTCACTCTATCTTCATCTTTGTAAGTTATACGAAATGGGTTTTTGTGTTAACAACGTCACACTCGTAACCACATACGATCTTCTACTCAACGCGTCAGCTACCACATTCGCTCTTCCACGATGATATTGAATGGTATGGTCGTAATATTCAACAGCTCGAGCCAACGTCTTTGGCACATTATACAATCGTTTTAGGTAAAGAAATATTTGAGGGTTTTAGAAATGGATTTTGTACTGGGGTCAATACAAAATTCGATTTCACGCTCTAGAGGTAGGCCATGAAGTCTTCAAGAATACGTCAAGAAATTTATTAACGATAGAAATATCATTCAAAAACTGTGACTCTCATCCGAGACTTGGATAGCACATGAAATGAAGGTTTCTTCTAATGGAGTTTCAACCGATAAGTCAAAGTCTAATTTCTTCGCAGTCAAATTTAAACGTTGAGCGCAAGAAAGAGAGATAAAAGAATGGGTAGAACCGGTATCTAATAAGGTATAGACTTCGCAAGAATTTATAATTAACTAACCCGCGCTAACTTCGTTTGGGTTACTCGCTTTTTGAGAAGTCACGAAAAATGCTCTCCCTGAAACCACCGACTTTGTTTTGTCCGTATCCGCCTTTGGTGCCACCGTCCCAGCTGGACTTGACTTTGGTGCATAATAAAATCGAGCTATGTGACTATCTTTTCCACAACTAAAACATACCTTGGAAGGCTATGAACAGTTTGGACTTATGTGTCCCTCCTATCCGCATCTATAGCATCTAACTGGCAGTCATTCTCCTCCCATAGAATTTGTTGCTGCTGTCGACGTCTTCCCATCATCGTTAAATCTTCTATTCTTGAATTTTCCACTTCTATTATCTTGGTCATGATTACCACCGAAGTGGTTACCATTCTTGGCATGATAATTTCCCCCACAATGGTTATCATTGTTCCGATGGCCGTTGCCACCGGTATGATTATTATCTTGTTGTTGGTAGTTACCTTTTGGTTGAGCTAACTCAACGGTCTCATGTGCTTCATTGTTTATCTCAGCATTTTCATATGCCATTTTCAAATATTGCCACAAAACAAGGGTTAATTGACATGCCACATATTATCCCTATACTCTGACCGACCAATAAAATACCAAATAAACTTAGGTAGGTCATACTAGTGAAGGAATTCCCCGTCTCTCCCCTCCTAGTTCTTGTCTCACATCTCAGCCAGGGATCATATCCCTAAGCTTTGATACCAACTGTGACGCCCCCAAAACAGGTATACGTCACCCATCTTGAGTCACCAGATAAATGGTACAAAATTCAAATACAAACTTAATTATACAACTGTCGTGTAAAATACGACAAAACATAGCTGAGAGTTTAAACAAGAATATTGTCATCTAGACAATATCCACACTCAATGGAGTCCTCATTACATTTATTGTCACACTATTTAATGGAATAGTGAGGACTACTAATGCTATCATACGGGATGACCATCACTCCATTCCCGACTAGTCCCGGCCTATATTCTCATTTTCAAGAGAAGAACGGTGAAAGAAAGGGTGAGCTAAACTAGCTCAAGAAGAAATATTATGACTAAGATAATGCGAGAATAAATTATCCTTAGCCTTCAACGAAGATAACAACCGATAGAATACAATAGACAACAAGTTTTAGATCAACAACTGCAGTTAGAATAAGCAATCCATTAGAAGAGTCAAGTAGAGCATAAAATCTACTATCTTCTATGATTTAAAAAGTTTTTCATCAACTTTATCGCTGAGACTCAGATTAATAAATAATCCACATCATCGAATCACCCCTGTACTACGGCCAAAGATATTCTTTAGTATCACGACCACAAATTATCCATGCACTACGGGCCAAGGATATTCATCTATTCATCAATGGTCATGATTATACCGAATAATCCCTGGTTATAATCATACCAACAACTTTCCATCAATGAACTACAGACCAATGATGACTTTTACCACATCATTCATTACATTACGGTCATGATTATACCGAATAATCCCTGGTCATAATCATACCAAGTCCATCTATGCACGTAAGCAAAAGATGACTTTCATCACAATATAAAAATGAGGATGATGACAATGACATAATAATTCAATAAAACAAGTTCAAGGATAAATTTTAAAGATTTATAATTTAATTTATCCAGAAATCAATAACATCCACATTGTCAACATGATACTGCTTTGTGGAGTAATATTCAAGAATAATATTCATGTACCAAAAATAATTTGGACAGAAAAGAAATATATGTTTAAGAATGTAAATAGTACCCGTGAATAGTACTTGAGAATAGTACCCGGCATGAAAAGTACCCCAAATACCGGAGTGAATAATATTCGGGTGAATAGTAATTGGGTGAATAGTAACTCATGAATAGTACTCAATACCTAAAAGGGCCTCGAATACCCGAAAGTGAAAAATACTAGAGTGAATAGTAATCGGGTGAATAGTAACCCGAGAATAGTAACTCAGAAAAGAAAATACAAAAGAAAATGATATTTCATATTTAGTACAAAAGAAATGATATCTCATACAGTATAATAGAATATCTAAAGCGCAAATGGATTTTCAAATAGCATGCGGTAATCCACATGTATGATCATTTCCAAAATTTAATAAGAAATGAATACGAATGATCATTCACCATGCATGCGGTAGTCCACATAGACAGGTTATTCCAACAAAATAATTGTAACACCCCCTTTTCGAAATAGAAAGAGAGGTTACTCAAAACATAACAAAACTGAAGATTTTAATAGCAAGGCTCAAAGCCACAAAAGAATAGTCTTAATAACTAATAAATACTACAAGTCAACCATAATAAATCTCAAACTGTCTCAAACCACAATCTAAAATAATTATTACAATTCCAAGTAAACGGACACATCCAGTCTAAACAGAATATTTCTAAATCATTGGAATGAATGGAGCTCTCATCACACTTGCCCTTGATTTTCCTGATTACCTGCCGGAAGAAAACACAGCATGAGCCAAATGCCCAGTACGGATATAGAATACAAATAATGAACCGAAATAACTAACTCAATTAAATGAAAATTGACGAAATGAACTAAAACGAAACGAACAAAACTAACACAACGAAATAATAGGCTGAATCAAATGGATAGGTGTTATTTTATACCGAGCTCAGAAATATACCTTGCCACACAGACAAGTCAAAATAATGCCACACATGCAAGTTACACACATTGGACCGTGAATCCAATGTATGTAAAATCGGAAAGGCGTGTTTGGCACAAACATCACCAATCCATGAGCGTAGCGAAAAAAGAAAAACTAGGTCGCACCCATACGCCCCCACAACAAAACACCAAATGGCCAACTCCCACCAAAGCACAAAGCGGAGACGCTGTGGGTGATCACACCACTTACGGAAGGTGTCATGCCCTCGGTGCGAAGAGGACATGCCTGTGGTACCCCCACAGGTGGTTATAGCTCAGGTATACCCTACGATATATTCTAACAAAAATACTATGTTACAACACATGCGACACAATATCAACACAAAGGGTTTCTAACGTGTACATGTTAAATCGAACGGTTCATCGACACAAGTCTACAAAAATATACTAACATGCACATTACTACGAAATTGAAATAAATATTAAACGATGATAACCGAGTTCAAAGAGTACAAGTTACGATGCTCTAAAGATCAAAATAAACTATCATATGAACTTCACTAAGATCAAAGTATCGAGACAATATTCGAAATCAAAGCGAGAAGCAAAACGAACAAACTAAAATTAAAGAGTATCGCTGAATGAGTACGGAATCCGTACCTGGATTAAGCAATGTAATACCCAAAATTTATACTCCAAATATTTTTTTGTTAAATTCCTTCCGTCCGATCTAATAAAAATAAAAATAATATAATTATAAGTTACCTAATAATTATAATTTATACTAATATAAAATTAATTCCTCCAATTACATCAATTTTACAAGACAATTCAAATTAAATTATAATTTATAATCTAATCATTTTTTTATTTATTATTTTTAACATACCAGTAATCCTAATATATTATATATATTATATACAACATCATTCATAAAAAGAAAGTTCAGCAACTTAGCTTCTTCACACGCCCACGATTTTATCATTATTTAATTTTATTAAGCTAGCATACTAACTTTATCACCCCACTAGCCATCCGAAATCAGAATGCTACAAGAATTTCAAGTTTTCGCATATTGCCAATCATTATATGTACACTGCCATCTGACTACAATTATAGACTACAACTAAGAAAATTACAATTACTCACCGGAAAGAATTGGCAACCAACATCAATCCGTTTCTCCTGCGCCGCTGCACTGCTCCGTTTTTTTTTTCTTCTTCTTCTTTTCGCGTAAGACTTATTATGGGTAAATTTAGGTTTTGCTTATTTATTTACTTAAAAACAGATTTTATTAATTAATATATTTATTAATTCCCCAACTTTTAATAGGATTTTTAAAATTACATAATTATAAATTTGACCCCACTTAGTTTTAAGGCCCAAATGGTACTAAATTAATTTATCCACACTTATTAATATTTATTAGCCTATATAAATTAAATACTAGTTTGACCCAAATAAATGACAAAGTCCAATTAATATGTTTGTAAAACAAAATAATCTTTTATTATTTAATATTTATTTATTAATTAATTTTTACCGGGTATTACATCACCTACCCCTTAAAAGAATTCCGTCCCCGGAATCAAAAGAATAGAACGTACCTAATTATCAAAAAGATGTGAATATTCCGCTCGAATAGACTCCTCAAGCTCCCAAGTGGCTTCTCGCTCCGAATGGTTCCTCCACAGAACCTTAACAAACGGAATAGTCTTCCTCCTCATAATCCTTTCTTGACGATCCAAAATCGCCTCGGCTTGTTCCTTACAAGTAAGGTCCTCCCGAATCTTATCGAATGGATATTGCACCACGTGCAACGGATGATAATGATAACTCCTCAATACCGGCACAAGGAACACATTGTGCACATGAGCTAGCTGTGGGGGCAAAGCTAACCGATATGCAACTTCACCAACCCTCTCCAAAATCTCAAATGGACCGATATATCGCGGACTAAGCTTCCCTTTCAAGCCAAATCGCCGAATGCCTTTCCAAGGAGAAACACATGCTCACCAGGTTCAAACTCTAAAGTCCTCCTATGCTTATCAGCATAACACTGCTGCCGTGATCGAGCTGACTTCAATTTCTCCTTAGCCATAGCTACCTTCTCCGTAGTGATTTGAACTAACTCAAGCCCTTCTATAGCCCTTTCGCCAACCTCATCCCAACAAGTTGGTGCCCAACACTTTCTACCATACAGTGCCTCAAACGGAGCCATGCCAATACTGGAATACCAGCTGTTGTTATAAGCAAACTCAACTAGGCTCAAGTAATCAACCCAATTACCCGACCACTCAAGTGCACAAGACCTCAACATGTCCTCCAATGTTTGAATAGTCCATTCGGATTGCCCATCAGTTTGCGGATGAAAAGAAGTACTAAAGTTGAGCCGAGTACCCCAAGCTCATTGAAACCCTTTCCAAAACCGAGAAGTGAACCGTGGGTCACGATCTAAAATAATAGACACGGAAGTACCATGAAGTCTAACAATCTCCTGTTGAAAGATATGTGCCAACCTATCCACCGAGTAACCCTCATGGATAGCCAAAAAGTGTGTCGATTTGGTCAGCCGATCCACCACTACCCAAATGGCATCATTCTTCCTGAAAGTCTTCGGCAGACCAGTTACAAAATCCATCATGATATCCTCCCACTTCCACACTGGAATGTCTAACTGTTGCAGCAAACCACTAGCTCGTTGATGTTCTATCTTCACTTGCTGACAAGTGAGGCACTTCCCAACATGTTCAGCCACGTCTCGTTTCATCCCATTCCACCAAAAATTCTTTTTCAAATCCCTATACATTTTTGTAGAACCTGGATGAATAAAAAATGGCGAACTATGAGCCTCAGCCAACACCGCCTCTCAAATGATTGGATCTAACGGTACACACAACAGTTCACCCAACCAAATCACACCATGGTCATCAATACGAAACTCGGACTGGTTGCCCTCCTTTAAATTCTACGTCATACTCCACAACTCCCCATCTTCTTTTTGAGCTTCTTTGACCCGCGAGATAAGAGGGGGCTCCACTCTCATACCTGCCAAATGCCCATCCGAACCTCGTACATACAACTCCAACTCGAGTCGTTCCATATCCGAAATAAGCTGAGGTTGTGTAATAAGGGTTGCTACACTCCCAGAACTCTTTCGGCTAAGAGCATCTGTAACCACATTTGCCTTTCCCGGTTGATACTGAATTCTAGCATCATAGTCTTTTAGAAGCTCCAACCAACGCCTTTGCCTCATGTTAAGCTTCTTTTGAGTGAAAATATATTTAAGACTTTTGTGATCGGTGAAGATATCACAAGTCTCTCCATACAAATAATGCCTCCAAATCTTTAAGGCAAAGATCACCGCTGCCAACTCCAAATCATGTGTGGGATAATTCACTTCGTAAGGTTTAAGCTGCCTAGAAGCATAAGCAATCACCTTACCGTGTTGCATCAAAACACACCCCAAGCCCTTCTTAGAAGCAACACTATAAATCTGGTAACCTCCAGTCCCCGACGGCAATGCAAGTATATGAGCTGTCACAAGTCATTTCTTCAACTCCTCGAAACTCTTCTCATGCTCCTCATTCCACACAAACTTCATGCCCTTTCTCATCAACTGAGTCAATGGTAAGGCAAGCAAAGAGAATCCTTCCATAAATCGCCTATTGTACCCTGCCAAACCCAAGAAACTCCTAATCTATGTCACCGTAGTAGGTCTCGGCCATTTAGTGATAGCCTCAACCTTCGCAGGATCCACCTTAATGCCTTCAGCAGAAACAACATGGCCCAAAAATGCAACCTGCTCCAACCAAAACTCGTATTTAGAGAATTTAGCATACAACTTCTCTTTCTGCAAAATCCCCAACACTGTGAGAAGATGCTCCTCATGCTCTTCCTTAGACTTGGAGTAAACCAAAATGTCATAAATAAAACAATGACAAATTGGTCCAAGTACTCTCTGAACACCCGGTTCATCAAATCCATAAACTCCGCCGGAGCGTTAGTCAACCCGAATGGCATCACCAAGAACTCGTAATGCCCATAGCGAGTGCGAAAGGCCGTCTTAGCAATATCCTCATCCCTCACCCTCAACTGATGATAGCCCGACCTCAAGTCTATCTTTGAAAAATATTTTACGCCCTGAAGTTGGTCAAATAAGTCATCAATCCTCGGCAATGGATACCAATTCCTGATGGTGATCTTGTTCAACTCTCTGTAGTCTATACACAGCCTCATAGACCCATCCTTCTTCTTTACAAACAAAACCGAAGCACCCCACGGTGAAACACTCGGCCGAATCACGCCACAATCAAACAATTCCTGCAACTGCTCCTTCAACTCCTGCAACTCCAATGGTGCCATCCGATATGGCGCCTTAGAGATAGGCTCCACACCAGGAACAAGCTCAATAGAAAATTCTACTTCCCGCTGTGGTGGCAACCCTGACAACTCCTCAGGAAGCACATCGGAAAAGTCACGAACAATCGGAACATCCTCAATACGAGACTCACCCTTAGAGATATCTTTCACAAATGCCAAATACCCCTCACAACCCTTTGCTACCAACTTTCCAGCCTTCAAAGCTGAAATCAACTTCACCACCCTACTCGGCTGTGAACCCTGAATCACGAAATCTGGAGATTTCACATCTCCAAATATAACCTTCTTCACCTGACAATCGATAGTGGCCTGGTGCTTATCCAACCAGTCCATCCCAAGAATGACATCAAAATCGTGCATACTCATCGGGAGAAGATTAGCCCTACGAATCCTATCCCCAAAACTGATCGGACACCCTCGATACAAATCAGAAATAACAACAGAAGTCCCCATCAGGGTAGCAATAGACATAACAGAATCTAAAGACTGAGATGGCACACCCAGGTGTCGAACAAAAGACTGAGCAACAACGGAGTGAGTAGAACCCGTATCAAACAAAATAGAAGCCTCGCGATTACCAACTAAAAGAGTGCCAAAAACAATACCTGGTGCACCTGCCGCCTGATTATATGTCAAGGCAAACACTCGACCACCCTGACACTGACCTCCATTGCCACCATTATCACCACCTCCACCATTTTCGCGTGGACCGGTACAATCCCTAGCAATATGACCCATCTGTCCACACAAAAAGCATGCACCGGTGAGTCTGTGGCACTGCCTCCCCGGATGATTTGCCCCACAAGTAGCACAAGGAGCTTTCGGAATGAGATTCGGGTTACCCCCACCAGCTGGTCCTGGATAACGACCTTGATTCTGCCCCTGTTGACGATTCTACCACTGCGGACGATTCTGACCATTCCAAGGTAGCTGCAGCTGACGATTTTGCCCTTGCTGAGGCATCTGCTGATAACCCCTATTTTGATTCTGGCCACGCCACTGCCCCTGTTGACCACCACGATTCCTATTCAACTGACCACCCTGACTTCTCCCATGCTGAACTGAAGTTTGACCCTGTTGGTCATCTCTGTCCCTCTTTCGACTCCCATCCGGTTTAGAAGACCGAAAGTCCTGTCGCTCCATCTCAATATTCTTGGCCGCATTGGCCACTGCTGACACGTCTGCAAACTTGTTGTTAATGAGATGTTGTCGATACCTATAATGAATCCTCCACTTAAACTTCTCTGCCTGTTCTGTTGCAGTCCCTGCTGAGATTCTCGCAAAGCCTGCCAACCTAGTAAACCTCGTCATGAAGTCCGTGATGGACTCATCATCTTTCTGCCGAATCGACAGATACTCTCTAACATAGGCCTCTTTATCAGTAGCTGGGAAGTACTGCTGATAAAAGACCTCACAAAACTCTACCCAATTAAGTGTCTCAGCATAATTTTCACCTTTTGTTGTTTTCATCGCTTTCCACTACCTCTATGCATCCCCTTCCAGCTTGTAAGCAGCAAGCTGCACTCCCTAATTATCTGAACACCCTAACACATCAAAGATCTTCTCTAGGTGGGCAATCCAATTCTCTGCATCAATTGGAGTTGGAGCTGAACTGAATACCTGTGGTTTCTGCTTTTGAAACCTTTCCAACCACACATACATTGGAACCACTTGCTGATCAAGACCATATGCATTCCCTTCCTCCATATTTGCATCTTTGACCATTATTTCCGAATTCCACGGTTCAGAATTTACGGTGTGGCAACTTTGCATTCTGTACACCACTGTGCCACCAACTGAGGTAAAGCCTAATTAACCAAGGTAGCCAATTAAGCATTAATCTGATCATTAGGTTGCTCATTGGACTGACCTTCACCTCTTCCCCTATTGTTGCCTTGCCTCCCAACAACTCTGGCGGATCTACGAGCCATCAAAGAAAGAGATCATGAACATAAACAAAGCATATTAGAGACAAATTCGAATATAGCGGATATGATAGCTGAACAGAAAATCAAACAGAACAAAAACCTAACCCAGAAGTCTACCCATAACTCACAGATCAAACCTAAATAGGTTTTCTACAAGAAAGAACCTAAGCTTTGATACCAACTCTGTAACACCCCCTTTTCGAAATAGAAAGAGAGGTTACTCAAAACATAACAAAACTGAAGATTTTAATAGCAGGGCTTAAAGCCACAAAAGAATAGTCTTAATAACTAATAAATACTATAAGTCAACCATAATAAATCTCAAACTGTCTCAAACCATAATCTAAAATAATTATTACAATTTCAAGTAAACGGACACATCCAGTCTAAACAGAATATTTCTAAATCATTGGAATGAATGGAGCTCTCATCACACTTGCCCTTGATTTCCCTGATTACCTGCCGGAAGAAAACACAGCATGAGCCAAATGCCCAGTACGGATATAGAATACAAATAATGAACCGAAATAACTAACTCAATTAAATGAAAATTGACGAAATGAACTAAAACGAAACGAACAAAACTAACACAACGAAATAATAGGCTGAATCAAATGGATAGGTGTTATTTTATACCGAGCTCAGAAATATACCTTGCCACACAGACAAGTCAAAATAATGCCACACATGCAAGTTACACACATTGGACCGTGAATCCAATGTATGTAAAATCGGAAAGGCGTGTTTGGCACAAACATCACCAATCCACAGAACAGAACAGAAAAGAAAAACTAGGGTCGACCCATACGCCTCCCACAACAAAACACCAAATGGCCAACTCCCACCAAAGCACAAAACGGAGACGCCGTGGACTGATCACACCGCCACGGAAGGTGTCATGCCTCGGTGCCAAGAGGACATGCCTGTGGTACCCCCACAGGTGGTTATAGCTCAGGTATACCCTACGATATATTCTAACAAAAATACTATGTTACAACACATGCGACACAATATCAACACAAAGGGTTTCTAACGTGTACATGTTAAATCGAACGGTTCATCGACACAAGTCTACAAAAATATACTAACATGTACATTACTACAAAATCGAAATAAATATTAAACGATGATAACCGAGTTCAAAGAGTACAAGTTACGATGCCCTAAAGATCAAAATAAACTATCATATGAACTTCACTAAGATCAAAGTATCGAGACAATATTCGAAATCAAAACGAGAAGCAAAATGAATAAACTAAAATTAAAGAGTATCGCTGAATGAGTACGGAATCCGTACCTGGATTAAGCAATGTAATACCCAAAATTTATACTCCAAATATTTTTCGTTAAATTTCTTCCGTCCGATCTAATAAAAATAAAAATAATATAATTATAAGTTACCTAATAATTATAATTTATACTAATATAAAATTAATTCCTCCAATTACATCAAATTTACAAGACAATTCAAATTAAATTATAATTTATAATCTAATCATTTTTTTATTTATTATTTTTAACATACGGTAATCCTAATATATTATATATATTATATACAACATCATTCATAAAAAGAAAGTTCAAAGAACTTAGCTTCTTCACATGCCCACGATTTTATCATTATTTAATTTTATTAAGCTAGCATACTAACTTTATCACCCCACTAGCCATCCAAATCGTAATGCTACAAGAATTTCAAGTTTTTGCATATTGCCAATCATTATATGTATAATCGCCATCCGACTACAATTATAGACTACAACTAAGAAAATTACAATTACTCATGGGAAAGAATTGGCAACCAACAAAGAATCCGCTTTCTCCAAGGCCACCACAAGACCGCCTGCTTTTTCTTCTTCTTCTTTTCGCGTAAGACTTATTATGGGTAAATTTAGGTTTCGCTTATTTATTTACTTAAAAACAGATTTTATTAATTAATATATTTATTAACTCCCCAACTTTTAATAGGATTTTTAAAATTACACAATTATAAATTTGACCCCACTTAGTTTTAAGGCCCAAATGGTACTAAATTAATTTATCCACACTTATTAATATTTATTAGCCCATATAAATTAAATACTAGTTTGACCCAAATAAATGACAAAGTCCAATTAATATGTTTGTAAAACAAAATAATTTTTATTATTTAATATTTATTTATTAATTAATTTTAAGGGTATTACAATAATAAAGAATGGAATAATGAAAAATTCACCATAAATGCGATAATCGCATATATAGGTTATTTCAATGAATAATAAAGAATCGGAACCGGGTGACATGCGAATATGCATGACGGGATATTCCACAGAATAATAAAGAATGGAACCAAGGTCATACGTAATCCAAGACAGATTGGATATTCCAATGTAATAATAAAGAATGGAATAATGGAAGAATTTCACAATGTATACCAGATTACTTGTGATGATATGTGTTATTCAACATAATAATAAAGAATGGAATAACAGAAGAATTTCACCATGTATGTGGTACTTCACATAGACAAGTTATTCTAACATAATAATAAAGAATGGAATAACAGAACCTCTCTTCATGAATACGAAAGAAATAATACCCCTTACCTTAAAAGAAAATTGGATACTGGAATAGTGAGGTAGCAGACTTCTCTTCTTCTTTCTCTCTATAATTTCTCTCTATAATAATTGCTCTATAGCTTTAGTGAATTTGTGAGAAATAAAGGAAGAATGAGCTTCTATTTATAGGAAAATATAGTTTCGATAATTGCACATTTTGGGGCTCGAAATATTACAGTATAATACCTTCCTCTTTTCCTTCATTTTTAATTTAGTCCTGCAAGTATTATCAAACTTGCACCATCTCCCCTAATAGTAAATCATGTGAATCAATAGTTCTAGACATGTGAAAATACGAATTACAGTATAGTACCTCCATCTATTCCTCTATTTTTTACTTAGTCATGCAAGTATTATCAATCTTGCACCACTACCCCTAATAGTACAAGAATGTGAATCAATAGTACACACATGTGAACAAATAGTTATAATCATGTGAATCAATAGCAATTAATTGCTCATTTATCCGGTTAATTACTCGATTGGTCAATATAACCTCCAGACATCAATTATTATCGAAATAAATGTCAATTTCCACTAACACTAATAATTCCAACACAATGGAACTATCAATTTCATCTTTAATCAATACGAACTTATTCATCATTAATATTATAACTCACAATATTTAACAACCGTGTCGCTCCCAAGAAAGAGGGGCTTTTCGATAAGGATTTCTCCTTATTGGCCGCAATTAGGTGACCAAACCTCTCCTCGATAGAACTTCAGACATTGTCAATATTGCAAATAATAATATGAATAACTCAAAGTCTCAATTATTGATTTAATAATATAACATATTATACTGATGATAATTTGTGACAATAATTGAATCAATAATATGAGAGATATGATGCAAAGAATTATCGTAGCAATAATTGAGTATAACCTGGTGACTTCTTACGTAAGCATCAATAATCAATCACGTGTGTTACTACGCAATCACGCCAGACATCTTTGTACTTTTTACTCTAGGGTAGTTCAACAGTTTTAACGGAAACATTCACCGTTATTTTAATAAAAGATAATTACGTCATTTTCTAACTACGACAATACTTCCGTTGTGGGGTCCACTAATGATTTACTGTCAGTAAATACGGATATTCCTCGACAAAAGGAATATTCCCAGGCAAACGAATATTTTATAACAACTTGCATACTTTGCAAAATTTATAAATATTACCCACAACTATAACATTATATCAAATCCACACCATAATATTAAAAAATATTTCGAGAAATTTAAATCTTTATTCATAAAATTTGGGGTCTCACAAATATTATCTTCGTTTAATATTCGTAGGAATATTATTTTCGTTCAACAGTCATAAGGGATATTATTTTTGTTCAATACTCGTAAGAAATAATATTTTCTTATATACTTTGTAGTATGTATGTAATAATTTTTCATTTCAGATTTCGAATTCTACACTCATTTTGTTAAGTTTTGACTTCTATACTCCATGAAATTAGTAGAATATCCTTAAAATTTGCGCTTCATCCAGTATTTTTTTCATGGACATATTATTCTGAGCATTCTTGATAAGTTTTAACTTTTTCATGACGGAGTATTATTCACGGGGTACTATTCTCGAAGTACTATTTGTGGGGTACTATTCATTCGGGTACTATTCACCCGGAGTACTATTCATGACAAAATTTGATTTCTTTTCGGTCCAAATCATTTTTGATACAATATTATTCTTGAATTTTACTCCACAAAGTAGTATCATGTTGACAATTTGGACGTTTTTGAATTCTGGATAAATTAAATTATAAATCTTTAAAATTTTATCATTTGCTTTCATTTAATTGAATTTTTATATCATTGTCATCATCCTCATGATTATATTGTTATGAAAGTCATCTTTGGCCCGTAGTACATAGATGAACTATTGATTGGTATGATTATGATCAATGATCATTCGGTATAATCATGACATGTAATGTTACAAATGATGTGGTAAAAGTCCTCATTGGCTCATAGTGCATTGGTGGACAGTTGTTGGAATGATCATGATCAAATGTTCTCTTCGGCCAAAGGTGAAAAGATAAATTGTTGTTTGGCATGTTCATGACCATTGGTGAAAACACGAATATCCTTGGCCCGTAGTGCATGGATAAGTCGTGGTCGTGATACTAATAAATATCATTGGCCTGAAGTGCATGGATAATTCTCTGCTGTGGATTATTTATTAAGCTGAGTCTCAGCGATAAAATTGATGATAAACTTTAATCATAGAAGATAGTAGATATCATGCTCTACTTGACTCTTCTAATGGATTGTTATTTTCGCTTCAGTTGTTGATCTAAACCTTGTTGTCTATTGTATTTTATCAGTTGTTATACTATTGAAGGTTAACGATAATTTATTATGCATTATCTTAGTCATAATATTTCTTACTGGGCTAGTTGAGCTCACCCTTTTCTTTCATTGTTCTCTTCAGAAAATGAGAAAATAGCTGGGACTAGTTGGGGAATGGACTGATGGTCCAGATGGTTGTTTTAGTAGTCCTCACTATTCTGTGAAATAGCGTGATAATAATTGTAATGAGATTGAATTTGAGTTTGGATATTGTCTAGAAGACAATATTCGTGTTAAAACTCTCTGCTATCTTTTGTCGTATTTTACACAACAGTTGTATAATTAAGTTGTAGTTGTATTCTGTACCGTGTATTTGGCGACTCAGAATGGGTGATGTATACCTATTTTGGGGGCGTCACAGTTGGTATCAAAGCTTAGTTATATGATCCCTGGCTGAGATGTGAGACTAAAACTAGGAGGGGAGAGACGGGTAATTTCTTCGCTAGTATGACCTACCTAACCTTATTTGTTATTTAATTGGTCGGTCAGAATATAGGGATAATATGTGGCATGTCAATTAACCCTTATTGTGTGGCAGTGTTTGAAAATGACATCCAAGAATGTTGAGATAAGCAATGGAGCACATGAGACCGTTAAGTTACCAACGATCAATGCTCAGGATAATGTGCATCAGGAAGGCAATAATCCTCTGGAAAACAACAACACCGACCAAATGATGAACGATGGGATTTTCAGAGGATTTATGAAATTCATGCAACATCAAGCGAGAGCGGCTCCTGTTCAAAATACAGGTGAAAACACTGGCAACTCACGGATGGTCACTGCTAAGCAGATCAAGGAGGTGGGACCACCGAAGTTAATGGGAAAGCCAGAACCACTTAAGGCAGAGACGTGGATAAAACATATCACCAAGATATTTGATGTCTTGGGATGCTCCGAGGAGCAAAAGGTTCCCTTTGCCACCTTCATGTTGAGAGGAGAGGCAGATTATTGGTGAGAATCCGTAAAGCGTACCCAACTTACCGCACTGAATATATATTGGGAGAAGTTCCAAGAACTGTTAAACAACAAGTACTTTCTCGAAAGTATTCGTTACATGAAGGAGGTGGAATTCATCAAGTTGGAGCAAAACAATATGACCGTGTCGCAGTACGAGGCTAAGTTTGCCGAGTTGTCCCGGTTTGCATACTATTTGGTTGATAATGAAGAAAGAATGACGCAAATGTTTCTGCGAGGTTTGAAACCCGAAATACGTCAATACCTCATTTCTCACAAACTGTGTTTGTATTCAGATATTGTAAATAGGGCTCGGTTATTGGAGCGCGATAATGAGTCAACCCAACCAAGAGATAGCAGCCGACAAATCGATAATACCAGTGATAGCAGTCATCGAAGTGGTGACAACAAACGTGGAGGGAATCAACATGCCAGAAATGGTAATCACTTCGGTGGTAATCATGGCCAAGACAATATGAATGGAAATTTTAAGAAGAGGAGATTCAATAATGATGGAAAGACGTCAGCACCACCAACTGTTGTTAAGGAAGGAGAACGACCACCGATCGTATGTTACAAATACGGAGGGGAGGGACACATAAGTCCAAACTGTACGCAGCAGTCCAAAACATATTATAATTGCGGAAGAGATGGTCACCTAGCCCGATTTTGTCATGTAATGAAGTCAAGTTCAGCTGGGATGGAGGCACAAAAGTCATCCCAGACAAGTCAAAGCCGGTAGTTCAAGGTAGAGCATTTGTCGTGACCTCCCAAAAAGCGAGGAACCTGAACGAAGTTATCATAGGTAAGCTAATCATAAACTCTAGCGAAGTCTATACCTTATTTGATACCGGTTCTACCCATTCTTTTATTTCTCCTACTTGTGCTCAACGTTTAAATTTAACTCCGGAGAAATTATACTTTGACTTATCTGTTGAAACTCCGTTGGGAGAAACCTTCATTACATCCACCGTTTATAAGTCTTGTTTGATTCAAATCGGCAACCGCACGTTACCTGTCGATCTTATCTATTTGAAAATACTTGCATATAAAGTGATTTTAGAGATTGATTGGTTAACTATTCATCATGCTAAAATTGATTATTTTCATAAGGTTGTTAGTTTTCATATTCCTAACCAACCTATTATGCGAATTCAAGCAACCAAACCACTAAAGTCAATCACTGTCATATCAAGCCATAAAGCTATTCGTTTATTAAAAAACGGATGTCAAGCTTTCTTAGCCCATGTCACATATTTAAACAAAAATACATCAGATTTGAATGATATTTCTATTGTTAATTAATTTCGTGACGTATTCCTTGAAGAACTTCCTGGCCAACCCCCAGAGCGTGAAATCGAATTTTGTATTGAACCCAGTACAAAACCCATTTCTAAAACCCTTAAATATTTTTTCACCTAAAATGAACGTAATATGCACCAAAGGCGTTGACTCGAGGTGTTAAAGATTACGACCATACCATTCAATATCATCGTGGAAGAGTGAACGTGGTCGCTGACGCGTTGAGTAGAAGATCATATGCGGTTACGAGTGCGACGTTGTTAACACAAAGACCCATTTCGTACGACTTATAAAAGATGAAGATAGAGTTAAAGAATCTAGGGACCCACGTGATGATGTTAAATATACGAGTAGAATCGACTTTAATCGATAAAGTTAAAGTCGCTCAAGCTACACACCCGGAGCTAATGAATATGAAGAATAAGGTGCAAGAAGGCGTTATTCTAGATGCAAGAATCGACGAAGAGAGGAAATCTCAACCCTCAATTTATTGGTCCATTTAAAATCCTCGATCGAATAGGAACTATGGCCTATAAACTCGCCTTACCGCTAAGTATGTCGCGTGTTCATAAAGTTTTTCACGTATCGATGTTACGTAAATATGTGGACGACCCGAACCACATTATTGAATTAGAACTAGACGAGATAGCATTAGATTTAATGTATGAGGTGATACTTGTTAAAATCTTGGATAGTAAGGAACATTTTCTACGCTCAAAGGTTATACCTCAAGAGTTAGAATCTGAAAAGAAAGCAAGGTATTCTCATCTCTTCAAACTACCAGGTACGTAAATTTTGAGGGCGAAATTTCATAAGGAAGAGAGATTGTAAGACCCCAACTTTCATAAATAAAGATTAATTTTTTTCTCGAAATATATTTTTGAATATTATGGTTTGAATTTGATTTAATGTTATAGTTGTGTGTAGTATTTATAAATTTTGCAAAGTATGCAAGTTGTTATAAAATATTCGATTGGTCGGGGAATATTCGTTTTAACAAGAAATATTCGTACGATGACACAATCATTGGTGGACCCCACAACAAAATTATTGTTGGAGTTAGAAAACGATAGAAATACCTTTTTTATAAAAATAACGGCAAAAGTTTTATCGTTAACTATTGAAATACCCGGTGATAAAAGTACAGTAATACGCGTGGTTGCATAGTAGCACACGGTATTGATTATTTATGGTTACGTGAGAAGTCACTCAGTTATACTCAATTATTGCTACAGTAATTGTTGCATAGTATCTCACGTTATTTGATTCAATTATTGTCAATATTTTATATATTACTAAATTAATAATTGAGATGACAAGTTATTCATATTATTATTTGCATAATTAACAATGTCTAGAAAGTTCTGTCGAGGAAAGGGGTTTAGTCACCTAATTGCTCGCCAAAAGGGAGAAATCCTTATCGGAAAGCCACCTCTTTCCTGGAAACGATATGGTTGTTAATATTGCGAGTTATAATAATGATGAATAAATATTGTTAAAAATATTGAAGGGATTTTTAAGAAGTATTTGTTATAAATTGGGCTTATTATTTGGACCCCCACTTACCCATTTTTCAAAATTGTCAGTAGAAGTTATATCAGTTTTTATATATATATATATATATATATATATATATATAAATGATGTTGATGGGGGTGGGGGTGGGGAAAGTTGTCAAGGAAAAAGAAAAGAAATGGGGAGGGGAGGTAGGTTACGTGGGATGAAGGGAGTATTATTATTATATATTATAATAAGTTTTTTTTATGAAAAATAAAATATGTTATATTTTATTATGCATAGTATTTGCATAGTGTCTGCATAGTATTTGCATAGTAAATTATGTGAATTTCGAATTTAGTCGATTCAGCCCGTGAATTCCTTTACTGTTTGCCAGTGAAATTTTTTTCTAAATAGTATCATTCCATTCTCCTATAAATAGGATGCTTAGTTTAGAATTGAAAATTACACCAGAATCAGAAAATTCTTCTTCTATAATATTGAGCGTATTTCTTTCGAGTTTTAGGAAGCTTTGAGTGTAGAAAACAGTGAAAGTTTTCTTCAAGAATATCCCTGCTATACCAGTTGGAATACTCTCATTTTTAAGGTAAGGGGTATTATTTATTTCATATTCACTTACGATATTATTTTTCGTATTCGTAAGGAATTTTATTTTCGTTCAATATTTGTAAGGAATTTTATTTTCGTTCAATATTCGTAAGAAATATTATCTTCGTTCAATATTCGTAGGAATATTATCTTTGTTCAATATTCGTAGGAATATTATTTTCGTTCAACAGTCGTAAGGGATATTATTTTTGTTCAATACTCGTAAGAAATAATATTTTCTTTCATACTCTGTAGTATGTAAATAATATTATTTCATTTCAGATTTCAAATTCTACGCTCATTTTGTTAAGTTTTGACTTCTATACTCCATGAAATTAGTAGAATGTCCTTGAAATTTGCGCTTCATCCAGTATTTTTTCATGAAAATATTATTCTGAGCATTCTTGATAAGTTTTAACTTTTTTATGACAGAGTACTATTCACAGGGTACTATTCCCAAAGTACTATTCACTCGGGTACTATTCACCCGGGGTAATATTCATGACACAAATTGATTTCTTTTCGGTCCAAATCATTTTTGATACAATATTATTCTTGAATTTTACTCCACAAAGTAGTATCATGTTGACAATTTGGACGTTTTTGAATTCTGAATAAATTAAATTATAAATATTTAAAAATTTACCCTTTGTTTTCATTTAATTGAATTCTTATATTATTATCATCATCCTCATGCTTATATTGTTATGAAAGTCATCTTTGGCCCGTAGTGCATAGATGGACTGTTGATTGGTATGATTATGACCAGGGATCATTCGGTATAATCATGACCTGTAATGTTACAAATAATGTGGTAAAAGTCCTCATTGGCCCGTAGTGCATTGGTGGACAGTTGTTGGAATAATCATGACTGTAACGACCCCAAATTTCATATAATTCAATTACCGACCTCGGTCGTTAATAATACGTCTAACTTTTGATTTTACATCTTTAATCTATGTTAAAATTAATATGCGGAATAATTTAAACTTTTGTATTTCTTACTTTAATTTCCTGAATCAAAACCTTTATCATCTACATGTCTTTGAATCATATGCAATCTATGATTCACTTCATCACAGTTATTATATAAAATTTTACATTTCATTTTGATAACCTTTGCATATCAGATAACTCAAACTTTAACTTTACAATTCAACCTAAAACTATACATCATAAAACATTTAGTACATCTCTTGAATCTTAATCATGGTTTAAAGAAATAACAACTTTAGCTAAAATATTAATCTTCGTGTATTATTTATGATCCACGTCTTTCAAGTAACACATAACTTTATCTTGAATCTTAAACCTGCAAAAGTGGTTATTTGCAAGGTTGAGCTCGACGGCCCAGCAAAATCTAACAGTTTTCATGCATCACATAACACATAATAACATGCTCAACATATAACATACATGTTGCAGTTCATATAACAAGTATAAAGATTGAGTTCCTTACTCAATCAGCATGCTTTAATCAATCAACGTAGTAATAAATTAAATTTACCATTTCATACTTTCAACATATATATAACACATCATGCTCTTTGCAATAAAGATTTAAAGCAGTTAATCATCAAGTTCACATAGCAAATATGAACTGAAAGACTTGCCTGATCCGTAGTTTATGACTTACGACTTAACTGCTTAATGCTTATCTGCACTTCGTGTATTCCTACACAGTTATATAATCATGTATTCACATCCATTAGTCATATATTTCATACATTCTTAATATAATAGTAACGTTACATTGTTTCCTAACTAGGTTTGTAAAACCTACATTTCAATTTCTCATCATACTCTTAGAATAGCTAGGTATGTATAGGTATACCTTAACCACTCATACTTAACATCAACATTCATATATATCATTCACACACTTGACTCGCTATGTGTTCGACACATATTTAAAGTTCATAGATACGCGATCTACACCGTTTTTATATTTTACAAACTTTAATAAAAATTTAACAGCTCTATGTTTTATATAACCATTACATGATCTCATGCTTAAACATCATCTATGTAAAGTATTATAGTTTTAGACATTCATTACACATATGCTTTAAGATTCAGATCAAAGTTAAAATAATCAGGCATCACTGCCCTGTGGCGCAGCTAAGCTAGAATTAGGCATGGGATGGACGCAGCTGCGCCGTTCCCTGGCCATACCAAAGTTGAGTATTTTTTGGTTTCATCTTGGTTCTTAGCATGCATAAATGTTAACACATATCTTACCCACATGTTATGAAGTCTTAGCCCAAGTTTGGTGCCTCTTGTATTTACCTTAAGTTGTTTTACACTTTATAGCTTTATTGCCATTTATTTCACGGCTAAGTAAGTTCATATAACAAGGGCCTAACTATATGACCACCAACGAGGTTAAACAACTTTCAATATATATGCTTACATGTAATCATATGACTAACATGGTTTATGACTTGAAACCTTACTTTAAGACATGTATAGTTCATAGTATGTTTATCTAGTAGTGTGCACATACCCATCATGCCTAGAGGGATAAAAATCCTATCATGTTTTCATGTATAAGCCATGTTTAAAGACCCAAAAGTTACTAGTATGTCATCCTACAAGTTAAGAAGTTTAGACAACACAATGCTCATGAATAATGTTTTCAAAACGTCTAAGTTTCTTTTCAAAACACATACTAAGTCATGCTAATGCTTTCTATTATGAGCAAGGAAATCTTATATGTCATGTATAATATCATGAATTTTCATGTTACATCACATAGAATAACATATTCTATCGCCGGGAGCACTATACTTGTGTATGTGCTCGCTCGACGCCCTTCGATTGCCTCCAAATACGTAACAGTCGTAAATATGACTATTTTGACCCTTACTAAAGACCTCAAATTGAAAAACTTAAAGAATAAAAGTTGTAGGTCTATTCGTTATCGTTTCGGATCATCTTGAATCACCTTAATCGGAGTTCGTATGAACACGTTATGCCTAATTTACTACAGCAGGGCACCAGACACTGATGTTCGGCGCAGCTGCGCCCTAAATAACCTTGGGGGCAGCGCAGCTGCGCCCTAAGTCGCATAACAGCCCCTCATGCTCTGCTCCTCGCGATTTCACAGACCAAAACTCCTTCCAATCATCATAACATGAGTTATACTCATCCAAATTAGTTCATTTTCGATTCTATGGGTTTGTAACTCATAAAACTACAACATACCAAATACCCAACAATTAACATAAACATTAACTAACCCAAATATGAATTTAAAACTCATGTTCATATTAATTTTCATGTTTTGACAATTTAGCGAATTCGTTCACTACGAATTCGTTTCTCAACTGTTTCAATTCATTCAACTTTCGTTGTTTTCGTTTGTTATCGTATTATCACAATCCATTACCAATTTTACAATTATAACATAATCTCCTAACCAATTTTAGTCTCAAAACAGACCCAAAATATATATAAATAACAAAACTCAAATTCTTCATCATTCAACCTATTTTCATGAATTTGATTATTCTAAACTTGAATTTATGTTACTCAAATTTCACATATGAATAAAAATATCAGATTATTCAACACTTGACATAACCCTAATTGATTTCTTCATCAATTCATACTTCCATGATATCAATAAAACTCAAGAATCTTAGAAACTAGAGGTTTAGGCTAGATTATTACCTTTAATTTGCTATAAAGCTTGAATAATTTTCTTGTTTCTTCATTCTTTGATTCTCTAATTCCTCTTCTTCAATTTCACAGAACTCTCAATTTCTCTCAAAGCTCTCTAACTCTCTTCTCCAACTCTCTGTTTTCTTTATTCTTAGGCTTTAGGAACAAAACACGTAACCCTCATATAACTGATATAAACATAATGCATATACATTATGGCCTCATCAGTTACAATAACAAAGGGTCACTAAGCCATGTTTGGCTAGCACCCAAAATATCCTTTTTAATTTTATTTTTTTTAGCAATCCTTCTTATCATATGATACTCTTGTCACACCCATTAACTATTTGAATTGAATTAATCTCAATTCATTAATAAATCCAATTAAACCTTACTAATAAAATTATAGATTCTATTTAGCCAATATAATTATAATTTTATTTAACAATCATTAATCCTCTAATTTAATTACTTAATTAAATTAGAAAATCACCAACACATTAACGTAATAAATATGCACAAATTATAAAATTATTTATCATCAATTTATTTAATATCATCATAGTTAAATAAATTATTTCATAATACTTTCCATTGAATATTTATTTTAATCCATAAATATTTCAACTAAAATACTTATTTTACTTGATAAATATTTTAATTATTTACGATCTCACAATCGTAACATATTAACATATTACGTTTATATGTAATATACATTACTCTCTCATATCATAATAAGAATTTTATTTATTAAATTTTTATTTTAATAATTTTCGAAAAATTTGGGTTGTCACAATGACCAAATGTTCTCTTCGGCCAAGGGTGCAAAGATGAATTGTTGTTTGACATGTTCATGACCATTGGTGAAAACATGAATATCCTTGACCCGTAGTGCATGGATAATTCGTGGTTGTGATACTAATAAATATCCTTGGCCTGTAGTGCATGGATAATTTTCTGATGTGGATTATTTATTAAGCTGAGTCTTAGCGATAAAATTGATGATAAACTTTTAGATCATAGAAGATAGTAGATATCATGCTCTATTTGACTCTTCTAATGGATTGCTATTTTCGCTGTAGTTGTTGATCTAAAACTTGTTGTCTATTGTATTTTATCAGTTGTTATACTGTTGAAGGCTAACGATAATTTATTCTACATTATCTTAGTCATAATATTTTTTACTGACCTAGCTAAGCTCACCCTTTTCTTTCATTGTTCTCTTCTGGAAATGAGAAAATAGCTGGGACTAGTCGGGGAATGGATAGTAGTCCTCACTATTCTGTGAAATATTGTGATAATAATTATAATGAGATTGAATTTGAGTTTGGATATTGTCTAGAAGATAATATTCGTGTTAAAACTCTCAGCTATGTTTTGTCGTATTTTACACGACAGTTGAATAATTAAGTTGTAGTTATATTCTATATCATTTATTTGGCGACTCAGAATGGGTGATGTATACCTATTTTGGGGGCATCACATCGATAATTTTGAAAATATTAATTTTATGCGATTGAGTCAAATTAGACAGAGTTGTCAATTAGTATAAGTTCAAAAGGATGTACTAAATCATCCGAAGTTTGAAAGATTTTCGTAATATGGCCCAATATGTGACTCCGTTTAATTGGTCTGGAATCCGAGATTTATATAATTCGCAGGCATGCTTAAGCGAGATGAAGGTTTTAGGCACCCCTCGACTTTCATGAAACACGGTTACCTCGTATTTTCATTCCCTATTTAATGTGTATGTGTGTGTGTGTATGTATGTTGAAAGCTTTTGTTTTAAAAGATATTTAGTACTTTTTTTTGAAAGTAGTGTTGTGCCTCTTTGAACCTATGTGCAAAGGGTTTGATTTACATAAAACTTCATTATTTTTTTATTTAAATCATATGAAAGTGAGAATTTGAAAGCTGATTTTCAAACCCTTTTGCCAAATAGGAATTGAAGCCCTTTGATACTTCCATTTTAACTAGATTCGGCTTGATTTGATTTTATTGAGATGTGAGACATCTTTGACAGTAAATTGAACTATTTACAAGTGTTGGGCTTCTTATGGGCATGAAAGCCATCTAAGTACGCCTGAACACCACATACATGATTTCACTATTTTGGGGCCTTAAATCGGGATACCGTTTTAAGGCCCAAGGTTACATATACAATGGGGTTACAAGCTAATTATACAACTTAAACAAGTCCATCACGGGAACCGAGTTTCAGATTCATTGATTGAATCTTTACCCGAGTGGTTCCTAGGCTCACATCATTTAAAAGCTTACATGAAATAGATATCGAAATAAAACAGATATAACTTACAAACTTTGCTCGAAGAAGAGATTTATCGGTTAAATCCTTGTATACGAGTAAATGAGCTTCTTGTTTCCTCTAGATACAGATCTAGGGTCACATGGTTGCTACTATTTACAAAACTAGAAAATAAACTAGATCTATCTAGATCTTAGTTATTCTATCTCAACGATTCAAGTTTTACAGCTTTTGAACCGGTTAAAAGCTAGATCTAGTATAGATCTAGTCAATACACTTTTAATATTTACTATTTACAACAAATGAACGATTAAAACTAAATCTAACCACAACCAAACAAGATCTTTACTTAATATTGACTAATATATATATATATATATATATATATATCACTTATATATATATAATATGTAAGAAATGAACACATATCTGAAAAGATTTTACAGTCTTGCACGAGATCTGCTAACGAATGGCTTTTCGCACCTTAAAACTCGATTTCCACCGGTTAAAACATGATATATTGAAGTATATATGTATATAAGTGTTTGTAATTGAGATTTACAAAGATTGAAGCAAGATTTGAACTATTTTTCTCCAAAACTCTCGGATTTTCTCTCTCCTGAGCTCCTCTCTCTCTCTCTTCTTTGATGAAAATGAGTTGGGGGTCTGATATCTAAAGACCCGACCAGCCACGAGTCTATGTTAGTGTAAAATCCAATTATGCATAGCACGCAAGTGTACGTGATCAACAAGTTATAAAGTGATAAGTAGAGTATCGTTCCCACAGACAAAAAAATAGCTAAATTTTATCCTAACAATTACCAATCTTATATTATCTCAATTTTATTAAACTAATAATTAAATGATGAAATTTATTTAAAACTACTAAATAAAGAAAAATCAACTAACTACCACAAACTCTAATCAAATATTGGAGAATTAAGCCTACAATTTCACTTTATACTTCACTTAGATTGACACACTTCTTTTTAATTCAAGTTAACTATTTTAGTTCGTTAATTGAGAACACGAACGCAAATATAACCATCTCTCGATGCACTATACCCATATCCACAGATGATAAAATTAAGAAGAACACCATAATTAACTAATTCACTATATCTCTATGTGAATTATAATTAAAGAAAGTTTAATCACAAGTTCTCATAAGATTACGCGCGATGTATAGGTATATCTCTATCCTAGACATAAATTATGAATCCCAACAATACGCAAAAATTACAATCACACGCTACTATGATTAGGTCAAAACTCATACTTCATCTCTCGAGTTCATATAGGTTCACAAAGAATTGGTGATCATGCAATTCATAAATTAAGTATAAACCATAATAGACGAAACTGAAAATAGCATCAATGAATTAAAATAGAAGCATGACAACCTTTGTTACGCAAAAAAGATCCATTGTAAGCTTAAAAAGTAAATTAGTTAACAACAATTGAATTAAAAATTAAAATCCACAAAGAAACAAGCATCTTGAATACAAAGATGAATGAAGAACAGAAGCCCTAATGGAGAAAATCCTAGAACAAGTCTCAATAGTGTCATCAAAAGCCCAGATGGAGAAAATGCTTGGTATAATTGTTAATGGGTGTGTCGAATGCATTCAAGAAACGGCTATTGGAATTCATAAAGGGTTAGCTCATATTGCCGAAACTGTGTCAAAAGTCCCTGGAGATATGTAAAAAGAGTTAAACAAAAGGCTGAAAGAGATGGTTCACACTGTTGTTGAAAATCTCCAAAAGAGGGATGACATCTTCTTCAAGCAAAATAGCAGACCACAAAGCCATTGTTCTCTCTCTAATCAACAAACGCAAAATCTATGAAGCTTCTATCTGAAAAGGTGTGTTCGGGAGTGTTTTCTGACCGAATGTTAGGCTATGCCGCAGAAATTTGGAACGGATGAGGTCGGGCTGTGTATTAATGAGAAGGCGTCTGGGATGTCGGGTTCAGATACCCTAGCCCATTAGGCCGGGATCCAATGGAGACCAAGAAGGTCGGGGTCGGGTCTTCGCGTCCTTTGGGCCGAGGCCCAGACCGGTGCTTATGATGCTTGATGGGTTGGGCACATGCGGTTAGGTGACCCGTATGCGAGGTTGGGAGTGATAAAGGTCTACGTGGTTAAGGGTTCTAACCCTAACCATATCTTAATAAGGCAACTCCAAAGGTAGTATTGGAAAGGGATTCTACTTGCACCTTTTAAGGAGATTGTGTTGGACCCAAATATAGGTAACTACCATATTTAGGAGTCCTATTCCGACTCGGAGAGGGACTCTTGAGAAATGAGAATGGCTATAAATACAAGGCTTCACTACAATTAACAGGTAATACATCTTTGAGCACTAAACACTTCAGCCTCCATTGTTAAACCTTGTGAACGGCTTGTACTTATTCTCACACCGGAGCTATCCCTCGGCGACACAAGCCATCAAGCTTCGTGTGATCTCATTATTGTGCGAGTTTCAATTAGCGTGGATTACGTGATTCGACGCAGCAGCAAAACTTAAGCGTTAACATCGGGCTGCTAGAAGGAGGGGTTTTAGTGCTTTTTTGCAATCACTACCAACTTTTCTGGCAGTAGGATATGGCGAGTAAGGAGAATAATGTCTCTGCCCAAGAAAAGGAAAAAACCCAGCAGTCGCACCAGACCACCCAGGTGAGGGGGTCGGTGAAGGATCGGTTAGGATCCAAAATTCCGGAGGCTCAAGACGTACCAGCCCACTCCCGCCGGTGTAAGCTCTTCAATGACAGCCAGCACACACACCCTCCTATGAGTCAGGCCGATGAAAATCATTCACGGGCCCTCGTACGACAAAAAAGAGGAGAAGGGAGCTAGGACCAGAGGGAGATCATCCTGAAAAAGAAGATGGATCAGAATAAGGATGCTATGTTGGCCTTGCGGCTGCAACAGGAAGAACTCGAAGCCAAGATGGCTAAAGTGACCGGAGAGCAAGAAGTCTCCTCGAAGAGACACAAACATCATAGCCGATCCCGATCACCCCGACGGGACGAAGCCAGAAAGGAAATAAGCCGACCCCAGAGTCGTTCCCGGGAAGGAAGGAGCCGAAGGAGGAGTCGTTCAGATGATAGAAAAACAGGATTTCAAGGGAAGTCGAGGCAGAACCGGAGGATCACATCGCCCGAATACGAGAGGGACAGACGTCATTCGTCCCCTCGTAAAGGGGAGGTCGATCCCCTCGCTCGAAGGGTCGCGGAGTTGGAAAATTTGCTGGCGGCTAAAAGCCCGAAGGGGACCGCTACACCTTGTTCGGGGTCCCCCTTTTCACCAGAAATCTATCAAGTCACGGCTGATCCCAAGAAGAAGATGCCCCCTATGGATACGTATGACGGACTAGGGGACCCTTACGATCATTCGGACGGATATAACCGTCTGATGTCTTACAATGGGCATTCGGATGCAGCCAAATGCCATATGTTCGCTACAACGCTGAAGAAGAGTGCCCGGGAGTGGATGGGAACCTTGGCAGCCGAATCGATTGGATCGTGGAATGACCTTCGGGAAAATTTCCATGCTCGGTTCGGGAGTAACAGAAGACGGGGCAAAATAACAGCTTCCCTCATACAGGTCAGACAAAAGTCAGACGAAACACTAGGTTAGTACGTGGAGAGATTTCGGGAGGCTGTGGGGTCGGTAGCGGAGTTGAACTCTCCACGAGCCTTGGGATTTTTCACGACAGTGTTGGACATTGGGAGGTCCAAGAAATTGATGAAAGATTTGGTAATCAGCCCTCCTACAGATCTAACCGAAGCCTTCCATCGGGCCGAAGGGTACATAGCAATAGAAGAAGCCATGGGAAATTTCAAACCTCACTCCCAGTCCTACGAGAAGTCTAAGGATCGAGACAAACAGAGTTATCAGCGTTCGGACAACAACCAGTGGAGGTCGGATAATCTGGGCAAGAAAAATTACAATGGAGCGGGATCAGGAAGCAGTAGACCTCCATTGCCTAATCGTAGTGTCAGTAAAGTTTACACCCCTCTCACCACAGATCGAGCGAAGATCTTGGAAGATATGAGGGACAAACCATTCTACGAACCATGTTCGAGACGAACCAAGCCCGGAATGAGGGGTCAGGAGAAATTTTGTGATTACCACCAGAGCACCGGGCACTCGACAGAGGCATGCACCCACCTGATGGACATGATAGAGAAGAATGTTCAAAACGAACAGTTGATACAGTATGTAGTCGGTCGGGGTAACGCAGTGGCGCCAAGAGATGAAAGTAGAGACCAGGATCGGGACACCCATCCCCCACAGAATCCACCAGCCCGAGGCGTAATTGATGTAATATCAGGCGGATCAGTTGGACGGGTAACAGGAAAGAAAAGAAGTGGGCATCTAGAGGCGGTGTTATCGGTTACGGGGTCTACTACCAGAAAGGATCGGGCATACCCTGGAACGTCCATTTCCTTTTCGGACGAGGATTTTCCTACAGACCTCATCGAGCCACATGACGGCGCGTTGATGATAACGGCTCAGGTCGGGATCGTGGATATGAAGCGGATGATGATAGACAATGGGTCCTCAGTTAGAATCATGTACACTCACGCCTACCAGAGGTTGGACCTGCAAAGGAAGAAGATGGATTTGGGAGGCGAAGGACCCCTCTACGGTTTTAGTGGAGATCCGGTGTATGTGTCTGGTACCATCGAACTGCCCGTTAAGTTTCAAGACAAAGACCCAACCAGTCGAAATTATGGTCGATTTTTTTCGTCGTCGGTGGATTAAACCATAACGCAATCCTCGGAAGACCGACCTTAGCATCCCTGCAAGCAGTGACTTCCATACCCCATTTCAAAATCAAATTTCCGAGCATCGTAAGCAGGATCGGGAGGTAAAGGTGACTTAGACATTGCCGATGGTGTTATCTAACGACTTGATCTTACGGGGTGGGGTCAAGAAATCGATGAAGCGAACGATGGCCATTGAAATCTGACCATTCACCGAGGGTAGTACAGAACCGCTTGCTCTGCCTGCCGAGGAAACCGAGGATATAGAACTGGTGCCAGGGAATAAAGAGAAAATGATCAAGATCGGGTCGGGGTTAGCGGAACCATTTCGGACAGGACTGATAGATCTGCTCCGAGTCTATGCCGATATATTTGCGTGGGAGCCAAGTGATATGCCAGGAGTAAGCGAATCGGTGACCCTACACAGATTACATGTGGACCCGAACAGAAAGCCAGTCATACAGAAACGAAGGGTTTTCACCCTAGAGAGACAGAAAATAATCGATGAGGAAATTGCCAAACTCCTGGAGGCCGAATTCATCTTCGAAATCGATTACCCAGAATGGTTGGCCAACGTAGTTTTGGTCCAGAAGCAGAACGGGAAGTGGAGGCTATGCATTGACTACACGGATCTGGATAGGGCGTGTCCGGAAGACTTCTACCCATTGCCAAACATAGATCAGTTGATAGACGCCACTTCGGGATACGGTATGCTGAGCTTCATGGACGCATTCTCAGGATACCATCAGATTTCAATGAGTAAGAAAGACATCCCGAAGACCAGTTTTATCACGAATCGGGCAATATATGTGTATCAGAAGATGACCTTCGGACTACTGAATGTAGGGGCGACCTATCAGCGAATGATGAATCTCGTGTTCACGGAACAGTTAGGGAGAAGTATGGAGGTCTATGTGGACGACATGATCGTCAAAAGTATGTCAGTCCGTGACCACCTCGAGGATCTGGAAAACTACTTCGGAACAGTCAGGAAACGCAATCTGAGGTTGAACCCAACCAAATGCACATTCGGATTGGGATCGGGAAAGTTCTTAGGGTATTTGGTCAGCAAAAGGGGAATTGAAGCGAATCCAGAGAAGATTCAGACGGTCATGGATATGAAATCTCTAAAGTCGTATAAGGATAAGCAGAGACTGACAGGTCGGATCGCGGCCCTCTGAAGGTTTGTCTCCAAATCAGCAGAGAGATGCCTACCATTTTTTGACACCTTGAAAGGGCCCAAGAACGAGAAAAGCTTTCAATGGACTTCGGAGTGCGAAGATGCGTTCCAAGGGATCAAACAATATTTATCTTCGGCACCATTGTTGATGAAGCCGATCCCTTCAGAACCTTTGTATCTGTATCTGGAAGCAAGCTCGATGGCAGTGGAGGCAACATTAGTTCGGGATAAAGGGGGAAATCAGTTCCTGATATACTACGTCAGCCATGTACTTCGAGATGCAGAAACCCGATACTGGAAAAATTTGCCTACGCCCTGATCATTGCAAGTAGAAAACTGTGGCACTATTTCCAGGGTCGGTTGGTGGTGATATACACTGATCAGCCATTAAAAAAGGTTCTACATCGGCCATAGGTCTCGGGAAGACTCGCAGCATGGGCAATGGAATTAACACAGTTTGCATTGGAATATCTACCCCGAACAACGATCAAAGGACAGGCACTGGCCGATTTCGTCGTGGAATGCTCGTTCTCATAACCGGATGTGGGATCGGTCACCGAAACATAGCATGTGAGAACTTCATGGACACTTTATGTTGACGGCTCATCAACCTCGGACGTCTGCGGAGCAGGGGTCATACTAACGAGTCCCGAAGGGTTCAAGGTCCAACAGGCCATTCGGTTCCAATTCAAAGCGACTAACAACGAAGCAGAGTATGAGGCCATTCTAGCAGGGTTGAAGTTGGCCCGAAGCCTGGAAGCGCAAAATTTAGTCATCTACAATGACTCCCAGTTAGTCGTCAAACAGATATCAGGGGAGTATGGGGCTCGGGGGGCAAGAATGACGAGATACCTGGCCGAGGAGAAAGATAAGTTGGCGTACTTTGTTTCAGTCAGCTGTATGGGAGTGGATCGATCCGACAACACAGTGCCAGATGCCTTGGCTCGATTGGCAACCACCAAAGCCATTTCCTTCAGCGGGTCGGTATATCTAGAGATATTGGAACAACCAAGTGTTCCGAAGGTGGAAGTACTATGCATAGATCGGCTCGACTGCTGGCTCACGCAGTACATCTCTTACTTGGCCGACAGAGTTCTACCTTCAGATCGCATCCTGGTAAGAAAGATCAAGCATCGGAGCTCTAACTTCATCCTCATTGATGGGGATCTATACCGAAGAGCTTTCAGTTCTCCACTGCTCAAGTGTTCGACACCATCAGAAGTAGACTATACACTTCGGGAAATACATGAAGGGATTTGTGGGGATCATATGGGAGCGAAGTCGCTGGCACATAAGATTTTGAGGCAAGGATACTATTGGCCAACTATCTACATCGAAGCCAAGGAATTCGTCAGAAGGTGTCCAAAATGTCAGCTGAACATCAATATCCCGCATCAACCCCCCGAAGAGCTTTACTCGGTTTTATCCCCAATTCCCTTCGCTGTATGGGGATTCGACATCCTAGGGCCTCTACCGAAGGCCAAGGGGCAAGTTAGTTTTGTAATCATGGCTATTGACTACATGACGAAATGGGTCGAAGCCAAACCACTGTAGAAGATCACCGAACAAGAATGCTTGAAATTTCTCAAGGAAGGAGTCGTTTACCGTTTCGGCATTCCAATGGCAGTGGTCTCTGATAATGACAGACAGTTTGTGGGGTCAAAGTTCGAAGGTTTTCTGAAAGAGTTGGGAATTCAACACCGCAAGACCTCGGTCGCTCACCCTCAATCGAATGGTCAAGTAGAAGTGACCAACCGAACCCTACTCAACGGGATAAAGAGAAGGTTGGATGAATTAAAGGGTAGGTGGCCCGAAGAACTGCTCAGTGTTTTGTGGGCATATCGGACTACTCCGAGGACAACAACTGGAGACTCTCCGTTCCGACTGGCATACGGGACCGATGCACTCATACCAGTCGAGATCGGATCCCCCACTCTTCGAGTCAGTCAATACAAAGAACTATACAATAATGAAGGTCTGAAAACAAATTTGGATCTACTGGATGAAGTTCGGGACTCTGCTATGTTGAGGTTGGTTATTTATCAGCAGAGAACAGCCCGACACTACAACCAGAAGGTGAAGCTGAGGAGGTTTGAGGCAGGAGATTGGGTGCTTCGGGAGTCAAAGGCATCAACCCCCCAGAACACAGGCAAGTTAATGCCTAACTGGGAGGGGCCTTACGAACTAGTAGAGGTGCCGAAGCTAGGGACTTACCAACTTCGAGCTATGGATGGATCTGAGGTAAAGAATACTTGGCATGCCGGAAGACTTAGAAAATATTACCAGTAAATGCAGGGCTATTCTTTCCTCTACTTATGTAATCTATGCAATTTATCAATGAAATAAAAACTTCTCTTCGAGAAATACTTACACTTCATTTAAATTCGCATTGCTTTACCAGTCAGACACGCTTCGGACGTAAACTAACCAGACAGTCCGGAGGGACCTAACTGATCAGTAAAGGTCACAAGTATAACTGATTGGCAAAGTTACACATCAGATCAAATAAGCTTCGAGCGTAAAATGATCAGACAGTCCGAAAGGACCTAACCGATTCATAAACGCCACAAGTATAACTGATTGATAAAGTTATAAATCCGATCATATAAGCTTCGGGCATAAATTGACCAGACAGTCAGAAATGACCTAACTGTTCGATAAAAGTCACAAGCAAAACTAATCGAGATAACAACTAAGAAATTTATGCAATTTCATTCATATCCAAATGTTTTACAATTCCCGATCAAACAGGCTTCAGATACACTTACCATCAGCCTAACTGATCGGGCAAATTACAAAACTAAGAAAGGAAAATTTACAAGTACGAAAGACATATACTAAGACGAACTAGGGCGAACCATCATCGGCTTCGACTTCAGAGTCCTCATCCGAAGAGTCGAGGATCGAGGCATCCAGCCCAGCATCAACCAGCTTTGCCCGGGCCTTCTCCCGATAAGTTTCAACCCCTTCAGTAAACTGGGTCATTATCTTATCGGTCAAGGCCGACGATTCTTCATACTCCTTAATGGCTGCCTGTTTGACGACGGCTTTTTCCTCTATCAATTTATTGTTTGCCTGGATCAACGTCCTCAATTGATCGTGCATTCCGTTGAATTGGTCCTCGATGGCGTGAAAATTCCCCACCAAGACCTTGTTCTCTTCGGCCAGAAGATCCTTGTCCTGCACAAGCTTCTTGGCATGACCATTGAGACCGACGAACTCTTGTTGAAGTAGAGAATGTTGTTATTCGAGTTCGACAATCCGACGATCAGCCTTGGTCACCTTGTTACGGGTATCGGCATGAAGATCTCTCTCCCTCTTTAATTCCGAATCCCGACCTCGCAACTCGGCTTCGAGAAGCAACACGTCATGTTTCAGTTGCACCTCCTTTTTAGTAGATCGGGCAAGAGAAGGGATAGCCCATGCAAGGATGGCATTAGCCTAAAAAACAAAATATGGCACATCAGTCATGCAAAATACAACCTAGCGATAAAAGAAAAATCTTTATAGCTGATCGGGAATACCTGAGTCTGAGCTCTGATAGAGGATACCAGATACTCCTCGGAAGAGTAGCTCTTGAACCGTTCGTCGTCACCCGGGAGATTGAAGTGCTCGAACAGATTGAAGGGAATATGTCCGAAGGACTCTTCGGCCAACAGGTAGTCCGCGACCCTTGGGACGAACTGGCTTTGGAAGTAGGGGTTGATCCAGGGATCGGGCCAACAACCGCATCAACAAGGTCAGTACCTTCGATCATACGAGGATTCTTGAGTGGAGGTTCAAGAGGCCGATCCTCTATATCCTCCGAATCCTCAACCACCGTCACTATAGTAGGGGATGGTAGTGTCGGTTTTGGCCGGGCTGAAGATATGGCCTTGGAGGGGGATCGGGCAGAAGATTTCTTTGATTTTTTCAACAAGGCCATCTTGTCAGCCTCTTTCATCTTCAACACATTTTTTGTGGAAGGTTCAGCTTTGGATGATGCGAGAAGAGGGCCTGTTGAAGAACCGACGGACAGTTCGGTAAGCGAAATAGCCTCATCCTTTGGAGAATCATCAGCAGTAGGAGGATGAATGGGTTCGGCAACGACCGGCAGAGGGGTCAAGGCCACATCAGCCTCATCGGGCTTGAAGATGGTCACTATAACAGAAGATAAAGTAATTAATGAGAATCCAGTAGAAGATCGGGATGATAAATGAACGGGTTCGGGGAGTGTGACTTACGACCGTGTTCATAGAGCCAAGATTCCTGGGACTCAATTCCCAGACCCCAACTAGTCTGCTTCAACAGTGAGTAGAACTTCTTGAAGGCGAGAACACGATCCTTCGAAAACTTGGTTATCTTCATAATGGGATCCTCGGGACAGGCCCAGTTTGGTAAAAGGTTGAGGTCGGTTCCCTTCATGAAGAACCATTGTGAATGTCACCCTTTATTGCTCGAAGGGGTCTTCATAAAGGTAGCTCAGCCAGTTACGCAATTCAGATGTCGAAGGTCGGGTTCCTTCGATCGACCAACAGAAAACAGGACAAAGAAGAAATCCAAACCCGGAGTGATGCCAGCTTCTTGGCATAAGGCGATGAAGCTAACCAGTTGGATGTAGGAGTTCAGCGCCAGCTGTGTGAACCCGATCCCAACTAAACAGAGGAAAGAGGAGATGAATTCGTGAAGGGGGAATAGAACCCCATGCTTCAGAGCATAAAGATGGACGGCCATCCAACCGCCTTCGGGACGCCAAAACATCCTCTCATTCGGCTCTGGTACCCGAAGCTTGTACTCTTTGGGGATATTGAATACGGTCCGAATGTCGGATAATTGAGATTGAGTGATGGACGATTCGGTGTTGATAACTGCGTAGTCGGTCTTAGAGGAGTAGAGACGCTGAATTCGGGAATCAGCGTTCTCAACGAGGATGTCGAGAAGTGAGCGCTGGTAAATCGACAGAACCAAGTCACGGAGGCGAAGTGTATGATCTTGGTCCAAGACGATCGTCGTGGGAGGAGGCTCACTAGAATATGCCATCTAGCTAATATGATGAACAGATGGGAGGTGTGAAGGCTATTAAACGAAGAAGTCTGGGGAAGTATAGCTCTAGCCGAAAATCTCCCTTGCCAGAAAAATTGCAGAAAGATTTGAAATGGATAAAGGCTCAAAAAAGTGGCAGTGATGGGTGTTAAGTGACTTATATAGCAAGTCTGGCATGGTTTTCGAGGGCGGCTATTTATGGAAGGTGGGACCCAGCCCTAGAAAAATGTGTATCAGCACGTGAACCAAGAAGGAATCGTTTGGGTTCCCAAGACAGTTCATCATTACCGGGCGCGACTATTCAGAATATGTGTCCTTTCAAGTCTCATGTCATAAATATCTTATGACAAGAGACTGGGGGGCAATGTTCGGGAGTGTTTTACCGACCAGAATGTTAGGCGCAGAGCTGGAATTTGGAACGGATGAGGTCGGCTGTGTATGATCAAGGCGTGCATCAATGTCGGGTTCGAATACCCGAGCCCATTAGGCCGGGATCCAGTGGACACCAGGGAGGTCGGGGTCAGGTCTTCGCGTTCTTTGGGCCGAGGCCTAGACCAGTGCTTATGATGCTTGATGGGTTGGGCTGTCATGCGGTTAAGGTGCCGTGTGCAGGGTTGGGAGTGATAAGGGGTCTACGTGGTTAAGGGTTCTAACCCTAACCATATCTTAATAAGGCAACTCCAAAGGTAGTATTGGAAAGGGATTCTACTTGTACCTTTTAAGGAGATTGTCTTGGACCCAAATATAGGTAACTACCATATTTAGGAGTCCTATTTTGACTCGGAGAGGGACTCTTGGGAAATGAGAATGGCTATAAATACAAGGCTTCACTACAATTAACAGGTAATACATCTTTGAGCACTAAACACTTAAGCCTCCATTGTTAAACCTTGTGAACTACTTTGTATTTATTCTCACACCTGAGCTATCCCAAAGACCTGGACAAGCCGTCAAGCTTTTATGTGATCTGTTATTGTGCAGGTTTCAGCGCATGGATTCTGTGATTGGACGCGCAGACGAAACTTGGCGTTAACAAGGTGTTCTCCCTAAGCTCATCTCTCTTAGATTTTAAAGGCATGGTAATGCAGTCAATGGATCAAACAAATAAGGTTATGGCTCTTGTTCATCAACAACACGAACAAGCTGATACCAAGCAACACAAAGCCGAAGATGATATTGTTGTGTCACGGAGCCAAATGAAAGAGCTTGTCACCGTTGTCAAGCAGCTTTGGAAAGAAGTCAATGCTTTACGCAACAACCAAGATGCTGGCAAAAAGGAGGAGATCAGGAGACGTCCTCAATCGCAATTATCAATTCATCCACACCATCCCTCAAGAATTTCTTCGACACCTCATGTCATTCCTTTAGACCAAGGTCCGTCTTCTTCTTCAAGTCCAGGATCGTCAAGTTCAGTAACTTCTACTGGGTCACAATTCCCATCTGGTGATCCAATGTTCTTAAATAGAAATCTACAAGGGATTCACTGTGAAGGGGAAGAAAGGGTTGATATGCCTAACCTTAGGCCTAGGGATTCTATAGAAGATGTAACATTTCAGAATTTTAAATTGTAATATTAAATATTTATTTAATTATATAAGTATTTAATGGATATGTTTATTGTTAAATAAATAATTGTTCAATTTGATTTGATTTAGTTAATTATTTGTTAAGTAAATAATTAAGGAGTTAAGAAAATTAATTGTTATGAGATAATATTCTAATTTAATTTAATAGTTAAGTTAGCGAGTTTATAATAATTAAATGAATTATTATATTTTAAATTGAATTTGTAGTTAAAATGAAGTGTTAGTTGATTAAATAAAGTTATAATTATAAAGGAAATTATAATTATGTTGTATTGATTTATGTGTTTAAGTAATTTAATAAATTAGTATTAGACTTAATTAAATTGATTATAATTTAATTAAACAAAAGTGTGACAAATAATTTTACTATAAAGGAGTTATTAAAATAAATTAAAGGAGTTTAATTATGTTTTTTCCAAACAAGACTTAATGCATATTAAGTCTTTATTTTTAATGTGTTTTACTAAACAAGGTATAAGGATTAATTGATTAATTTTATTATGTTAGCCAAACAAGCCTTATGGCTTTTGATTTTCAAAACTTAGATAACTGATATCAGTTATATCTATATTTATATTATATAATTAATATATATTATTACCATACGTTATCTTTTTGTTAATACGTAAGTTAGAATAGAGTTAGGAGAAAGACTTAGAAGAAGAGAAAAAGAAGAGAAGAAGAGAAAAATTGAGAGAGAAGTTGAGAGAATCCTAGAGTTTTGTGAGAAGAATTGGAGAAAAAAAGTCTTGTTGATCAAAGGAAGAAATATATCATCTTCTAAGAACACAAGGTATCATCTAAACCCTTTTAAATGTCTTTAAAGCCTTAGATGTTTTCTCTTCTAAGAATTCTCTGTAAAATCTCTGTGAATGATAAATTGTGTGTGGTTTATGATTTTGTATGATAAATTGTTTGTTATAAAACTATTTTTCATAAGTTATATATGTGAATAGTCAATTAATTCATGTATGTTTGTAGATTGGGGAGAAACCCATATTACTGTGAGTTTATATGAATATGTATGAATATGACTTAGTTTAAAAGTAAAATTAAGGTTTTAGTAGTTGTTTAAATTATAACTTTAACAATTGAATTGAAAAAGGATGAATAAACATAAACAAAGTATTTTTAATTAATTGTTTTGGTTGAAAAACAAAGTTAGAGTGATGAGTTTCACTGAAAATGTCAAAAATGGAGTTTTATCAAAAATAGTGAAATTGGGTGTTGCAAATTCGATGTTTATGTTATTATATGAGTAAAAACATGTTAAGAGTCTTTAAATTATGTTTACATGAAGTCTCTGTATGTATTACATGTTAATTATGTTGTTAGAAAGGAGCTTATAGGCCAAATTGGCTTTTTGTTCATGCTGTTGTCGAGAAGGTGGTCAGAAGTCTAGAGTCTGGCATTGTATTGTTACCAAAGAAGTTGTAAGTTTCACAACACATTGAATATTGACTCCACGCCCACAAAGACCAATCGTTGGCATGTGTCTCCTCACGCCATAGCATGGCACTACCACAAAGTAAAACCGTATGTCGCGCAGTCATGAAGTTAGCGTAATGGTCGACAAAGTGTGATTTATTTACACAAAAGTTTGAAAAAGTTGTTATGTGTTAATGGTAGGACTGTTAAATTATGATTTCAGTATTTCTATACTAAGAATAAACATGTTATTAACGATTAATTAGTTTTATGACTAATGTAATTTGATTATGTGATTAAAAATCAAATATTTCATGATTAGTTATATATATAATGTGGTAGTGACTAATTATGTCATGATGACATATATATATAGGGTATTGTGATTCAAGTTAATTCGGTATAGTTTATACGCCAGGCAAGTTCTTCTAATCCTAAAACTTCGTTGCGCAAGTTTATTTTCATTGTGCAAGTTTACTTACCTTATCTTGATTATATTGATCAAGTTATTCTTGTTGTTAACTTGTTTCGTTGAACAAGTTATTAATTCTAGTTCGATTACAATTATGCAAGTTTTCCTAACTCAACACTTTCGTTGAGCTAGTTCTATTATTATGATGTGCATGTTTTTCTAAACCTAACCTTGTTATTTTTAGCATGCAATTATCTTTATTCTGATGAATAAGTTTATCGTTCAAGTTATTACTTATTATGCATGCTTAATATTCAATTCTAAGATTTAACCTTAGCTTAATGTTGTTCAAAGCAAGGTATGATATATTATTCAATTTTTATGATATTAGATTATTCCTAAAGCATGAACTTAGTATACAATGTTGATTCAATTAGGGTTGGTTCCGTAACATAGAGTTATTACCTTTTTATTCAACTAATCCTTAGTTGATGTTCGTTGAATTCCAAATTACCTTGGAATGTATCCAAATCAAACTTATTTTGGTGCGGACTTGTAATCTAAATACTGAGATGAACAACCCTATTATTAGGGGTTTACGCTTAGCATTGAAATATTTGTGCACAATACATTGTACGAAGGGCTGATCCCCCTAAGTACGTGGAGTCCTTATAGTCTTATGATTGTTAAAGTTTAAGTTGAAAGATTACTTATAACTGTGGACATGGTTCGTAGTCATTAGACCCTTAGTTATATGTTTCAGAATGTAATAGAACATATTTTTTTTTCAGTTCTATTGAGCCTATTATTTGGCAGTTGTTGTAAAGATTTTATTCATTGTTATTTCAAGTGAGCTTTGTTTGCTCACTCTTGCTTATATAACTATTACAGCTAAGGATGAAAAGGTAGATGTACCTAGCACCAGTAAGGGAAAGGGAAAGATGAATAAGTATTGAAGATTTGTAATATGTTGACAATTATTTATCAAACTTTAATTTGATTGATGTAATGAAGTATTTATTTAATTTCCGCATTTGAATGATTGTATTTAAAGGTTAGATAAACTGGGAGATTTTTTATTAATGTAATCTCTTAAGGGAAGGTTTATTATTCAATTTTTATTATGATTGGGTAGTTAGATATGAATATTTTGATTAACTGAACACCAAATCTTGAGGTAATGAAGTATGGGGATTTGGGGGTGTCACAGAAGAAATTCAGAAAAGAGAAATTGAAACAAGAGAGAGGTACAATAGGCGGAGCGAAGCTGAAATGAGAGATCTTCCGAGGAGAAAGAGGGGGAGAAAGTAGATAAAAAGAAAAAGTATATATTGTAAATTTTTTTTTGTCAATTTTCATACTTTGTGAAATTCTTTGATTCAGTCAATAAATTCATTATTTTCCTCTAGAAATACAGTTGCTAAAATAAAATAAAATAAATACAGTTACTAGAAAAAAGAATATACTACTATATTGTTAAAATAAAATACTACTATAAGAACTTAAGTATTTTATTGTCTTGATCAATTTACTTCTCCTGAATACCAAGAAGGTAAAAAACAGAGAAGTTACATTTACTAAAAACTGTGAAAGATTTCGGTTAGAGTTTCTATAATTTACCCGAATTTTTCGGGAAAAAAACAATGCCTAATAAATATTCCTATATTATGTAGACAGATGATGTCATTTCATTAGTAGTAGTAGTAGTAGTAGTAGTAGTAGTAGTAGTAGTAGTAGTATAAAATTTGAGATCAACATCATTATATTTATTTTCTCTCAATAATGTTGTCGACTGTTGTGGAATAATCCACCAGTCACTTAATCAAATTTAAACATTTTAAAGTATATTAAAATATTTATCTATCATATTAACAAGATAGTAGCATTCTTTTTTTTCAATAACATAATAGTAGTGTATTATAATAATTGTAGTACTTTACTTATTTTGTTCCACTAAACCTTAAAATTTATGCATATATTAATAATCGTAGTATATATATGAAGAGGCGGAGGAATGGAAAGAAGGTACGTAAATGTTATTGATATATGATATTTTTGTAACTAATAAAAATGAGGCTACTATGCAACAATTTCAAGCAATAAAACCTCAAAAATGATATTGTAAATAATATTTGAGAATTATTTAGTTTTGTAATTCATTTTATTAAATTTTTATTCTTACTAATTTTTTTTTAAATTTAACTCAACTGAACTTTCAAACTGAATCCGTCCCCGTTCCACTCCCCCCTCAAAAAAATATTATTTACTGATTATGTATATACCCTCACCCCGCCTACTTCAATCGTGACGCCCCCAAAATAGGTATACATCACCCATTCGAAAGTCGCCAAATACATGGTATGTAAATAACTACTGACTTTATTAATACAATTGTCACAAGAAAATAATAACAACAACACATAAATCGTGAGTTTAAATACAAATATTGTCTTACAGACAATATCCACACTCAAATAAGTCCTCATTACAATTATTGATACACTATTTTACAAAATAGTGAGGACTACTAAAACAACTGTCTTGAACCATCACTCACACCCTGACTAGTTTCCGCTATATTCTCGCCTCTTGAGAAGAAAAATGGAACAAAAAGGAAAAAGGTGAGCTCAACTAGCCCAAGAAAGAATATTATGACTAAGATAATGTACAACAAATTATCCTTAGTCTTCAACGAGAAAAAATCGATAGAATACAATAGACAACAATTTTAGATCAACAATCGCATTTGAAACAACAATTCATTAGAAGAGTTAAGTAGAGAATGAAATCTACTATCATCTATGAATTTAAAAGTTCATCATCGATATTTTATCCCCGTAATATCACATCAATCAATATACATCATAAATCAAATATTCATATTTGCACTATGAGCCAAAGATATTCAAAGAATTGGTCATGTTCATCTAAACACTGCTCATCTTTGACTACGGCCAAAGATATTCATTATAAAATCATTCATCTCTCGCACTACTGTGCCAAAGATATTCGGTTATATCATCATTTAGGACCTGAGGATGATGAAAATATTTTAAAGAAAACGAATCCAAATAAACAAAAGAACAAGTATTAAGGATTCATACTTTAAATAACCCAAGTTCGAAAATAATTCATAAATAACCAGAAAGGAGTAAAATTCAAGAATGATCAAAACATGGATACAATCAAAGCTAGTATCCATAATAGATATTTTGACGAAAAATAAAATTTAATTTTTCCGTGAATAAGTGTCAGATTCGTGAATAAGGCCAGATATCGTGAATAAAGGCTCAGATATCGTGAATAGTAACTCGACACCAAAAGATAGAAATTTCACAAAAAATATCATCATGCTTCGTGAATAGTACTCGTGAATAGTACGTAACTCGTGAATAGTAACTCGTGAATAGTAACTTATGGATAGTAACTCATGAATAGTAACCCCGACATGAAAAGTTTCAAATTTGATAAAAAGTCACACCAATATTTTTAAGATAATGATATTGAAAAATAATATCATTTTGAATAAAATAACATCCCTTACCTCGTAAAGAATAGTACTTCGAATCGAAATCTTTGGATATAGTCTTTGAAAGAACTTGCACCGTATAGCAATACTCAAAGTACTAAAATACTCACAAAATACGCCGATATTATAAAAGAGAAAGAGAGAAATCTTTAGTTTCGGTGTGATTTTCAATTCTAACCTAAGCACCCTATTTATAGGAAATTGCTTAGAACACCAAAAGCGTAAAATTGAATATAATAATATTATATATAAACAAAATTCATACGCCCACATCTTGAATCAATTCACCACCACGCATATGTTAAAGATGCCCACAACATATAAAAAACATTTTATTAATAAAAATAAATAAAACTTCCAAAAATCAATTATTTCGGAACTTCAGAACTTCAATAATTCATAATAAATAGCCCTTAGTCTTCAACAGGGAAAAATCTGATAGAATACAATAGACAACAATTTTTAGATCAACAACTGCAGCGGAAACAACAATTCATTAGAAGAGTTAAGTAGAGAATGAAATCTACTATCATCTATGAATTTAAAAGTTCATCATCGATATTTTATCCCTATAACATCAATCAATATACATCATAAATCAAATATTCATCTTTGCACTACAGGCCAAAGATATTCACCAGTTGGTCATGTTCATCTAAACACCTGTTCATCTTTGCACTACGGGCCAAAGATATTCATTATAAAATCATTCATCTTTGCACTACAGGCCAAAGATATTCAGTTATATCATCATTTAAAACTGAGGATGATGAAAAATATTTTAAAGAAAACGAATCCAGTGAAACAAAAGAACAAGTATTAAAGATTCATACTTTAAATAACCCAAGTTCGAAAATAATTCATAAATAACTAGAGTGAAGTAAAATTCAAGAATGATCAAAACTTGGATACAATCAAAGCTAGTATCCATAATAGATATTTTAGACGAAAAATGAAAATTAAATTTTTACGTGAATAGGTCGATTATTGAATGAAAGGTCAGATATCGTGAATAAAGGTCGAGATATCGTGAATAATAACTCCGACACCAAAAGATAGAAATTTCACAAAAAACATCATCATGCTTCGTGAATAGTACTCGTGAATAGTAACTCATGAATAGTTACGTAACTCGTGAATAGTAACTCATGAATAGTAACTCATGAATAGTAACCCCGACATGAAAAGTTTCAAATTTTATAAAAAATCACACCAATATTTTGGCATAATGATATTGAGGAAATAATATCATTTTTGAATAAAATAACATCCCTTACCTCAGAAAGAATAGTACTTCTGACTGGAATACTGGATATAGTGCTGAAAGAACTTGCACCGTATAGCAATACTCAAAGTACTAAAATACTCACAAAATACGCTCGATATTATAGAGAGAGAAAGAGAGAGAAATCTTTAGTTTCTGGTGTGATTTTCAATTCTAACCTAAGCACCCTATTTATAGGAAATTGCTTAGAACACCAAAGCAGAAAATTGAATATAATAATATTATATATAAACAAAATTCATACGCCCACATCTTGAATCTGAATTCAGCCACCATGCACATGTTAAAGATGCCCACAACATATAAAAACGTTTTTATTAATAAAAATAAATAAAACTTCCAAAAATCAATTATTTTAACTTCGTAACTTCAATAATTCATAATAAATAGCCTTTTATCGTAAAAATTCAAATCATGACTTTTTATAGGAAATTCAATTTCTACAACTTTGCGTAAGAAAGTTTTACCAAATTCCAAATGTAAATCAATCAAATTCACATACTACAGACGATTTTACTGTGTTATAATCAAATTTCGGTCAAGAAATGGGGTCCACCGACACACAAAACATGTGTTAATCATTTAATGCAACAAAAATATTCTTCCTCATATACTCATATATCCCACATTCATTGTAAAAATATCATCATTAATATATTATTAAAATAATATATTTAAATGAATTATTTTATCAGAAAAAGATAAAATAATAATTTTTAACAATTGTCACATTAAAAATTTTCTCCATATCCACATAAAATCAATATTTTCCTCATCATATAAATCAATAATTAATTATTCACAAATAATATTACAGAATCACAAGATCGGCAATCGTGCCGCTCCCTGAGAAAGAGGGGCTTTCAATAAGAATTCTCCTTCACTTGGCGCCGCAATTAGGTGACCAAACCTCTCCTTGTATGTAACTTTCTAGACATTGCCAATAATATTTTCTAATAATATTATTAGATAATATGAATTATTTCTTCGATAATGGAAAATATTGTGTAGTGACAATTATTGAAACAACAATAATATAAAATATCAACGCAAGCAATTATTGAATCAATAAAATAAAATATCGAAGCAAGAATTGTCAGTAACAATTATCGAGTAATGCCTTCTTACGTAAGAATCAATAATTGGTGCAATACCGCAGGCATCGCGGCAACAACGCCAGACATGTTGTTTTAACCAACCGGTATTCCAACAAGATAATAACGGTAATAACTACGCCGTTATTTATAAACAACTTATACTTGTATCGTTTTTTCATCCAATCGCTTTTCGTTATGGGGCCCACATAAGGTCGCTACCATCGCATTTAATATTCTCGACAAAGAAGAATATTCCACGACCAAACGAATATTCTCCGACAACAATGAGTATTTTATAACCACTTGCTTATTTGAAATATTTGCGCATTTTACCCATAACTAACCACATTAAATTAATCAACCCCTTACTATTTCAAAATAATAATTAGAGAAATTAAATCTTTATTTATAAAAAGTTGGGGCCTTACAACCTCCCCTCCTTATGAAATTTCGTCCTCGAAATTGACATGCGTAGAGATATGCTCCTTCCTATCCAAGATCTTGGTGGTACCTCCTCAGACGTTAAATCTTCCGCTTTCTCGTCCGGTTCTAACTCAATAATGTGGTAAAAATGTCGTCCACATATTTACGTAACATCGATACGTGAAAAGCGTTATGAACACGCCATACTTTGGCAGAAACGAGTCTATAGGCCATGATTCCTATTCGATCGAGGATTTCAAATGGACTAATAAATCAAGGTTTGAGCTTTCCTCACATCGCCGATTCTCGCTTTTGAATAACAACTTCTTGATCTTCTTCTTCATATTCATCAACTCCAAGTCTGTAGCTTGAGCAATTTATCGATTAAAGTCGATTCTAATCGTATATTCATTATCTTCACGCAGGTTCTTGGAATCTTTAACTCTATCTCCATCTTCTGTAAGTCGTACGAAATGGGTATTTGTGTTAACAATATCGCACTCGTAACCACATACGATTTTCTACTCAACACGTCAGCTACCACGTTCGTTTTTTCTAGGAAGGTATTGAATGGTATAGTCGTAATCTTTCAACAGCTCGAGCCAACGCCGTTGCCGCATGTTGAGTTCTACATTCCTCGCTCCATTTGAATTTTGTATCTCTACGAGTCAGCTGCATTAATGGAATAGCGATTCGAGAATATCCTTCAACGAATCTCCGATAATAACCAACTAAGCTTCTGAAAAGCTACGTATTTCGACATCGACTTAGGTTGCTCTCAACTATGACTCATATCCCAACCTTGGATAACACGTCACAATGACACCTATCAGTTTACTATCGCACGAATATGGCATCCCCTACGGAGAGTCTGGCTTCGGTGTATTCCACAAAGGAAGTCACCAGATAAAGGCTCGGGTACAAACTTCTACAGTTGAATTTTTAACTCCTGAAGTTCAATAGGAGCCATGAGATTTTAGAAATGGGTTTTGTACCGGGTTCAAAGTCGATACAAAATTCAATATCACACTTTGGGAGTAGGCCAGGAAATTTTTCAAGAAATACGTCAGGAAATTTACTAACAACAGAAATATCATTCAAATCTGATGTATTTTTGTTCAAGTCCATAACATGGCTAAGAAATCTTGACATCCGTTTTTCAATAAACGAATGACTTTACGGCTTGATATAAAAGTGTTTGACTTCAATGGTTTGGTTGCTTAAATTCGAATAACAGGTTGCTTAGGACAATGAAAACTAACAACCTTACAAAAGCAATCAATTTTAGCATGATGAGTGGTTGACCAATCAATCCCTAAGGTCACATCAAATGCAAGAATTTTTAAAGATATAAGATCAACAGGTAATGTGATAGTGCCAACTTGAATCAAGCAAGATTTATAAACAGTGGATGTAACGAAAGTTTCTCATAATGGAGTTTCAACAGATAAGTCAAAGTCTAATTTTCTCCGGAGTCAAGTTTAAACGTTGAGTATAAGCATGAGAGATAAATGAATGGATAGAACCGGTATCTAATAAGGTATAAACTTCGTAAGAATTTATAATTAACTAACCCGTGCTAACTTCGTTCGGGTACCTCGCATTCTGACCAATCACGAAAAACGCTCTTCTAGGAACCGTTGACTTTGACTTGTCCGGGACAGCCTTTGGAGTCACCATCCCCGCTGGACTGGGTTTCGCTACCATACAATCTCGAGCGATATGACCTTCTTTTCCATAATTATAACATATCTTGGAAGGTTGTGAACAATTTGGACTTATGTGTCCCTCTCCTAAAATCTATAGCATCTAACTGGCGGTCTTTCTCCTCCTTTAAAATTCGTTACTGGTGTTGGTGCCAACGTCGTTCCGTCATTGTTAAATCTTCTCTTTTTGAAATTTCCACTTGAATTATTTCTTCTATTATCTTCGCCATGATTACCACCAAGTGGTTACCATTTTCGCATGATAATTTCCTCCGCGATGGTTATCATTGTTATGATGGCAATTTGCAGACGATTATCATCGAGTTGTTGGTCATTATTCTTCATTGAGCCGACTCATTATCGCGCTCCAATAATCGAGCCCTATTTACAACATCCGAATATAAACAAAGTTTGTGAGAAATGAGGTATTGACATATTTTGGGTTTCAAACCTCGCAGTAAACATTCGCGTCATTCTCTCCTCATTATCAACCAAATGGGATGCAAATCAGACAACTCGACAAACTTAGCTTCCCGATCGCGACACGCTCATATTGTTTTGCTCCAACTTGATGAACTCTACCTCCTTCATGTGACGAATACTTTCGGGAAAGTACTTGTCGTTGAACAATTCTTCGAACTTCTCCCAAGACATCTTCAAGTCTGTAGTAGTCGAGTACGCTTTTACGGATTTCCACCAATAATTTGCCTCTCCTCGTAACATGAAAGTGGCGAAAGGAACCTTTTGCTTCTCTCGAGCATCCCAAGACATCAAATATCTTAGTGATCTGTTTTATCCACGTCTCTACCTAGTAAGTGGTTTCGGCTTTCCAAAAAAAACTCGCTGGTCTTAACTCCTCGAATCGCTTAGCGGTGACCATCCGTGAGTTGCCAAGTGTTTCCACTCAGATTTTGAGCAGTAGTCTTTCTCGCTTGGTTTTGCATGAATTCTAAAAGTTACTAAACATACCATCGTTCGTCATCTGCTCAATGGTGTTGTTCAAAGGAGGAACATTGTCAGCCTGTTGCACGTTCTCCTCGTTGGTGAGCAAAGGTGTCTCCATGGTCTCATTTACTCCACTGTTAACATTCTCAGTCGACATTCTTAAATACTACCATAAAATAAGGGTTAATTAAACAAATTAACAAATCACATAATACCCCAATATTATAACCGACCAACAAATAAGCTTAGGTATAACACACTAGCGAAGGATTTACTCGTCTCTCCCCTCCTAGTTCTATTCCCCGATCTCCGCCAGAGATCATATCCCTAAGCTCTGATACCAACTGTGACGCCCCCAAAATAAGTATACATCACCCATTCTAAGTTGCCAAATACATGGTACAGAAATAACTGTAACTTCATTAATACAATTGTCGCAAGAAATGATACACAACACATAAATCGTGAGTTTAAATACAAATATTGTCTTCAGACAATATCCACACTCAAATAAGTCCTCATTATAATTATTGATACACTATTTTACAAAATAGTGAGGACTACTAAAAAACAACTGTCTTGAACCATCACTCCACACCCCGACTAGTTCCCGCTATATTCTCGCCTCTCGAGAAGAAAAATGGAACAAAAAGGAAAAGGGTGAGCTCAACTAGCCGATAAAGAAAGAATATTATGACTAAGATAATGTACAACAAATTATCCTTAGTGTTCAACAGGAAAAATCTGATAGAATACAATAGATAACAATTTTTAGATCAACAATCTGCGGTGAAACAACAATTCATTAGAAGAGTTAAGTAGAGAATGAAATCTACTATCATCTATGAATTTAAAAGCCCATCATCGATATTTTATCCCTATAACATCAATCAATATACATCATAAATCAAATATTCATCTTTTCATCTTTGCAGATCAAGCCAAAGATATTCACCAATTAGTGTCATGTTCATCTAAACACATGTTCATCTTTGCACTACTACTGCCAAAGATATTCATTATAAAATCATTCATCTTTGCACTACAGCCAAAGATATTCGATTATATCATCATTTAAAATCGAGGATGATGAAAATATTTTAAAGAAAAACGAATCCAATTGAAACAAAAGAACAAGTATTAAGGATTCATACTTTAAATAACTCAAGTTCGAAAATAATTCATAAATAACTAGAGTGAAGTAAAATTCAAGAATGATCAAAACATGGATACAATCAAAGCTAGTATCCATAATAGATATTTTAGACGAAAAATGAAATTTAATTTTTCTATGAATAGTGTCGTATTCGTGAATAGTGTCGTATACGTGAATAATAACTCCGACACCAAAAGATAGAAATTTCACAAAAAACATCATCATGCTTCGTGAATAGTACTCGTGAATAGTAATTCGTGAATAGTTACGTAACTCGTGAATAGTTACGTAACTCGTGAATAGTAACTCATAAATAGTAACCCCGACATGAAAAGTTTCAAATTTGATAAAAAGTCACACCAATATTTTGACATAATGATATTGAAGAAATAATATCATTTTTGAATAAAATAACATCCCTTACCTCAGAAAGAATAGTACTTCTGACTGGAATACTGGATATAGTGCTGAAAAAACTTGCACCATATAGCAATACTCAAAGTACTAAAATACTCACAAAATACACTCGATATTATAGAGAGAGAAAGAGAGAGAAATATTTAGTTTCTGGTGTGATTTTCAATTCTAACATAAGCACCCTATTTATAGGAAATTGCTTAGAACACCAAAGCAGAAAATTGAATATAATAATATTATATATAAACAAAATTCATACGCCCACATCTTGAATCTAAATTCAGCCAACATGCACATGTTAAAGATGCCCACAACATATAAAAACGTTTTTATTAATAAAAATAAATAAAACTTCCAAAAATCAATTATTTCGGAACTTCAGAACTTCAATAATTCATAATAAATAGCTCTTTTATCAGAAAATTCGAATCTCGCGACTTGTTATAGGAAATTCAATTCTCTACAACTTTGCAGAAGAAAGTTTTACCAAATTCCAAACTACCGAAATTCACATACGGATGATTTCACAGGTTATAATCAAATTTCAGTCAAGAAATGGGGTCCACCGACACACAAAACATGTGTTAATCATTTAATACAACAAAAATATTCTTCCTCCTCATATACTCATATATCCCACATTCATTGTAAAAATATCATAATTAATATATTATTAAAATAATATATTTAAATGAATTATTTAATCAGAAAAAGATAAAATATTAATTTTTCACAATTGTCACATTAAAAAATTTCTCCATCTATATCCACATAAAATTAATATTTTCCTCATCATATAAATCAATAATTAATTATTCACAAATAATATTATGAGAATCACATGATCTTGCAATCGGTAGTTCCAGGAAAGAGGGCTTTCCAATAAGAATTTCTCCTTACTAAATGGCAGCAATTAGGTGACCAAACCTCTCCCTGTAGTAACTTTCTAGACATTGCCAATAATATTTTCTAATAATATTATTAGGATAATATGAATTATTGCTTCGATAATGGAAAATAATTGTGTAGTGACAATTATTGAAACAACGGTAATATAAAATATCAACGCAACAATTATTGAATCAATAAAATAAAAAATCTTTGAAGCAAGTAATTGTTGTAACAATTATTGAGTAATGCCTTCTTTACGTAAGAATCAATAATTGGTGCAATACCGTGTACATCTTGTGCAACAACGCCGTACATAATGTTTTAACCATCGGGTATTCCAACAAGATAATAACAGTAACAACTACGCCGTTATTTATAAACAACTTATACTTGTCATTTTTTTCATCCAATCTCTTTTCGTTTATGGGCCCATTATAAGGTCGCTTGCTCGTAAATACGAATATTCCAACGACAATAAAGAATATTCCACGATCAAACGAATATTCTCCAAACAACAATGAGTATTTTATAACCACTTGCTTATTTAAAATATTTGCGCATTTTACCCATAACTAACCACATTAAATTAATCAACCCCTTACTATTTCAAAATAATAATTAGAGAAATTAAATCTTTATTTATAAAAAGTTCAGGGTCTTACAACCTCCCTCCTTATGAAATTTCGTCCTCGAAATTGACGTATGCGTAGAGGATACGCTCCTTCTCATCCAAGATCTTGATTGGTACCTCCTCGTGACGTTAACTCTTCCGCTATCTAAATGTCCGGTTCTAACTCAATAATTTGGTTCGGTCGTCCACATATTTACGTAACATCGATACGTGAAAACGTTATGAACACGCGCCATACTTTGGCGGTAAAACGAGTCTATAGGCCACAGTTCCTATTCGATCGAGGATTTCAAATGGACTAATAAATCGTAGGTTTGAGCTTTCCTCACATCGCCGATTCTCGGTTTTGGAATAACGACTTCTTGCATCTTCTTCTTCATATTCATCAACTCCAAGTCTGTAGCTTGAGCAATTTATCGATTAAAGTCTATTCTAATCGTATATTCGTTATCTTCACACAGGTTCTTGGAATCTTTAACTCTATCTCCATCTTCTGTAAGTTGTACGAAATGGGTATTTGTGTTAACAATATCGCACTCGTAACCACATACGATTTTCTACTCAACACGTCAGCTACCACGTTCGTTTTTTCTAGGAAGGTATTGAATGGTATAGTCGTAATCTTTCAACAGCTCGAGCCAACGCCGTTGCCGCAAGTTGAGTTCTACATTCCTCGTTCCATTTGAATTTTGTATCTCTACGAGTCAACTGCGTTAATGGAATAGCGATTCGAGAATATCCTTCAACGAATCTCCGATAATAACCAACTAAGCCTAGAAAGCTACGTATTTCGATTACTGACTTAGGTTGCTCTCAACTGTGACTCATATCCCAACCTTGGATAACACGTCACAATAACACCTATCATTTTACTATCGCACGAATATGGCATCCCCTACGGAGAGTCTGGCTTCGGTGTATTCCACAAAAGAAGTCACCAGATAATGGCTCGGGTACAAACTTCTACAGTTGAATTTTTAACTCCTGAAGTTCAATAGGAGCCATGAGATTTTAGAAATGGGTTTTTTATCTTAGGGTTCAAAGTCGATACAAAATTCAATATCACACTGGGAGTAAAGTAGGCGGGAAATACGTCGGAAAATTACTAATGTAAATATCATTCAAATCGGCGTATTTTTGTTCAAGTCCATAACATGGCTAAGAAATCTTGACATCCGTTTTCAATAAACGAATGACTTTACTACTTGATATAAAAGAGTTTGACTTCAATGGTTTGGTTGCTTAAATTGAATAACAAGTTGCTTAGAATATATGAAAACTAACAACCTTATAAAAGCAATCAATTTTAGCATGATGAGTGGTTAACCAATCAATCCCTAAGGTCACATCAAATGCAAGAATTTTTAAAGATATAAGATCAACAGGTAATGTGATAGTGCCAACTTGAATCAAGCAAGATTTATAAGCAGTGGATGTAACGAAAGTTTCTCATAACTGAGTTTCAACGAGATAAGTCAAAGTCTAATTTTCTCCGAGTCAAGTTTAAACGTTGAGTATAAGCGGGAGAGATAAATGAATGGGTAGAACCCAGATTCAATAAGGTATAAACTTCAGAAGAATTTATAATTAACTAACCTGTGCTAACTTCGTTCGGGTTCCTCGCATTCGACTAGTCACGAAAAACGCTCTTTCAGAACAGATTGACTTTGACTTGTCCGGATGACCTTTTGAGTCACCATCCTCATTGGATTGGGTTTCGCCACTGCATAATGATCTCGGCGATATGACCTTCTTTTCCACAATTATAACATACCTTGGAAGGTTGTGAACAATTTGGACTTATGTGTCCCCTCTTCTCGCATCTATAAGATCGAATCGCGGCTTCATCTCTCTCTAAAATTCGATTCTTTGGTGTTGGTGCCGACGTCTTCCCGTCATTGTTAAATCTTCTCTTTTGAAATTTTCACTTGAATTATTTCTTCTATTATCTTGGCCATGATTACCATCAAGTGGTTACCATTTACGGCATGATAATTTTCTCCACGATGGTTATCATTGTTAGACGATGTCGCCGCCCCCGTTATGACGATTATCATCGAGTTGTTGGTCATTATTCTTCAGTTGAGCCGACTCATTATCGCGCTCCAATAACTGAGTCCTATTTACAACATCTGAATATAAACAAAGTTTGTGAGAAATGAGGTATTGACGTATTTTGGGTTTCAAACCTCGCAAAAACATTCGCGTCATTCTCTCCTCATTATCAACCAAATGGGATGCAAATCGGGACAACTCGGCAAACTTAGCTTCGTACTGCGACACGTTCATATTGTTTTGCTCCAGCTTGATGAACTCTACATCCTTCATGTGACGAATACTTTCGGGAAAGTACTTGTCGTTGAACAATTCTTAGAACTTCTCCCAAGACATCTTCAGTGCGGTAGGCTGAGTACGTTTTACGGATTTCCACCAATAATCTGCCTCTCCTCGTAACATGAAAGTGGCGAAAAGAATCTTTTGCTCCTTTGAGCATTCCAAGACATCAAATATCTTAGTGATCTGTTTTATCCACGTCTCTGCCGTAAGTGGTTCTGGCTTTCCCAAAAACTCTGGCGGTCCTAACTCCTTGAACTTCTTAGCGGTGACCATCCGTGAGTTGCCAGTGTTTCCACCTGTATTTTGAACAGTAGTCTTTCTCGTTTGGTTTTGCATGAATTCTAAAAAGTTACTAAACATACCATCGTTCGTCATCTGCTCAATGGTGTTGTTCACAGGAAGAACATTGCCAGCATGTTACACGTTCTCCTTGTTGGTGAGCAAAGGTGTCTCCATGGTCTCATTTACTCCACTGTTAACATTCTCAGTCGACATTCTTAAATACTATCATAAAACAAGGGTTAATTAAATAAATTAACAAATCACATAATACCCCTATATTATAACCGACCAACAAATAAGCTTAAGTAGGACACACTAGCGAAGGATTTACTCGTCTCTCCCCTCCTACTTTATTCCCGATCTCCATGGAGATCATATCCCTAAGCTCGATATTAACCGCATGACGCCCCCAAAATAGGGTATACATCACCCATTCGAGTCGCCAAATACATGTGTATGTAAATAACTACAACTTCATTAATACAATTGTCGCAAGAAAATACGACAACACATAAAGCGTGAGTTTAAATACAAATATTGTCTTCTAAACAATATCCACACTCAAATAAGTCCTCATTATAATTATTGATACACTATTTTACAAAATAGTGAGGACTACTAAAATAATCATCTTGAACCATCACTCCACACCCCCGACTAGTTCCCGCTATATTCTCGTCTCCTGAGAAGAAAAATGGAACAAAAAGGAAAAGGGTGAGCTCAACTAGCCCAGTAAAGAATATTATGACTAAGATAATGTACAACAAATTATCTTTAGTTTTCAACAGGGAAAAATCTGATAGAATACAATAGACAACAATTTTTAGATCAACAATCGCAGTGAAACAACAATTCATTAGAAGAGTTAAGTAGAGAATGAAATCTACTATCATCTATGAATTTAAAAGTCCATCATCGATATTTTATCCCGTAACATCAATCAATATACATCATAAATCAAATATTCATCTTTTTGCACTACAAGCCAAAGATATTCACCATTCATTCATATTCATCTAAACACACGTGCTCATCTTTGTTCACTACACAGGCCAAAGATATTCATTATAAAATCATTCATCTTTTTACTGGTGCCAAAGATATTCATTTATATCATCATTTAGGACTGAGGATGATGAAAAATATTTTAAAGAAAACGAATCCAGCGAAACAAAAGAACAAGTATTAAGGATTCATACTTTAAATAACTCAAGTTCGAAAATAATTCATAAATAACCAGAGTGGAGTAAAATTCAAGAATGATCAAAACATGGATACAATCAAAGCTAGTATTCATAATAGATATTTTGGACGAAAAATAAAAATTTAATTTTTCTGTGAATAGTGTCGTATTCGTGAATAGTGCGTATACGTGAATAGTAACTCCGACACCAAAAGATAGAAATTTCACAAAAAATATCATCATGCTTCGTGAATAGTACTCGTGAATAGTAACTCATGAATAGTACACAACTCGTGAATAGTAACTCATGAATAGTAACCCCGACATGAAAAGTTTCAAATTTGATAAAAAGTCACACCAATATTTCAGCATAATGATATTGAAGAAATAATATCATTTTTGAATAAAATAACATCCCTTACCTCAGAAAGAATAGTACTTCCGATTTGAAATCTTTGGATATAGTCTTTGAAAGAACTTCAGATCGTATAACAATACTCAAAGTACTAAAATACTCACAAAATACGCTCGATATTATAGAGAAAGAGAGAGAAATCTTTAGTTTCTGGTGTGATTTTCAATTCTAACCTAAGCACCCTATTTATAGGAAATTGCTTAGAACACCAAAGCAGAAAATTGAATATAATAATATTATATATAAACAAAATTCATACGCCCATATCTTGAATATGAATTCACCACCACCATGCACATGTTAAAGATGCCCACAACATATAAAAAACGTTTTATTAATAAAATAAATAAAATTTCCAAAATCAATTATTTTGAACTTCGAACTTCAATAATTCATAATAAATAGCCCTTTTATCGGAAAATTGAATCTCGCGACTTTTTATAGGAAATTCAATTTCTACAACTTTACGAGAAGAAAGTTTTTCCAAATTCCAAATGTAAATTGGTAAGAAATCCACATATGAACGATTTAACAAAAGCTATAATCAAATTTGATCAAGAAATGGGGTCCACCGACACACAAAACATGTGTTAATCATTTAATGCAACAAAAATACTCTTCCTCCTCATATACTCATATATCCCACATTCATTATAAAAATATCATCATTAATATATTATTAAAATAATATATTTAAATGAATTATTTTATCAAAAAAAGATAAAATATTAATTTTTAACAATTGTCACATTAAAAATTTTCTCCATCTATATCCACATAAAATCAATATTTTTCTCATCATATAAATCAATAATTAATTATTCACAAATAATATTACAGAATCACAAGAACTGGCAACCAGGCCATTCCCAGGAAAGAGAGGGCTTTCCAATAAGAATTTCTCCTTACTATGGCGTAATTAGGTGACCAAACCTCTCCTGAGATGTAACTTTCTAGACATTGCTAATAATATTTTCTAATAATATTATTCAGGATAATATGAATTATTGCTTTGATAATGGAAAATCTTGTGTAGTGACAATTATTGAAACAACAAGATAATATAAAATATCAACGCAAAGAATTATTGAATCAATAAAATAAAAATATTGAATAAGTAATTCATCGTAACAATTATCGAGTAATGTCTTCTTACGTAAGAATCAATAATTGGTGCAATACTGCGTATCTTCTTGTGCAACAACGCCAGACATCGTGTTTTAACCATCGGGTATTCCAACAGTATTAATGGTAACAACTACGCCGTTATTTATAAACAACTTATACTTGTCGTTTTCTTCATCCAATCGCTTTCCGTTATGGGGCCCACACAAGGCTTCGCCGTCGTACGAATATTCCCCGACAGCAAGAATATTCCACGACCAAACGAATATTCTCCGACAACAATGAGTATTTTATAACCACTTGCTTATTTAAAATATTTGCATTTTACCCATAACTAACCACATTAATCAAATCAACCCCTTACTATTTCAAAATAATAATTAGAGAAATTAAATCTTTATTTATAAAAAGTTGGGGCCTTACACCCCACCCCACCCCACCCACCCCCACCACCACGACGCCCACACCCACCACCAACCCCACCCCACCCCTCTTTAAAAAATAATATTTACTAATTATATATATACCCCCACCCCTATCCCCATTCCCCCTCAAAAAAATAATATTTATTGATTATGTATATACCCCACCCCGTCCAGTCCCACCCCCACCCCCACCTCTAACCCTAAAAAAAGATTACTGATTCTATATACACCCCCACCCCCAAAAAAAATATTTACTGATTATGTATATACCCTCACCTTTTTCCCCTACCAAAAAAAATAATATTTAGTGATTATTATACTCGCCCCTAAAAAAAATTAATATTCAGTGATTATGTATACACCCGCACCACCACTCCCACTCTCACTCCCAAAAAAATTATTTAGTGATTATGTATACAACTCCGCCCCCACCCCAAAAAATATAATATTCAGTGGTTATATATACATTTCTCACTCCCAACTCCCAAAAAAAATAAAATACTTAGTGATTATGTATACATGATATATCTAATAATAATTTATTTAATTGGATCATAATAAAGATAAGTTTGAAATTTAAAATATGGATCGACTTATATTTAAATCATAACTATATGGTTCCAACCCACACAACCAATATTAAAATTAATTAATATGATTTTAGTTCTTAAATGGAACCATAACCATATTTTATAAACCAAAACCAACCCATAACCATATTTTACCTAGTCTAATGAGAGTAAGTAATTTGATTTCCCTTTTAATTATTTCAATCCAAACACAACATTAATTAATGTCAAACACTACCAGACATGAAATTGAGAATCTGTGACCCTTGGGAAAAGTTTCCTACAAAAAAATCTATAAAACTCAGGATGAAAGGTATTTATGTTTTGCCGAGCTGTATATTATGAAATTTTATTAAGCATTTGATCATCCCAAATAAGAGACTCCCTCTTTTGTTCACTAAAAAAGAGTCTCTTTGTCACAAATTTTGTATTACAAAGTTGGTCCCATTTTTGTTGTAAAATTATACGCTGTTACGACACATTTCTAAACTAAACAATCATAAATCTAGGTAAACATGGAATTAAAATATACCCCTTACCGGATGAAACACTTTTTGTCATAGAAATGATGAAACTCAAAAAATGCATGATGAAGAGGTCAACATATGAAGATATGTGACTCTAACAAAAACACGACTGTAAGAAAAATGCATCAAATACAGCAAAACCTCTATTAATGATATAGATATTCTGAAATTTGTTCAGTTTCATACAAAATATTAAGTGTAAACACTTCCTGATATTGGTCAATCCATTATCTTAGGTATTGAGGTCGATGGCCCAGAGAAAATTTGCCCTAATTGGTAAGGAATCTTACCGATAGAAGAGACCCTGGGGATGAGGGGATCTGATGGCCGACAAACATGAGGAATAACCCCCATGGCTGGCTGTTTTTCCCGATAGGACGCCCACGTGACCAAATAAAGCCCAGCTATAATTGAAAATCCTCCTAGAATGCTGTTTCAACATGAATAATAGACGGCGTTTAGTCCCCAACCAATTTGCATGTTCAAATTCAAAAGAATAGTTAATTAAGGAAACTACGGATTAAACCAAGCAAAAGGAATTGAGTTAATAATAAGGTAGTATTCAGGGCAAATTAAACCTTCCCAAATAAATAGGGCTTCCAAGGAAAATCATTGAAAGGAATGCAGATGCAGCAGGTTGAAGTGGAAAATAAAGAGCGACTAAAGCGGGTCCCACGATCTTATTGCACCATGTCAAGAGTCCATAGTTGAGGGCAGATGCAACAATTCCCTGAGATAAGAAACATTAGATATTGTTCAAATAATCCAACAGACAAAGTTTGCATATAACACAAGATACATATATATATATATATATATATATATATATATATATGGTCAGGATCTTACGTCGTTTTGGAGGGACGCGGTGGCATTTTTGTAAATAAATGCCACCGCAGTATACATAAAAATGTCACCGCGTCCTCCAAAACGCACGTAGTTTTAATAAAAGAATGCTATTTAAAGAGGAATGCTATTTAAGGAGAATGCTCTTGATCCTTACTATATATATATATATATATATATATATATATATATATATATATATATATATATGACTTTAATATGTAGTCATATGATAAATTTCACAGCAAAGGAACAAAGGAGAATGCAATAATCCAACAGACAAGGTTTGTATATAACACAAGATACATATATATGTATATGACTTTAATTTGTAGTCGTATGATAAATTTCACAGTATTTTTGTTACCGTTAAAAACTTGCAATGCACAAACACGGTAAGAAACTTAAAGCAGTCCCCCCCTTGAAAAAAAAAAACCCACCCTCACAGCACAAAGGTAAAACAAAAAGAAGAGGACGGACCCCAACTAAGATACGATCTTCTTTTACAAGAACACAATCCTCTACCAACAAATGAAGAAACAAATAGAATTAAAAAGAACAAAACAAAATCAATAAAGCAAGCATGAGCATGTTACTTTATAAGATACGTACAAAGTCTATCGTGCAACTAAACACCTCCACAAGTAAAAGAGCACAATCCTCTACCGGGAAATAACAAAAACATTGTTCTGGCAGTGTGGCTGTTCTGCTATTCTCCGTAGTATCTAGACGGAGAGGAATACTCGAATTGTTAATAACTAGTCCATGTCATTCCATCACCTTTGGGACAGGGTCATGTTCTTATCTTCTTTCTGGTCTTCATATGGATGCCTTGGTGGGATTTCATGGCAGATTAAGGGCTGCCCTCTCCTGGGAGTTTTGTAATTTTCCACTTTTACAGGTCAACTACAAAGGTCACTCTTCATCAATATTAATATCGAAATCATAGATCATCTATATAGTTTTGTAGTTGACTCTGTAAAGCTCTTTATTTATTGATTTATTTTTTTTATTATCCCGGTAAAGATATATTAAATTACTTTTCTATTCTAACATTGATGCACTAAAATAAACTTAATTCCACAATCAAACTTGCTCATGTGATTTTGTATCATCAATCTTGTGCACTAATTTGCAAGTGAAAAATTGGATCTAACCAACTTACCCACATAAAAATGATTTAAATATCCACTTTGTGACCAAAAATCCATAAAGGAGAATTTGATGTAGTAGGTCAGATATAAAATTTGATATCAACCTTGGTTGGTTACAAATGGCAAGCCTGTTTTCTAACTGAAAGAAATTTTGCACTTCTCCAAAACGACGTTTAACGTTTTCCAGTGTGAAACTTGCAGGAAGTGTTTTTCAGTTCTGGATGGACAATCACTATCTGTATCTTATTATAAACCTTAAGTTCAAGTAAGACCCCTTGCCTTTCAGGCTTTCAGAGAAACTTCCACAGCGAAGGAAGCACATTGCCACAAGATCTTCGCATCATCTTAACAACCAGAACCCACAAATGTGACATGTAGCAAGCTGTTTACAAAATTAAGCTGCACACTCATGCTTCCTCAAATATTCAAAAGAGAGAAGTTGAGAACCCCTCAGAGGAGAAATGAAAAAAAAATACTGAAATGCTTCTAAGATCCAAAACTCTAATTACAAATAGCACAACAGTCGGGAGATAAGTGCCCATATGGTATCTGTGCAAAAACAAATGTGACCATCATCCCTAGTTTATAAGGGATCCAAAGGTAAGTACTACAGCCCCGTGGAAATGAAATTCAAAGGGATAGAATGAAAACCATTCCACTGAAGATTAAACTTGCTTCTAATCACCCTGTTTCAAAGGGAGTTAGGCACGGTTATCGCTATTTACCTAGCTTAGTCAGTTGTGAAGATTACAATATTACAACTTTGAAGAGTGACCAAAATTGACATGCCTACAATAGTCCCAATCTCTTTCACTCTTTTTTGGGGGTATTGACCGCTTAGCAACTTACTTTGTTTCTCAACAAAAGCATACTTCTGCAGCTCAAACTCACAAAATATACCAAGCTACAATACTGAATAGGATTCGGGGTAACAATTATTTCGACAGCTAGTGTATACCATGGATACCATCCTATCGCAATGGAACATGGAAATGCATAGTTTTGTGTAAAGAGAAAGAAGAACCTATACTTGCCTCGGGATGCATCTGCTTAGGTAACCTTGGTCACGTCAGATCTACCATTAACACCAATTCAGTCTAATGAAATACTTATTCCTATCCAGGTTTAACTTTTGCATCCTCCTAATTTGTGCAAAAGAGAAAAGTTATAAACGCAACAGCAGTACCTCTCAAGATAGTATCCCAACTAAAAAGAATATGTAAATACCATCAGCATGTAAAATAAAAATAACACTTATATTCTTTTGTGTGTGTGTGTGTGTTTATATATTGAGAAGATGATCATATTGAATTACATATTCACGAGCATAATATGAAAAGATAGAATATCTACAAAACACTTTTACTTAGTGAAGCATCAGAAAATAAGACCACTTTTATGTTGTAACTTAATCTTTAACATTTTCAACAATCAATATATGATCTTGAAATATTAACTACCTGGGAGTGGTTTCTTTAAATTTTTTTATCAAATATATAAATAAACATTATTGAACCTAGGTTCAGCTACAGAAAGTTCAGTGTTGATGAGCTGTCAGCCTCCTTGGTTTTCTCATAGAATTTTACAAGTTATTAGCAGACATCAATCCATAATAAAACTATTTGTGTGCATCTTCTAATAGAGAGTAGGTTATGAAAGAAAAGACACCCTTCAAATTAAGGGAGACTGGAAAGTACAGAGACCCTTCTGATAAGGGAGGATAAAGAGAATTACTATATAGTCTATATTCAAACAATGTACATTTATTTCTTACAATGATCATAAAGGATCCTTATATGGGTACCAACTAAGACGTATCCCGTGAAAGCTGGAAAAACAATCGACAATTGCTACATGTCAAACTGCAATCTTGAGGTGTTGTTTATTGATCCAATTCACACACATTGTAGTCGACTAGGCGCCTTCATTCACATTTGTTCACAAAATCTTAAACTTCTACAACTAAATTTGTTTACTAAGTGGGCTGTTGATTGAATTCTCAAGGCACTGTTCATTGATTCCCATCATTGGGAGGACCAACACTTACACTTTCAAACACAAAGGCAAAACCATTCAATTGAATCCATCTAAACCACGAGAGAAGGATCCCACATGTAAGACTAGTTCACGCCCACCCAGGAAGCATAGTATCCAAATTTTGAATGAAAAAAAGTTTGAAAGAGCAGAGAAAGAGTTTGGATTTGTCCTTACTTTAACAAGAAAACCAATTACTCATTCTCAAACTGATCACATAGTTGACTCTCCCGCCGATATCACTAAATTGTTGCACGAGTTTCAGGATGTGATACCTAATGAACTTCCACCTATGAGAGACATTCAGCATACCATAGATTTAGTCTCAGGCTCTCAACTTCCTAATCTCCCTCACTATAGGATGAACCCTATTGAGAATGTCTAATTACATTGACAAGTAGAGGAACTTCTACAAAGAGGTATCCTTCGCAGTCTTAGTCTTTGTGCCATTCCTGCTTTGTTGACCCCTAAAAAGGATGGCTCTTGGAGAATGTGTAGGTAGTCGAGCTATTGAAAAAATCACAATCAATTACAGATTTGCTATATCTCGCCATGATGACATGTTGGATCTGATAGCAGGTTCTCAATGGTACACCAAGATAGACTTACGCAGTGGATACCATCAGATTCGCATTAGGCCGGGAGATGAGTGGAAAACTGCCTTTAAGATTTCACATGGGTTATTTGAGTGGTTAGTAATGCCTTTTGGGTTGTCCAATGCCCCTAGCGCATTCAGGAGTTATGGCCCAAGTTTTACATTGGTATTACTTTGACGATATTCTTATTTTTAGTAAGACCAAAGAAATTCATCTACAACATCTCTGCCAAGTTCTTGTCGCACTTCGAGAGGCCAAACTTTATGTTAACCTCAAGAAGTGCTCCTTTATGCAGTCTCAAGTGATTTTCTTGGGACTTGTTATATCTTAGAAGGGGGTTGCAGCTGACCCTGAAAAAATAAGAGCTATTCGAGAATGGCCAGAGACAAAAACAATTTATGAGGTTCATAGTTTTCATGGTTTGGCCACCTTTCATAGACGCTTTATTAAGGTTTTAGCTCCATCATGGCCCCCATTACAGATTGTATGAAGAAAGGGAGTTTTCAATGGTCTAATGTTGCTGCTAGAGCTTTTGAGGATATCAAAAAATGAATGATTGATGCTCTTGTTTTAAGACACCCAGGCTTTTCTAAAGTTTTTGAGGTTGCTTGTGGTTCTTAGGGTTTAGGAATAGGTGGAGTCTTGAGTCAAGAAGGTCACCCTGTGGCATATTCTAGTGCGAAACTATGAGTGCAACAATGATACTCAACCTATGACAAGGAATTGCATGTTGTTGTACGATCCCTTTGGCATTGGAGGAACTACTAGTTGCCTCGAGAATTTGTTTTATATTCTGACAACCAGGCACTTAAATATCTTCACTCACGGAGAAAATTGAGTCCACACCACATTCGATGGGTCGAGTTTCTCCAGGATTTGTTCTTAACCATTGGGCAGGTATTGAAAGCGAAAGTGATGATACCTGTTATTCTCTTGTAACAATCTATGGATGTGAGCATTGTACGGTTTGAAAGATTAAAGAATGAGTATCCTACTTGTCCTGATTTTGGTCTCATCTTTCAATATGTTCAAAATGATGATCGTCATGATTATGTTGACTTCGTCATTAGAGATGGTTACCTTTTCCGTGGATTTAGGTTATGTATCCCTTGCACATCAGTACGAGATTTTCAAAGTATGTGAATTACATGGTGGTGGGTTAGCAGGCGACTTTGGTTGAGATAATACCATTACCCTTGTTAAGGATACATTTTATTGGCCGACATTAAAAAGGGATGTTACTCGAATTACATCCAACTGGCAGAACATGTCAGTTAGCAAAGGCTCATAAAAGGAACAGTGGTTTGTACAGCTCTCTACCAATCCCACACACACCATGGAAAGATGTTAGTATGAATTTTTTCCTAGGGTTGCCCAAAACAGCTACATGACATGATTCAGTTTTTCTTGTGGTAGATCATTTTTCTAAAGTGGTTGATGTGGAACGGAAGAAGAAATTTAAGAAGCTTATTATTAATTTTGTATTGTTATTTGGAGATAAATGTTGAATTATTAATGAAATTATTTAGTAGGATATTATAGTAGTAGTTTTTCATTAGGAGAGTTTTAATTGTAGTAGTAGATATCAATTAGGAGAGTTTATTATAGTATTAGATTTTAGTTAGGAGATTGTTTCCTTTCTAAATTAGGATTTTTACTTGGTCCCCAAGTATTGGGTTTTCTATTTAAGCATTGTAATACTTTATTATTTTTAGATTATTGAATATATTGATTTGAGATTAAATGTGTGCTTTTGTGAGTGTTTCTTTACCAATTCTCTGCGGAGATAGATACTCTTATTCCTTCTATCTACCCCGTTCTACATCAATGGTCCACTTCATCCCATGCAATAAGACTTTGGAGGCATCGAAGGTTGCTTATTCTTTAAAGAGGTCGTTTATCTCCATGGACTGCCTACTTCCGTTGTGTCTAATAGAGATATCAAGTTTGTTAGTTATTTTGGAAGACACTTTGGAAACTTTTTGGGACCCAATTGAATTTTACTCGGCATTTCACCCACAACTTGACGGAGAAATTGAGGTTGTTAATTGTAGTTTAGACATGTTACTTGGGAGTCTGGTAGGAGAGTGCCAAGGAAATTGGGATTTGTTGTTACCTACGCGGAATTTTCTTATAGCTCGGTTAATCGGTCAACTAACAAGAATCCTTTTGAATGTGTTCATAGTTTCACTTTTACTTTTACCTCTCGTCAGCCCATTGACCATGTATCACTTCTACCAGATTTTCATCCTTCTGAGTCTGCTGATTCTTTTGCTACGTACTCGTGATGCCCATGCCAGTGTTAGATGCAAAAAAACTGCATTACATAATGAAGATTATAAACTTGTTGCTAATGTTCATCGAAGATATATTGCATTTAATGAAGGAGACTATATTATGGTTTGTGTGCGCCCTGAGCACTTCCCTAAACATGCTTTCAAAAAATTACATGCTCGAGTAATTGGACCATATCGTATCCTTCGTAAATTGGGCCTTAATGCTTATTTAATTGATTTGCCTACTGAAAATATTATTAATCCAGTTTTCAATGTGGAGGATTTATTCCCCTACTGAGGTACTAGTACGTATTCCAAATTATTTCAACAATTATTTCAATTATTTCAACAAGAAAGGCTACTAGTACGTATTCCAAATTCCATTCCAGTTGTTCCCATGTCACCCCAACTTGAACAGATCGAAGAAGTGCTCGTAGAATCGTAGATGAGATCATTGCATCACACAATGGAGTTTATCAACGTCTTCTCATTAAATGGAAAGATTGTCCAGAGTTTGATGCAACATGGATCACAATAAGTGATTTTCGTCACCATGACCCTGATTTGTTGGACCAGCACTCTCCAGAAAAGAGTTCTTTTCCATTGGGAGAGAATGATGGGAATTAATGAACAGAAAATTCAATAACAGTCCAACAGTCCACTTAGTCAAGAAATTCAGCTACAAAAGTCTAAGCTTTTGTAAATAAATGTGAATAAAGGCACCTACAATGTCTGTGAACTGGATTAAGAAACAACTCAAGATTGCAGTCTAACATGCAGAAATTGTTGGTTATTTTTTCATCTTTCATGGGATTTGTCTTGGTTGGTATTATCTACATAAGGATCTTTTATGATCATTGTAAAACACCTTTAAATAAACTTACATTGCTTGAATATAGCAATTTCTCTTTATCCTCTCTTATCATAGGGTCTCTTTACTTTCCAGTCCCCCTTAATTCGAAGGGTTTCTTTTCTTTCATAACCTGTTCTCTATCATCTTCATACAAAATTAAAACTAAGAGGAAATTAACACGGCAATTATTTTGATGCAAGCAAGAGCATAAGAGGATAAATCTTACTGAAATTAGTTATCAAAGCCTAAGTTTCTTGGAGGGAAACAAAAGGGCACTCAGTTAGGATAACCCCAAGTTCGTGGAAGACCTTAAAAGTTAAAGATAATGATCTAATTAATCATCAAAAAGTGCCTTACAAAGCTGTCATGGACCTTATAGCTAAGACTTACGAGAAGATGACACTAAACCTTAAGACAATTAAATCCTAACCATCTATTAACTCTAGTCTCATCCATAAATTAATTTAGCTATTAACTAAGAAAAATACTGTGAAAAACCTGAATATTTGAAGTATTGCATGTGACAAGTTTCTTTCATACGGTACTTTTCTACAATAACATGAACAAAAATCTGCGGCAGCGAGTTTCTAAAATTTTCAATATTCCTCCACCCTCAAATTTAATGGATACCAATTTTTAGTGTACTGGAGAAGATAAGTGTGATAAGACTCAGAAAATTTGGAGCAAATTGATGAGGCAATAATTTTTTGCAACCCATCTAAAAGGAGAGAACTAAAAATAACATGATTTTCCCTCTCCTTCCGTTCCCCTTTGTCTTATCTAATCTTGTTCAACAAAGCTTGTCACCGGAGATGATGAATCGCAAGGAATTAGAAATAGTAGTATCAGCACAGAATATTGCAATGGGAACCGAATCTGATTAATATTTCTCATTCTCGGCAGCTTCCATCATCTCACGTGTTCTAGTAATGGCCCCTTATAAGCCCTCTTTTTAACTATAGTTATCCCCATCCTCCTTCAACATTAAACTTTAGCTGTTCCAAACCCATTTAAAAAAAGCAAACAAGATGGAGAAATGTTTGTGCGCGCGTGTGTGTATATATATATGTGTATATAACTTATACACTTCTAAATTAGCTCTTGCGCTTATTATTCATAATCATATACGCTTTGATTTACTTTGTAGTTAGATAATTTAACATTTTATGGTGATTTGGCGTGAGGTTTGACATTATTATGGAGAAAAGGCGGATTAGTCATGTGACATAAAACAAATTTATACTAAAGGGCGCAGATAAGCATGTTAAGGAGTGGAAATAGCTGGTCCTTAATTTGTTAGTGACCATGTTTTTCACTAAGTTAGCTATTTTCTAAAATAGAATGCTTTTTATTATGTTAAATGTTTTCTTAGAATGTTTTTCACTAAGTTAAAAAAAAAAATCTTAGATTGAATGCTTTTCAACAAGTTAAATATAACATTTAAGAAATTCCACCACAAATGTTCTGGTCAAGAGTAAAACGAATTAGGCAAGAAACTTGCATCATTGCATACAACGAAATATTAGACTGCCAAACTGCAGCCAAGATAGGAAACAGGTTAAAAGAAACTTACAGCATAGCATACTGCAAAAACCTCTGATTGCGTCAAACTCCAGTCTGCTGAATTGTTGGTCATAAAGAATGCTGTCACTACCATAAACAGAACAGCAAAAGTGTACGCATACGCTGTCACGGATATACTTGCAGGATACTTCGTCAATACAGGAGCCTGAATTATTTTCCAGCAATAAAATCGTGATCATCAATATCAGCTGTGTTAATTAAACCCACATATAATGAAAAGCTACATTTTATGATAGGCCGGTGGCAGAATATAATTCAACACACATGTTATTGAAAGCGCATATATATATATATATATACTTCATTACCTGAATGGCTAGATAAGCTGCCATGCACATACAATTCCCTATTAAGCATAAGACGCCAAGGTGCCAGTTATCCAGCCCAAATTTGAGAAAACTATATAATAGCCATCCAGCGGGTTCTGGTTGGCCCCTGGCACTTATTTCACTGTGTGCTGTGAATTCCGATTCCTTATAACCAAAAACGGCTGGACCACGGAACATAACCATTAAAATTGCACCAGAAATACAAACAAGTGTACCACCAACCTTCACCTGACCTTCAGTTCTGAGCAAATTCACTGTTTCTGTACTGCATGAGCAACACTAACATAAGCACTGAAGAACATGCAGCAATATAGTAATAATGTAAAACAACATAAGAGCATATATACATTCTAAATTCCATGTTTTGAGTCTACACATGCTGAAAAAGGTAGTACTAGATTGGGTTAAATCACTTTTTCTCTACTGAACTCCACCCCAATTTACATTTGCAACATTAAACTGATTTTTTTCCCGTTCGACTCACTGAACTCAAATTTTTATTCAAAAAAGTTACAAATACAGTTAATAAAATTGACTTTTTAAATAAAAAACACATGTACACCCATAAGGAGAGAGAAAGTTGAGGTGGTCATCTGTTAAAGAAAGAGAAAGATGATTTGGCATATGACGAGGAAACATAAAATATGAGTTGATTCATATGAGTTGACTCACCCAAGTGAGTTGACTCACCATCATCTTCTTCATATCATCTTCCCTGTTTAAGCTTTTGAACATTATTAGACTTATTTTTCTTCTATTTTCTAGATTTTGATTTAAGATATTAAGCTTAATAATGAAATCAAGAACCCATCTTACTTTGGTCATCCTAATCGGGATTCGGAAGATCTAACTTCTCTCTAATTATGGTTACCGTGAGTGGTGTTCCAAATCTACATTTGTGGTCATCCTAATCTGCCTGAATGGTGTTCCATATCTAGATTTGTGGGCAGCTTGGTTCACAGCTTGACAATCTTAAAAATAATACGGGAAGGATGTTAAGGTTTTTTTGTTCAAAGAAGATATATAAACAGTGGTAGTGATGGTACAGCAGTGATAATGGCGGTGGCGCCGGCAGCGGTGTAGCAGTAGTGGTGGTGCAACAACAACATTAGTATCAATTGTGAAGAAAGATTAAGCCAAAGTAGACCAAAATCTTTCAAACCCTTGTTTATTAATCTTAAGAACTCGAATAAATTTGATATATTGTTGTTAGATATTAATTTAATATATTTTATTTAACTAAAAAATTTATTTTTAAACATTTAGTTTTAAGTTTTCAACTAGTTTAATTTATATGGGTTTAAATTTCCAATGTACAAAGTAAATAAACCAAGTTTGTTCATTCCATTGGCAACAGTTTGTAATTAATTTTCTCCTTAATTAATTACATCATTAATGAAAAATTAACCAAAATTTAACCAATTGACTCATACAATGAATCATTGTTTGTGTTATTATAGTAAGTAATACATGTAATATGACATAATTAATTATATCAATTGTACAATTTACATCTATATCATCTTAAAAATCTATTCTTTTGATCTTTTCTTTCCAAAATTAAAAGATTTTAATGAGTTTGTAATTTCCAACCATCCCCAATGTATTTACCGTGATAATATATTAGTATACTTTTGTTAATTTTCCTTATTCCCTTAGATATGCAATTGATTAAAAAGAAAATGAAATGAGATTATGCTTTCATTAGCCCAACTGGATAGCAGTTTCTACCAAGCATACAACATTATTTTTTTTATTGAGAGCATTGCATGTTGATTTATGCAATTTAATTATCAAAAGGCTGAAGCATCTAAGTAAACTTATCTTCTATATTCATTACTCATTTAAGGAAATAATGATAAACAATAACATCATATATATTTATCAACTGTTGCCAAGGGAATGGGCAAACTTGGTTAATTAATTTACTTTGTACATTAGACTTTGTCTCGGTTAAACTTTAATGGACTAATTGTCTTGGTTAAAATTTAATGGACTAAATTGTCTCACTTCAAACTTTATGGACTAATTTGGCAAATAATAATACTTAAGGGGAAGTTTTTGCATTTAAAGGCTGAAAAAATAAATCAGTTCAGTAATGCAAATGTAAATTGGGGATCAGTTCAGTAGGGGAAAATGATTTAACCCGTACTAGATTGAACTATTTATCACAAGAGAGAGAGAGAGATTGAACTTACCCCATTATTGCAGCTAATATAAATGTAAATACAGGAATTGCAGGTTGTATTGCCGCAGCATAAGTTGGATTCGTGTAGCCAAGACCAAAAAGAAACAAAAGCTGGTTTGCAAATATCCTATTCCAATATGAAGAAATTGGAAGCAAATCATAAACAATGATAGTAGCATGTCAGTTCAGTTTGAACCAATAAGAACCTGTAAAATAATTGAAAGGTTCAATGAAAAAATCATTAGTAAAACATACCCAGTAAACCCAAGAAAGAAGAATGACATGAGGAAACGCCTCGTCATAGGTGGTCTGATTCTTCTGCAAATAGGAAAGTGAAAAAACACATCACAATTCAGTACTCAATGCAATCATATATTAGAACAAACTGTTAAAAAATGAAAAAATATTGTTGGCTAAAATTTTAGACTATTTTACCAGGCTGAAATTCTTAGTTTCATTATTCTATTCAACATTTTCCAAGTCAAATGCTCTATAACACTGCTAAGGCATAAGCGATGGTGGATAACACCAAAAGTGTTTATAAAATGTCAAAAGCAGCAAACAATGTCATTTAAAGAGTAACACCACAATCCAGCTCTCCTTAAAATGACTGAATTTGTTTACTTCAACGTGTAGTGTAAAAACAAACTACTAATCTTTTGTCTGGGAGAATGGACTCTTTATTGGAGTAAAACTATAAACTAACGCAAGTTCCAATTCTAACTATGGGTTCCATACTACCAACAAAGCTTAAAGGGACTCCCTTGTCAAAATACTTTCTAGTATGCTGAAGTTTGTAAGTACTGTTTGCAGCATTAACTAGTTTCCTTAGTTAAAGAGAGAAAATGTACAAATATGTTCACATTTATGGTTATATCAGGAATTTAAGGTTGACTTTCATTAAGAAGTTTCTTTTGGAAACTGGAAAAAAGCAAATCAACTAATCTGAAAACTAATATTCTGCTGGAAATTGGTAGATGTTAATAAAATCAAATCAAATCAAAGCTCATAGACATCTACTCGAACTAATCGAAAGAAATTGAGCTCTTTGAAAATTTATATTACAGAAACATGAATAGATCATGATTAGGATCAATTATCTCAAGAGATGATGAAATACCAGGAGGCCATTTCTGAAAAGTTTTGTACTTATTTATAGTTTTAGCAACACCACCTCAAAGCATTAAACAAAACATGGCAGAACTGAAGAACACATGAATCGAGAAAGAGGGAAAAAGAAAAAAAATAGGAGAAGAAGAAAAGAGATGATACAACTACTTGTCAAGAAGAATTCCACCTTAGGATTCAGTTGCTAGGCTCAGCTTAAAAATAATATGAAGTCACAAGAAGAAGATTTCACTAGAAACACAAGGAGAATAGAATATCACTTCAAACAAAATAGCAAGAGGAAAAATATACAGTCCTCAGAAAACTACTGCCCCTCAAATCCCTATAAAGATGAGATATAGCTACTACTGAAAAACTCATAGAACCCACAATAGTGCAAGAAAAGGCACCCAATCTTGCAATAAATGAAAGACATGAAACAATTTTATAAGATTCACATGGTTCAAAGTCGCGGTAGCAACCTATATTGTGGAACGTCTTTTTTTTTGAGTCGGTATCAGTTTTGGGTAATACGCATCGTTAGCTAGTTAAGAGCTTCAAAAAAATTATAAAAAAATCTAACTAATTAGAATAACAAAATGGATCAATGAAGTTCACAAAAAACACTATCTAGTGCACATACATTGTCCAAATGATAAAACGGACATCTTGCGGATATTTTAATCAATTTTACATTTGAATAAAGTTGATATTAATGTTGTCTTAGCTCAAATAATTGAGCACCCATGTTTTGTACAATTTAAGTACAATTTAACTTAACTAAATATATTTAAAGTGCAATTTTTTTCAAGTTGTAACTAGGTACAATTTAATAATAATTTAAGTACAATTTCATGTAACTAATTATAATCTTTTTAAGTAATACTTTAATTAGGCTCTATATAGGTACAATTAAGTACAATTTAACTTAACTAAGTATATCTTAAGTACAATATTTTCCTCAAATGTTTTTTAAGTTATACTTAACTAGGTACTATATAAGTATAATTTATGGAGAAAGGTTCGTTCTTTTTTGCCGTCTCCCTTTTATAACTTTTAGCATGTTCGGTTTTTTTTTTGACGATTCTCCCATTTATGCCATGATTTCTCTTTTATTTGGTCTGAAATCGCTACGTTATTCCGAGTTGCCGAAATTTCGCCGAAAATTTGACACATCAAGGTTGCAGTTCAGCACCAACCGATACCTATCCAATACGCCTATATTTGGAAGTAAACGTCGATACTTTCAACCATGAAGATTCATGTATTCTTTTCCATCCACAATCCTTGGGGAATTTAAAAACACCCACACCTACAAAAGAATCTTGCTATATTAACTTCTACCGAACATGATCTAACACTAAGCAAGGGAAATATCCAATTTTCTAAAAACGCCCCAACAAACACCATGCAACGGGACAGTGAATGAGAGATGAGACAGATTTTGTTGTTTCCTCTGCACATCACACAAACATCTCAAAATGATTTAAAGGGCCTAAGCATGTAAAGCATCCACCCCAACTCTATAATGGATAAGAGAGTGGAAATATGAATGACTTTGAAATTAACTTCCAAGGACCGGAATGAGTAACAAATATGGGACAAGGATTCAGTTTTCATTGCCTTTACGAGAGTAAGGTTCCAAACGGAAATGCCACATCAATTTACATAAAAATGCAAGACACCTAGTTTCACAAGACTGACAAACCCCTGGCCTCTAGCCAAGACAGCAAATTATGTACAGACATACCAACTAATTCCTCCACTCTTACATAGCCCAAAATTATAACTTCCCACCAACCCAACCAAAAAGGCAAACGAACATGCCACTTTCCAACTATAAAATGTCTAGGCAACCCGATCGACGAAACCAGAAAGGCAAAGATAGATCATCGGAGGTAACTGAGTACCACACTCTATCGAACACAAAAAATCAGCAAAAAGAGAATGGTCATCCACATTAATATCTATAATACTACATTAACAAAGGCTAACCAGCACTCAAAATTTAGAGGACAAAATCGTGTAATCGAGGTCCAAGACCGCATTAAATTTGGGGAAAAAATTGGCATCATTGACCAACTCAAAGTGGGAAGCCTCAATCTCTCCCCAAATTGTCTGACAGCCAACAAAACTACCATACCAACCTCCTCACTTTTACTAATCCTACAACTTCAAAAAAAAAAACTACCAAAATAAAGAGGAAGAGGAACATGTCCCTTACCTTGAATAGGTTGTACCTAAATGAGACCAATGAAGTAATTTTCATTTGCATATCGATCAGTTTTCTGATTTTTAATGAGTTTACTTCTTCTTTTTTATTGCATAATCGATATCAATTAACACTTTTTCTGATGTAGATTAGATACTTTTTTTCGTTTATTATTCACCCCACTTTTTAAAATTTCCAAACATTTCAATACTACTTGCTATTCTTGTTCCTTCAAAAATGTATGGCACTCAAACTTAGAGTTATCATATATTCTTAGTGACCTAACAAACCGCTTATTGGTACTCGATTTCCCAAACATGTTCAGAAACATGGTACTCTAACGCATCAATACTCTAATTTTCACAAACCAAAATATTTCTTTGTATTATAACTTAGTATTTCAAATTTATTCAGCTAAAAATCTTCTTTAAAATTTAGTTTTATTGCATTTAAATTCTAGGAGAATTCCCAACTATTATCAGTTTTATAAAGCTACCCACAGCATACCACGTATCAACCTTTGTTGAACCAAAGCCTAATGCTGCAAATTGGGAAATGATCATTTCCTCAGCAACAAAAATTTTGGCAGTATCAGTGTTCACAATAAAACCCAAAAAATAAAAATAAAAAATAGAAAATTAATCTGAGCATCCATTATGTATAAATGAATATACAGAGAATAATTACTGACTTTTCACGAACATAGGCCACAGGAACGAGGATAGAAAGAGCAATGAGATCGCGAATTAGACAAAAAACGAGCTGATTGATCCCAACATTGAGAGCTACTTTAGTAATCACATGGTATCCGCCATTGAGGAGCTGTACCATCGCCAATGCCGTATGAGCCTTCCATACTTCTCCTCCTCCACTTGAACCAGCTCCCAACATAACCAACAATTTGAAATAATTTGCTTCTTCTTCGATTTCTGTGTGTAATAATCTATAGAAAATGAAGAACTGCAAATTGGTTTATTTGTCAATTGCAGATGGATAAAGAAAGGATTTATCTACGTTTTTGAGTCAACGAAAAATAATCGAAGGATTTCTAAAATATTAAAATTCTACTAGATTTAGAACTTCAAGTTTTGTCTTCAGTTTTCACGTTGCTTTCGTGGGTTGGCCAAATTTTGAGACCTCACCTTTTCTATCAACCGCCAAACAATACCTTCCTTGTTACCAAAAACCAAAAAAAAAAAAGTATTCCTTTTGATAACACGAGTCAAAATTTGACGACAAACAAATATCTAGAATTAATAGTCATATATCAATATAATTTATATTCTTGCAAATAAATATAGTTCAAATATTTTATTTATTTTTAAATTTAGACTAAAGACTATTAGTCCAAGAATTATAAAAAAAATTAATATAGGAGATTATTTAATATCATGTTCAAGCAAATATTATAATCCCCTAATTGATAAAATTGGGAACACAATCTTCAAAGTGAAAAAAAATTAATCCCCTAATTGAAAATTTTGAGATGACAATTCTCAAAGTAGAAAAAAAAAAGTTGAAGGTATAAAACAACCTTGGGATGGATGATTGTAATTTTCTAGGATGATTGATGTTTTTGATTGTAAGTGTGGAAAGTTTGGATCCGGATTTCTCTGTGAGGATCTTGTGAGGGTTTTGCTGTGAGGTTGATAACACATCAAAAAGAAGATTCAATTGCTCACAATTCTTTTTTTTGTCTGTGTATCAAAACGACGTCGTTTTGATAGGATTTTTTTTTATAAATTGACAAAAAAATAGAAGCCACCAAACACAATTTATTTTTACATATAATTATTTTAAATTTCTTAATTATTCTGTATATGATTTTTTTATATATTTAATAACTTAACTTGCTATTAATATTAGGATAACTACAAATTTGACTAAAAAAATTAATAAATATATCGATTATAATTATCGTTAATGTGACGCCCCCAAAATAGGTATACATCACCTATTACGAGTTGTCAATATACGTAGATGCGAAAACAACTACAACTTTATTATTACAACAAGATAAAAAGCGTGAGTTTGAATACAAATATTATCTTACAGGCAATATCTATACTCAAATAAATCCTCATCACATTTATTGATACATTATTTTACAAAAATGGTGAGGACTACTAAACAATCCTTTTTAAAACCTTCATTCCATACCCGACTCATCACTCTTTATATTCTCGCCTCCTGAGAAAAATGGAACAAAAAGGAAAAGGGTGAGCTCAACTAGCTCAGTAAAGAATATTATGACTAAGATAATATACAACAAATTACCGTTAGTCTTCAACAGGGAAAAATTTAATAGAATACAATAGACAACAAATTTTAAATCAATATTCGCAGCGGAAGTAATAATTCATTAGAAGAGTTAAGTAGAGAATGCAAACTACTATCTTCTATGTATGAATTTAAAAGTTCATCGTCTATCTTTTATCCCTGTAACATCAATCAATATACATCTGGAATCAAATATTCATCTTTGCACTACAGGCCAAAGATATTCATCGATTGGTCGTATTCATTTAAAACACTGTTCATCTTTGCACCACGGCCAAAGATATTCTTCAGAAATCATTCATCTGCACTCAGCCAAAGATATTCTTGAGAAATCATTCATCTGCAGACTACTGCCAAAGATATTCAATAATATCATCATTTAAGACCGAGGATGACGAAAAATATTTTTAAAGAAAGCGAATCCGGTGAAATAAAATGACAAGGATTAAGGATTAAGGATTCGTACTTTGTTTTATCCATGTTCAAAAATACCTCAAAATAATCATAGTGGTGTAAAATTCAAGAATGATCAAAACATGGATACAATCAAAGCTAGTATCCAGAATAGATGTTTTGGACAAAAAGAAAAATTTTCATTTTTCTATTGAATAGTCCGATTCGTGAATAGTGTCAGTATCGTGAATAGTCTTAGTATCGTGAATAGTAACTCGACACCAAAAAGATAGAAATTCCCAAAAAAACATCTTCACGCTTCGTGAATAGTACTCGTGAATAGTAACTTCGTGAATAGTAACTCATGAATAGTAACTCGTGAATAGTAACTCATGAATGGTAACCCCGACATGAAAAAGTTCCAAATTTGATAAAAAGTTCCAACCAATATTTCAGCATAATGATATTGAAGAAATAATATCATTTGAGAAGAAAATAACATCCCTTACCTCAAAGAATCGAGTGCTTGAATGAAAGGTCGGAAGTGATCTTTGAATGAAACTTGTCTTTGAACAAAGAACTCTCAAAGTATCTGAATACTCACAAAATACGCCAATAATATAGAGAGAGAGAGAGAAAGCTTATGTTTACGGTGTGATTTTCAATTCTAACTTAGTCCTCTATTTATAGGAAAATGTTAGCCGTACAAAGCGAGACTTGACTGCTACTTGCACGATGGCTTTTTACTCGCTACTATTGCCACCCACCACATTTGAAATAAAATTCAGCACATTTCTTCACCAACCACAAGTGGGGCCCACTCAATTCTAGAATTTTCCACCAAAATCAATTATAAACCTAATTTCGAATCAGACACCTCTTAAAATTCACAACAAATCATTCGTGCATTTTAACGGTTCAAAATTTGTGGACATATACTCAACTTATGTATGTATAACATACCCAAAAATTACCACAATCCAACGGTCGGATTAAAAATTATAACCCCATAATATATCTCAAAACCCACGATTTGATTTTTAATACCTCCAATCCAGATAAAATACTGATAAAACACCTCAACAATAATTTCTTCATTTATAACCACATAAATAAATCCATCATTTATATCCACATAAAATCAATATTTTCCTCATCATATAAATCAATAATTAATTATTCACAAATAATATTACAGAATCACAAGATCTTTGGCAACCGGTAGTTCCAGGGAAAGGGGGCTTTCCGATAAGGATTTCTCCTTACTGGCGCGCAATTAGGTGACCAAACCTCTCCTTGATAGAACTTTCTAGACATTGCCAATAATGCTATCTAATAATATTATTCAAATAATATGAATTATTGATCTGATAATGGAGATAATGTGCAATGTGACAATTATTGAACAACAATAATATAAAATATCAACGCAACAATTATTGAATCAATAAAATAAAATATTGAGCAAGTAACTCTTGTGAAAATTATTGAGTAGTGCCTTCTTACGTAAGGATCAATAATTCAACAATCATGTAATACTGGTGTGCTTCTTTGTCGCAACCACGCGTAGACATCGTATTTTAACCACCGGGTATTCCAATGTCTTAATTGTAATAACTACGTAGTTATTTTTAACCAACTTATATTTGTCGTTTTCTTCATCCAATCGCTTTTCAGTTATGGGGCCTACACATTACTGCTGGCGTCGCACGAATATTCCCAGAAGCAGTCTGAATATTCCACGACCAAACGAATATTCCCAAACAACAATGAATATTTTATAACCACTTGCTTATTTTCAAGTATTTGCGTATTTTACCCTTAACTATCCACATTAATCAAATCAACCCTTACTATTTCAAAATAATAAATAGAGAAAATTAAATTTCATTAATAATAAGTTGGGGTCTTACAACCTCCCTCCTTATGAAATTTCGTCCTCGAAATTGACGACGACGATACAGTGTTTGAAAAGATGAGGATACCTCGCTTTCATTTCCGTTTCCAATTCCCGTGTCATTTCCTCTATAGCATGATTCCTCCACAAAATTTTAACTTGTGGTATGACCTTTCTTGGCGTGGGACATGCTCCTTCCTATCCAAAATCTTGACGGTACCTCCTCATACGTTAGGTCTTCTATATCTCGTGGGTTCTAACTCTATAACGTGGTTGGTCTTTCACATATTCTGAAATACGGATATGTGAAACACATTATGAACACGAGACATACTTGGAGGTAACGCAAGTCTATAGGCTACATTTCCTACTCGGTCAAGAATTTGAAATGGACCGATAAATCGTGGATTGAGCTTTCCTCTTCCCAAATCTTGTAACTCCCTTCCATGGAGCAACTCGTAATAATACATGATCCCCTACACTAAATTCCACGTCCTTTCGATGAAGATCCGCATAACTCTTTTGTCGATCTTGTGCCGCTTTGTATCGTTGTCGAATCATTTGGATCTTTTTTGGTAGTCATACGTCTTAACTCGGGTCCCAACAATGTTGCTTCACCCACCTCATCCCAACATATTGGAGAACGACATTTTCGTCCATATAATGCTTGAATGGAGCCACACCTATACTTGCACGATAAGCTGTTGTTGTAGGAGAACTCCACCAATGGTAAATACTTATCCCAACCGCCCTTGAAGTCAGGACACGAGTCTTAATAAATCTTCAAGAGTTTGAATAGTCTCTCTCGATTGTCCGTCCGTTTGGGGATGGTATGCGAACTAAATCGCAAATCCGTGCCCATAGCTTTTTGCAAGCTAACCCAAAATCTTGAAGTGAATCTTGGGTCACGATCCAAAACTATGGATACTGGCATGCCATGCAACCTCATAATTTCATTCACGCACATACTAGCAAGGCGTTCGAGGGAATAAGTCTCCGTGTATCGGCAAGAAATGAGCGAGACTTGGTTAATCTATCAACAATAACCCAAATAGCATTGATGCCTTGAGAAACCGTAGGTAGGAAGACCCGTGAACGAAATCCATGGTAATGTGTTCCCACTTCCATTAGGAATCTCAAGTGGTTGCAACGGACCCTTAGGTACTAGATGCTCGCCTTTTTACGTTGACAAGTTAAACACATTGAGATAAACTTTGCAATCTCTCTCTTCATATTGTTTCTACCAAAATGTATGTAGAAGATCACGATACATTTTAGTACTTCGAGGATGGATTGCAAATGGTGTATTGTGTGCCTCCATCATAATCTTGTACTTTTAAATCGAGTCGTTAGGAACACAAAGTCAGAGTGGACTCAAGTATTCCTTCTTCATCAATTCTCGCTTAGGAATAGCTCCTTCTTGTACTTTCTTCTTCATACGCATAAGCTCAAGATTCGGTGGCTTGAGCAACCTTAACTTTTTCTATTAAAGTTGGCTCTATCGCGTATATTTGACATCATCGCACTTTTCGTTCCGCATATGATCTTCTACTTAATGCGCTACCTACACGTTCGCTTTACCGGGATGGTATTGAATAGTGTGGTCGTAGTCTTTCAATAGTTCGAGCCAACGTCATTGCTGCAGATATTGAGTTCTTTTTGAGTGAAGAAATATTTAAGGCTTTTATGGTGCGAATATATCTCCACTTTCTCCCCATATAGATAGTGCCTCCATATCTTTAAGCGCTAAACGATCTTTGCCGCTAACTCTAGATCACGTGAGTAGGATAATTCCTCTCATACTCTTTAAGTTGTCGCGAGGCATAGGCTATGACTTTCCCACGTTGCATGAGAACACATCCTAACCCTTTGCACGAAGCATCATTTGTAGATAACAAATCCATCCGAACCGGATGGTATTGTTAGAACAGTCTTAGAAATAAGTCTCTCTTAAGCTCTTGGAAACTCTTCTCGCATTCTTCACTCCAAGCGAATTTTGTATCCTCCGGAGTTAAATTTGAGTTAATGGAGTAGCGATTCGAGAAAACCCTTCCACGAATCTCCGATAATAACCATTAAGCCCAAAAGCTACGTACTTGATCGCATGAGCTTGGTTGCTCCAACTTTGTATTGCTTCAATCTTGGCCGGATCAACAGATACTCCATGTTTCGACACCACGTGCCCAAGGAATGCTACTTCCTCAAGCGAACTCGCATTTCTTCAATTTGGCATATAGTTTGTTTTCACGAAGCCTTTGGAGTACCGACTTCAAATGGTGCTCATGATCTTCACGACTTTTGGAATATATAAGGATGTCATCAATAAAACAACAACGAACCGATCCAAATATTCCTTGAATACTCGGTTCATCATATCCATGAAAGCGCAGGAGCATTAGTTAGTCCGAAAGACATGACTAAGAATTCATAATGCCCATACCGAAGTTCGAAGGCGGTCTTTGGAATATCCTCGATTCTAATCTTCAATTGATGATATCCGTAAGCGAAGATCGATTTTTGAAAAGAATTGTGCCCCTTCAGAATGGTCAAACAAGTCATTAATACGAGGTAGAGGATACCTATTCTTGATGGTGACATGGTTCAATTCAGATAGTCAATACAAAGTCGCATACTCCGTCTTTCTTCTTTACAAATAAAACAGAGCACCCCAAGGAGATGTCTTGGGGACGAATGAAACCGATGTCCAACAATTTCGTAGTTGGACCTTTAACTCTGAAGTTCAATAGGAGCCATTCGATATGGGGTTTTAGAAATGGGCTTTGTACTGGGTTCAAGATCAATAAAGAATTCAACTTCTCGCTACGGGGTAGGCAAGGAAGTTCTTGAAATACGTCGGGAAAGTCAATAACAAGGAATATTATTCAAATTTGGCGTGTCTTTATTCAAATCCATAACATGGGCTAAGAAAGCTTGACATCCGTTTTTCAATAAATGAATAGCTTTATGATTAGATATGATAGTGGTTGATTTTAATGGTTTAGTTGCTTGAATTGCATACAATGGGTTGGTTAGGAATATGAAAACTAACAACCTTACGAAAATAATCAATTTTGGCATGATGAGTAGTTAACCAATCAATTCCTAAAATCACATCAAAAGCAAGTATCTTTAAAGAGATAAGGTCAATAAGGTAAGGTAATGGTGCCAACTTGAATCAAACAAGATTTATAAGCAGTGGATGTGATGAAAGTTTCTCTAACGGAGTTTCCACAGATAGATCAAAGTCTAATTTCTCCGAGTCAAGTTTAAGCGTTGAGCACATGCAGGAGAGATAAATGAATGGGTAGCACCCAGGTATCAAGTAAGGTATAAACTTCATAAGAATTTATAAATAGCTTACCCGTGATCACCTCGTTTGGGTTCCTCGCATTATGACCGATCACAACAAACGCTCTTCTCGGAATCGTTGACTTTGACTTTTACGGGGACGATCTTTTGAGTCACGATCCCCATTGAACTAGGTTTCGCTATCGTACAATCTCGAAGCGATATGTCCTTCCTTTCCACAACTATAGCATACCTTGAACTGTTGTGGGCGGTTTGTCTTGATATGTCCCTCTTTTCGCATTTATAACATATGACCGGTGGTGGTCGTTCTCCTCCCTTAGAACCCGGTTGCTACTAAGACCTTTATGCGTCTTCACATAGTCGTTGTTAAATCTCCTCTTTTAAAATCTCCTCGACTCGCTTCTTACATTTTTTCATGACCATGATTACCACAGAGTGGTAACCATTTTGTCCGTCTGTTTCTTTCTCTCCTTGAGTTATCATTATTACATTGGTTCGCTATCTCTACGGTACGATCTGGTTATGGTCCTCGGTTGACCAAGTACTCGTTATCTCGCCTAATAATTGAGCCCATTTTACAACATCCGAATAAAGAGAAAGTTTATGAGAAATGAGATCTTGGCGTATCTTAGGGTTTCAAACCTCTAAGAAACATCCGCGTCATACGTTCCTCATTCTCCACCAAATGAGGTCTGAGCACGGATAACTCTGCAAACTTTGCCTCGTCTTTGAGACACCGTCATGTTGTTTTGCTCTAATCGATGAACTCCACTTCCTTCATATGAGCCGAACACTTTCGTGAAAGTATTTGTCATTAAATAATCTCTGAAACGTCTCCCAAGACATCTTTGAGTGCGGTGGATGGGTACGCTTACGCAGACTCCCACCGAGAAGTCTGCCTCGCCACGGAACATAAAGGTGGCGAATGGAACCTTCGTTCTCCGTGCATCCCAAGACATCGAATATCTTGGTAATTTGCTTGACCCATGTTTCCGCCGTGATCGGATCTCGGCTTTCCCTTAAATTTCGTGGTCCCAACTCTTTGAAGCGCTTGGGTGTGACAACCCGTGAATTGCTATCATTTCTCTCTGTATTTTGAACACGAGTCTCCTCAAATGCGATTTTGCGCATGAGCTCGCAAAAAACTTCTAAACATCCCTCGTTCATCATCGCTTTCAATGGTGTTGTTTCACGGGAGGAACATTACCCGACTGTTGCACGTTCTCCTCGTGGTGGTGAGTACAGCGTCTCCACGTTCTCATTTCCATTGTTAATATTCTCGATCGACATTCTCAAATACGTCATAAAAAACAAGGGTTAATTAAGAAAATCAATATATCACATAATATCCCTATATCTTGACCAACTAACAAATAAGCTTAGGTAGGACACACTAGCGAAGGATTTACTCGTCTCTCCCTCCTAGTTCTATTCCCGATCTCCGCGGAGATCATATCCCTAAGCTCGATACCAATTGTGGCGCCCCAAAATAGGTATACATCACCTATTACGAGTTGTCAATACATGAGTATGTAAACAACTACAACTTTATTATTACAACAAGAAAGCGTGAGTTTGAATACAAATATTATCTTCAGAACAATATCTATACTCAAATAAATCCTCATCACATTTATTGATACATTATTTTACAAAAATGGTGAGGACTACTAAACAATCCTTTTAAAACCTTCATTCCATATACCCACTCGTACTCGCTATATTCTCGCCTCACGAGAAAAATGGAACAAAAAGGAAAAGGGTGAGCTCAACTAGCTCGATAAAGAATATTATGACTAAGATAATATACAACAAATTACCGTTAGTCTTCAACAGGAAAAATTTAATAGAATCTGATAGACAACAAATTTTAAATCAATATTCGTGATGGAAGTAATAATTCATTAGAAGAGTTAAGTAGAGAATGCAAACTACTATCTTACATGTATGAATTTAAAAGTTCATCGTCATCTTTTATCCCGTAACATCAATCAATATACATACGGAATCAAATATTCATCTTTGCACTACTGAGGCCAAAGATATTCATCGATTGGTCGTATTCATTTAAAACACTGTTCATCTTTGCACCACTACCAAAGATATTCTTGAAATCATTCATCTTTGCACTACTGGGCCAAAGATATTCTTGAAATCATTCATCTTTGCACTACTGCCAAAGATATTCAATAATATCATCATTTAAGGCGAGGATGACGAAAAATATTTTTAAAAAGCGAATCCGGTGAAATAAAAAATGACAAGGATTAAGGATTAAGGATTCGTACTTTGTTTTATCCATGTTCAAAATACCTCAAAATAATCATAGTGGTGTAAAATTCAAGAATGATCAAAACATGGATACAATCAAAGCTAGTATCCGAATAGATGTTTTGGACAAAAGAAAAATTTTCATTTTTTAGGTGAATAGTGCCGATTCGTGAATAGTCTTGTCAGATATCGTGAATAGTCTGAGTATCGTGAATAGTAACTCCGACACCAAAAGATAGAAATTCCACAAAAAACATCTTCACGCTTCATGAATAGTACTCGTGAATAGTAACTTCGTGAATAGTAACTCATGAATAGTAACTTCGTGAATAGTAACTCATGAATGGTAACCCGACATGAAAAAGTTCCAAATTTGATAAAAGTTCCAACCAATATTTCAAAGATAATGATATTGAAGAAATAATATCATTTGAGAAGAAAATAACATCCTTACCTCAAAGAATCAAGATTGCCGGAATGAAAGGTCGGAAGTGATCTTTGAATGAAACTTATCTTGAGAACAAAGACTCTCAAAGTATCGAATACTCACAAAATACGCTCAATAATATAGAGAGAGAGAGAAAGCTTATGTTTACGGTGTGATTTTCAATTCTAACTTAGTCCTCTATTTATAGGAAAATGTTAGCCCGTACCAAGCGGACTTGACTGCTTGCGATGATGGCTTTACTCCTACTATTATTGCCACCCACCACATTTGAAATAAAATTCAGCACATTTCTTCACCAACCACAAGTGGGGCCCACTCAATTCTAGAATTTTCCACCAAAATCAATTATAAACCTAATTTACGAATCCGACACCTCTTAAAATTCACAACAAATCATTCGTGCATTTTTAACGGTTCATAATTTGTGGACATATACTCAACTTATGTATGTATAACATACCCAAAATTACCACAATCCAATCGGTCGGATTAAAAATTACAACCCATAATATATCTCAAAACCCACGATTTGATTTTTAATACCTCCAATCAGATAAAATCTCGATAAAAAACACCTCAACAATAATTTCTTCATTTATAACCACATAAATAAATCCATCATTTATATCCACATAAAATCAATATTTTCCTCATCATATAAATCAATAATTAATTATTCACAAATAATATTATGAGAATCACAAGATCTTGGCAACCGGTAGTTCCTGGAAAGAGGGGCTTTCAGATAAGGATTTCTCTCCTTCTTGGCGCATGATTAGGTGACCAAACCTCTCCTTGTGAGAACTTTTTAGACATTGCCAATAATGCTATCTAATAATATTATTCAAATAATATGAATTATTGATCGATAATGGAGATAATGCAAAGTGACAATTATTGAACAACAATAATATAAAATATCAACGCAACAATTATTGAATCAATAAAATAAAATATTGACAAGTAACTCTGTGAAAATTATTGAGTAGTGCCTTCTTACGTAAGGATCAATAATTCAACAATCTTGTAATACTGGTAGCTACTCTTTATGCAACCACGCCAGACATCGTATTTTAAACCAAGGTATTCCAACGATCTTAGCGGTAATAACTACGTCGTTATTTTTAACCAACTTATATTTGTCGTTTTCTTCATCCAATTTTCGTTATGGGGCCCTACACATGGTATTGCGGCGTATGTCAATGCGAATATTCCCCACAAGCGATCTGAATATTCCACGACCAAACGAATATTCAAAACAATGATGAATATTTTATAACCACTTGCTTATTTTGAAGTATTTGCGTATTTTACCCTTAACTATCCACATTAATCAAATCAACCCTTACTATTTCAAAATAATAAATAGAGAAAATTAAATTTCATTAATAATAAGTTGGGGTCTTACTGATTTAATGTTTTCAATGTGGCTTTAGTTATTTTTCGTTTATTATTGTTTTTGTTTGTTTATTTATATTATTACTTATTATTATTCTTATAATTTATATTTATTTTTTCCATAAAAAGAGTTTATTCTAGACCTTTATTATTTATATATTCCTTTATATCTTTTTTATTATTAATAATCGCGTTTTACTTTACCTCTCGTAATCCACTGCTCAACGGAGACAATCACCATCACAACTCAAATAATATTTTAAATGTATTTTTTTTTACTTTACTTCGTTTGTTTGGTAAAAGTAAACTGCGTTTGGTGACTTCCAATTTTCTGTCAACTTGTAAAAAAAATCATATCAAACTGACGTCGTTTTGATACACAGACAAAAAAAAAGTTGTGAGTCATTGGATATTCTTTTTAATGTGTTGTCAATCCCACAACAAAACCCTCACAAGATCCTCACAGAGAAATCCTCATAGAGGATCCTGATCCGGAAAGTTTGGTATTTGGAATTTTGATTATAACTATGGAAGTTTGGTATTTGATGTTTTTGATTTTAATAAATGAAATGAAAAACAGAGCATTTTCCTCTTTTGGTTTATATGGTATGGCATTTATAAGTTGTGTTAGAAACAGAGTATTAATGCAAAAAAAGAGCAACTCTCGTTGCACCAAACAACCGTAAATGCACCAAAGTTATGAATGTAACTTTGGCCAAAATTCTAGAGAATTCAATATACTTGTAAGGAAAGAAAAGGGAGGAATCTGGCCATGAGAGGAGAAGAGAAGTCAAGTTGGCCTTGTGATGGCTATCATAGCCCACTTTTGTGTTGGCAAAGTTTGAATGAGGAGATGTGACCAATTTTCTAACTATTTGTTCTAAATGGAAGGTTTAACCTCCTAATTAGCCACTAATTGTAATAACCCGGGATTTCGAATAATCTGAATTTTTTGAATAATTTTTTTAATATTAATATTAATTATCAATATTATGTTGTGTATCTGTGATACGAGTCTCGATATTAGTCAATTTGTGTATTGACTGAGAAAATAAGAGTGGAGTTGTGCTTAACTGAGAATTTAAAACCCTAACCCTAAGTTCGGATAGCGATTTGATAGAAAATATAATTAAAATAATTATATTAATAAGTACGTGTATGTACTGTATAGAGTTATTGATAAATGATTGATCGGATAAGGTTTAAAATTAGTAAACCCTAATATGGGATTAGAAACCCTAATCTCACGATTAAAAACCCTACCCTACCGTTAGAAATCCTAATCGAAAGCCGGGAAACCCTAATTTTAAATTCGGGAATCCTAAACCCTAATTAGGAAACCCTAATCCTAATTAGTAAGCCCTAAAGTGATTAGTAAACATTAATATAAGTAGGAAACCCTAATTATACTTTAGAAATATTAATTTCTATTTAAAACCCTAATTACATTTTTGAAATTCTTAATTTTCTATTTTAAAACCCTAAATAGAAAATCCTAAAAATTTAATGTTGTAAAACCTAAGGGTTAGGACCTTAGGGTTAAACCCTAAGGGTTGGTTCAATTGTCAAGATTGCCATTAAAAATATCATACAAATGACCAAAATGCCCTTTTTGGATTTTTAATTAGGTAACTTGCAATATTTGCCAAGACCTTTAGTTGGTAAACCACTATCTTGACTTTGTGACATAAAATCTCAGCAAACCAGCCTCCAATTGATAGCAAGATCAGATCATACATGCTTCTATGTAATATATATAGATTTCGGAGAGAGAAAATCACAAAAAACTTGCCCATTTTCTCTCTTGCTCTCACCAACTCTTTCTCTCATCAAGACTTCCGAAAATCATAAGTATTTCAGTTATATATTAACCTCTAGAAACATCAAAAACAGCTAAGGAGATCTAAGATCAAAGCTTTGCATTTGAAAGGTATTATAAACCCTAACTAGCTTTTGATCTTGTATGTTTTGTAAAAATTCGTGTTTAAGTGTTTATACTTGTGTTAAAAGTTATTTTTAGTTGATCTATGATGATCCATTATGGATCCATAGCATCAGATGGCTTTAAAATGAAGTTTTCAAAAACTGTTCTTGAGCTTGAAAAGTAGGCTGACAACGAAATGTCAGGGGTTGTAGATCTTTGTCTATTTATGTTTTTTGTTGTTTTATGTTATGGATCCGTAGTCTGGTATGAGGTATTTGTTCTGCAAGTGAAATAACAATTATTTGATGCCTAGATTTCGAGTTATAAATGGTCAAAACCCATTGACCGGGCATGACTGAAGCATTCTGGGCAACCCAGAAAGTGTAATCAGCGTTTGACAAGTTTTTCACTCGCTTTGATCTATCAGGATTTGTGTGTTTTAATTATGTGTTTGTATCCATTTTGTAGCCTGTAATGTGAACTATAGATCCATGGTTTTAGATCATTTAAAACATTAACAGGATTGATCTAGTGGCTGGTCAAACTTGACCATCTGATCACGAGAACACTTTTTTGGAATTTCCAGAAAGTGTATGAACACCGTTTCTGACCATGTTTGACCGAGCTAAATCTGGTTATTATTTTGTTATTGGACCGATCTATTGATTTAGTAATGTTCCTTGACATATGGACTCTAACTTGGAACCATTAAACCACCAAAATCATAATCCGAACTCAGATTAATTTGAGCTTGAAAGTGTCCACTCAGACTACTTGGGTTTCTGGAAAACCCTGGAGCCGTCTGACAATGACTTTGGTTGGCCAAATCGCTTTGTTGTGATGTTGTTTGAGCGAGATGATGATTGATTCATGTAGTGTTACATAAACACTACATGATCAATATTTAACATTGCCTAGAACAAGTATAGATTGGAAATTACCAACGGTCAAACAAGACACCCTTGAAACTGGTTTGACAGTGTTCTTGAGGCTCAAGAACACCTAAGACAACAGAAAGTATCGCTAAAGCGCTATAGCGACGGTTTATTTATTTTCTAATTTTTGATTTTCCAGAAAATACTTAAAAATAGAAAATAAATTATAAATATTACAAAAATAGTTTTAAAAATTATTTTAAATTATGAAAAATAATTTTTGACTATTTGGGATATTTTTCATTAATATTTATAATTATTTGAATATTAATGATATTTAATTTATTTAATTAGTGTATTAAATAAATTAGAGAAAAATGATTTTTATATTATAAAAATAATTTTAAATAAGAATAAAGTGTTTAAAAATATTTTGAGTTATAAAAAGTAACTTTTAATATTTTTAGAGAATTTTCATTAATAAATTAATATTAATGATACTAGATTTATTTAATTATTAAATTGAATAAATAGTTTAAAAATAATTTTATTAATTTAAAAATCATTTTAAATGAGAATAAAGTGTTAGAAAATATTTGGAATTATAAAATATAGTTTTTAATATTTTTGGAGAATTCTCATTAATAAATTAATATTAATGATATTAGATTTATTTGATTATTAAATTAAATAAATGATAGAAAAATGGTTTTATTGATTTAAAAATCATTTAGAAATGAGAAAAATAATTTAAAAATATTTAAGTTATAATTAATGACTTTTAATATTTTGATAATAATTTCATTAATATTTAAATATTAATGGTGATGATTTAAAAATAATTTTAATTATTTGAAAATCATTTAAGTAGAATATTGATAATTTAAAAATATTTTAAGTTATTATAAATAACTTTAATAATTTGAAAATTATGTCATTAATGTTTTAATATTATTAAATATTAATGATGATGGAATTAATTAGTAATTAAATCATTTAAATTTGATTTCAGTGTTTGAGAAATTATTATAAATTATAATAATTGTTTATAAATTATTAAAAGCTTCCGAAAAATATTATAAATGATATATGACTTATCTAAAATAATATTGAAGCTTAGAGACCAAGTTTATTTGACAATAAATGTGTTAATTATTGGATAGGGTGACTAGAACACCGAGAATAAACCGAAGTCCAACCAAACCGAACTAGTTAGACTTGATAAGTGTTTATATAGGTTATAAACACTAATGTGGCTATGTGGTAATGTGCCTGGAGAAAGATTGACTATAAATTACAATGATACGTGTTATAAATGATTGTGCTAATTGTGAGATCGATATTGTGATTATAGGTCTTTCAAACGTAGATAAGTATATTGTGTAGCAGTAATCCACGGAGAAGACAAGTTTTCTAACTCAACCCTAAGTTATATTTGTTCAATTATTATGGTGGTTAATTATTGTTAATTAGACCACGTCCAATAATTTATTGTTGATTAATCACAGTTAGTGCATATTTATTAATTCAAATTGAATTAGTGAATTCTGAGAATATAATTAGAGAATAACTATTGTTGGATACTTACATCCGTAGAAACTAGTATTAACAGTACAGATAATTCCTGTTTATTGTCGAATTGTGTTGAGATATGTCTGAGCTAATTATTCTAGCTAGACGAACAATTGTTAGAACTTGATAAGTCCGAGGAGATAATTCAATTATTATTGAAAGATCGATGCCAATTATTTCGGATAGATCGAGAAGTGACTAAATATTGAAATCATAATATTTCGTTGTTAAATCAAACCTTGATTCTGAGACTGAGAAGAATAACCTTTTATAGACAGGGAACATTTTATTGGTCATATATTCGGCCTTTGCACGTGATTAAGTATTATGCATAATATAAATACCCCACCCTTATATCTCATCCAACACTTTACCAATACCACACTAAGGAGCTAGAGAGGAGCTAGAGAGAGAGTTCAACAACTTGAAGTGGAGAAGAGAGGAAGAAGAACAAGCAAGCCATTAACTAAACAGATCAAACATCAAAGGAAGAAAAAGGCTAAACTAGGAAGGTATATCCTTAAACCTTTCCTTTATTCAACTTTTCTTGTGAGATAACTAGAGTTATGTTAGTATCATACTTATATACACCTAAATATGTTGGATCATGGTAGTAAATAGCTTAGATGATGGAAAAACTGTAAAGGAAAACAAGACAACCTAGAAAGAAACTTAAATTAGTTTAGGTCAAAAACTCAAAAATCTGACCTAAAATTGTAACATGCATAACTCTTAGTATACTTTGAATTTTTGTATGATACGATATATATGTAAGTTAGCTACAATCCGATGGTGGCTAGAGGCCTAAATTCCAAGTAGATTTTTTTGGGGTGAATTTTCTACCAAGACATGGCCAACTGCCAAACCTACTGACCTTACTCGTGTAAGGATTGTTTTGGAGCCTTAACTTACATGAATAAATCCAACCTTCTGGAGTATGGTTCCTAGAGGTATAGGGAAGGTCCTGTCCAAAAATGAACAATAGTTGACTTAAGATGAAGGAGTTATGACCAAAACAAAAACTAAAAGTTTAAAATTAAAATTACGATAACTTGAGTTCTATAACTCGGATTGGGGTGAAATTTTCCGTGGAAGAAAGTTTAGATGCAGAGACCATTCTGTCAAAATTTCATAATTTTTTGACATAATCTCAAATATTAATAAATGTTAAGTTTCAAGCAGAAACTACCCCAAAATAAATATTAAATATACTTAAAAAAATCTAATAAAATAAAAAGGATCTAAAATGAAGTTACCTAAGTGGGGCCAGAAGAAGAAAAAATAAAATTGTTAAAGAGGTTTAATAGGGAAGATGGGGTTTAAGAAACTATGGAAAAATTAATTTTAAGGTTACTGAGAAACGTATAAAGTAGTATACTGGTAAATATGTGGTGAAATAGGACACTTGGGATAGAGTAGGGGTAAAATGGTCATTTTAACCTTAAAATTTAAAAAATGAGCTTAAGTTGGTAGTTGAGAATGAATTACGATAACTGAAGTTACGAAAACAGAATTATAAAAATTACCAATGATAACTATTAAAGGTGTTATGAATGGTGTAGGTAACCATTTGGAAACGAAAAGCAACTTTGATAAAGGAAGTACATCAGGCAAGTTCCCTGAGCTATTGCAAGTTCCTTAGCTTATTGCAATTTTAAGTTTGTATGTCAATTTCCTTAACTTGTGCAAATTTATTATTTAGTACAAGTTCCTTGTTATATGAGATTTCCTGAGTTATACGTTTTCGCACTTATGTGCATTTATGAGTTATTTTTTTATTGAAGTGTAATTTTTTTCTTAAAGATCATGTAATTCATGATTTATTCTGAGCCACGAGTCTATAACATTTGTTCCGGCTAGACAAAAGTGATGTGATTAATGAATTGATAATATTTCCTTTGGAGGTAATTAAATACAATCCAAAGTGCTTTGGTGCATATTCTGAGCCTAAGATTGAGTATGAAAAGCCATGATAAAGGGGATATTTATGCCGGGTAATCGATTTGACGCTTTAAGCATGAAAGAATTGTTATGCATAACATGCGGTGCGATGGGCTGATCCCCTAAAGTACCAGTGGAAAGTTTTCCAATATGTGTGACAGTTAAACATTGTGAAGATTTCACATTTTTATAATTGTTGAACATTGTAAGAGTTCATAGTCCCTACGACCACTCAACATAATTTTGAAAAGAATTGAGATTAAAGGAATCCTTTTATTTCCTATTTATTCATGTTGGCTCATTATTTCTTATAATCAAATTGTTGAAGATTTTTGATAATTATTCATTATGTCTATGATATATTATTCATTGAACTGCCTTATACTTGCTGAGCAAATTAGTTGCTCACTTTTTTGTAAATTATATTTTTAGTTAGAGCGGAATGACCAGAAGGGTTAATTATGAAAGACAAAGGAACGAGTAAAGCCATAGAGAACGATTAGAAATATAATAATATATTAATAATTAATTAAGGATGTAATATTTTGGAATATTTGCATTTGAATGAAATGTAAGTAAATCTTGGGTAAATTTATGACTGAATTATGTCAATGATGTAATAATAATATAAATTAGTTTGTATTATTTAGTTATTTGTGTATAATGAGATGAATAATGAGTATCATACCTATAGTAGTGAATACTCAGAATTAAGGGCGTCACATGTTTGCTAACTTCTATAATATGTTGAATCTTTATAAGGCTTGTAATGTGATCTTATGTGATTAATAAAGGTTGATTTAGTGACCTAAACTATGTGTTATGTGATTGAATGTGTGTGATTAATTATATGTATAAGTATAGGAAATACGTGTAAATGTGGTTGCTGAATATCTTGCTTATTTCTGCATCAGAACACTATCCAGACTTTTGTATACACTGCACTGTTAAGTCCGAAGTAATAAAAAGAAGGCTCTTAATAAAAAAAATTAATTCAGACACCAAGCAGACATATGCATTACTTATGTAACAGAAAATTCAAAGTAGGAGAATAAAAGTCAACGATAGCGGCTAAGCTTGGTAGGACATTTTAGAAAAGGTGTCTAGCCTAGTAGCATTGTCAAGCTAAGTATAACAAGTGGTATCTAGCCTTGTAGCATTTTCAAGCTCAGTATAACAATAGGTGGCTAGTTTAGGGCCTTATCAAGGTTGAGCATAACAAGAGGTGGATAGCTTGAAGCCTTGTCAAGGTGAGCATAATAAGAGGTGTAATGTGTTGGTTAAAACACAAGACTTAAGGGCTAAGTCTTGAGTTATCTATAAATAAAAGCATGTTGTCTGAATTGGTTATAGATAATTTACGCGCAAGTATACGCGATTAACAAGTAATAAAGTGATAAGTTAAAAATCGTCCCACAAAGAATTATTACTAATAAATTTCAAGTACCAATTTTATGCCAATTCAATTTTATTTAAAAATGGAAATAAAACTAAGAATTTAAAATTTTAAAAATTAAAATTACTAAACAAAGATTGATTCACTATATTAAAAAGCTTAATATAATTACAATTTCCCCTAATGTATAAATCTTTTCACTCTACTTTAAGTTATTTAATCAAAACAAGTTGTTAACTAAGAACTCATTATTATTTATTTAACCTCTCCCGATGATTAAATAAAAATATCTCTTCAAATTTAAATTATTATATTCCTATGCAAAATAAATTGGATCAGATTCATTAAGCTCAAATTCTCATAAGTAGGGGTGATCATGGTGCGGTTTGGTGCGGTTTGAAGTCCAAACCACACCCAAAACTGCACCTAAGCGGTTTTGGGTGCGGTTTGGACTTCAAACCGCACCCGAAACCGCTTAGGTGCAGTTTGAAAAATTCAAAACCGCACATGAAACCGTTTGTGATTGGTGCGGTGCGGTTTTAAAGTGTGCAGTGCGGTTTTAATTGGTGCGGTTTCGGTTCCAAAACCAATTGAAACAACAAAAAAGTCTAAGCTTTCAATAAAATTTAACATAAAACTTACATCGGGCAATTAACTTAGTGACAGAGTCGGCAATGAAAATTATATCAAGTATAGAACCAAAGTTCCTTCTGTCAAACATGTACAATTCACCATCAAATCATAGAATAGTGAGACACGTAAAATAGTTTTAGTTTATAATAAAGGAATGATGCTTTAAAACTAAAACATACGATATATAAAACAACGGAGACCATATATTCGATAACAAGCAAGAAGGTTTATCTAGTTCCAAAAAAAGTAAAAGTATATACTGGAGATAGAATGAAATTCTATCTGATATATTGCAGGGATGACTTATAGAATATAATCCTAACTATACCTAATTTTAAAAATAATCTATTAGACTATTACTATTATAGCATTGACCTTAACCAATGCATCAAGTGCTCAAACCAATGAATTTAGCCCCTCAACTATAATCCCCTCCAATAACGCATCAAACACATTCAAAATTCCAAAACTCAATTGCTTAATTTTTGACTCTATAACCTCTAACCATCTTCTTTCAATTGGTGAAAAAATGACAATGCAAGACTGGAGTTTTCTCTGAGTGTGTTCAAGTGAAAAGTAACTTTAGAATTTACTAGAGATAATACATACATACATACACACATGGTTCAGTTTCGGTTTTATGCGTGCGGTTTTGGCTAGTAACAGAATCGGAATCGTAAATTTGGTTATTCAACCCACCTAAAACCGCCACATACGTCGGAACCGATGGTGCGGTTTTAATTGGTGCGGTTCATGCGGTTTTTGGTACGGTTTCGGTTCCAATTTGGTTACTTGCGCCGCCCTACTCATAAGAGTTGCACACAACATATAGGTATGTCCCCATCTTATACACAAAATCAGCTATTCAATTCTAAGAAGAATAAACTAGATGCATGTTATCATATTCAAATCAAAATCCTAGAATTCATCTTCCAATTTCATCCAGGAAAATCAAATTAATTGATGGCCAAAAAATTATATATTACATAAAAAATATGATAAACAACTTATATAATATCAATAATAACTTAAAACACGAGTGAATTAATTTAAACTAAACATTAGGTTCCATTGCAATCTTAATAAGGGGTTTAGTTCATAACGTAATTGAAAATCATCATTCTCAAATTAATCAACATCGCAGAATATCAAAAACTAAAAGTAAGAGAAAATATAAAAATCGTTTCCCAATCTTTAAATCTTTTTATAGCCTTCGATTCTGATATTCTTCGTGTTGCCTCCTTTAATCCTCGCCTTCAATTAGATCTCAATCCTTGCTATTGCCAAAAAAGAATAATCTATAATTATGTCGAATAATGAGTATTTATAGATCCCATATGAAAACCTAAAACTTTAGGTCACCTAATCCAAATCCCATTCAACATACTACACAATTTGCCCAAATCTGCAAACTTTGACACGACGTGGCGTTGTGGCACTATAAATTGAATAAAATCCAACGTCGTGGCGCCATCCCATCCAAACCTTGAAAACACCCTGGAGTTGCAGCGCCGTTCTGCCAAAAATTACGATATTACCCCTTCTTTGGTTTTAAGTCTTGAAATGTCAGTGTTTCTCCCCTTGTTTGTTTCCTCCTGAAAAACACATCAAAATTAACATGAAACAATTAAGGATTCACAAATTCTCAAGACTAAAAGCACCCGATTCATAGGTATAAAAATCACTCATCAAATACCCCCAAACTTGAATCTTTGCTTGCCCTTAAGCAAAACAATAAACAAAAACTAAGAAAACTACTCTAACAAGCAACTAACTTGAGAAATTAATATGAATCTGAAGTACATCCTAAAAGATTTCATATAATTACTAACTCCCACAAAAAATCAAGAACATGCAAAGTCTAAAAATTCAACCAACTCATCAATTCAACAACAACAAATGGCCCTTTAAGTGTGTGTGTGTGTTTGTATCCAATTATTCAACCTAATTTTACTTAGATAAGACTACATAACCAAATAATTTACAAAAGATATGTAATATCAATGCTAGAACCCTACTTACCATATCAATTTCTGCAAGATCAAACATCACATAAACCCGATGCTATTTCCCAAAGGCATAATAGAGATCTAGAAGGGGGGTTGAATAGATCTTTAAAACTTCTTTGATTACTTATTTGACTATTATAAAATAATTAATTAATCAAAATTATCTATGCACATCGGAATATAAGTTTGAAAACTCCCCTCGAAGATTTACTAAGAAATCTCAGTTTTAAAATAAGCGTTATGGATTGGCATACACATAGCAGATGTGGTAATTATCGATTGCATAAAGTAAATAACATAAAGTAAAAGACACAAAAGGGTTTAAGTGGTTTAGAGGCTAAACAACTCCTAATCTACTTTTCTACTCAACGAGTAGAATATCCATTAAGGATATAGGCCCAACATACCATTTTACAACTAAACCACTAAGGTTCCTTCGAGTCACTAAGTCTCGACAATTCAGTCTCAGAGAATAGAATCCATCAACCCCAATTTGTTCACATAGACCAGGATCCTCTCACCCTAATTCGGTCACACAGACCAGGATCCTCTGACCTCAATTCGGTCACTTAGACCAGGATCCTCTGACCCTACTTCCTGTTTGTTGAAGTGTGTTTGAGGTGCTGCTAATATGGCTTATATGCTCCTCATGTTATGGTACTTAACAACATTGTTGATCATCTCCTTAATGCTTACTGAACTTTTTCATTAAAGCTCAAACTCTTCTAATCATCAGCAGCTACTCATAATTATGGTTGATGTGTTGCTAAGCTTTTCAATTAATCTCTACATATTTTGTGTTTAGCAACCTTGAACACTCTTTGGATTGTATACTTCTGCTCTACGTCTTCATCTGGTTAAGTCTGAGTGTTCTTGGTGGACCGTAGAGTGGTACTTGAGATTGACCTTCTGATCTGCCATTCTTACATCACCAACATCAACTACGTGGCTTCTTTATACTTTTGGATTTCATTTTAGCCATGTCCTCCATTTTCGTGGCTCTTTGGCTCTGGCTCTTTGCTCTTTGCTCTTAGTCTTTGGCTCTACGACTTTGAATTTTCCATAGTGCTCATCAGCTTCTTATGGTCTGTTGATGTGTTCTCAAGATGATGATTAATCTCCTTATTTTTTTGTACTTGGAAGCCTTGAACACATCTTCAATCGTAGAGTGATACTTAGTCTACAATTTTAATCTTTCAACACTGTATTCTTTTTCGATGATGATCTTCTTCTTGTATTGGTCGTTCAATTTTCCCATCATCATATCCTTTTATTTTCAAATGATATTTACTTTTATATTCCGATTAAAATATTCCCGTTGAGAAGTATCTATTGGAATATTTAATGCTCAGATACTTTGATATCTTTGATGTTGACTTTCTGGAGCTCTGTGTCAGCGTACTTTCTGACTTTAGGACTTTTCACATAAATTAGCAGTTTTACTTACTGTTCCGACAAATCTTTTTCGGCCAATTAGCCAGTTAAAACACCTTTGATTTCTCCCGTTGGTATTGTTTGACACCTTGGGATATTCTTCTCACAACTTTCCATTTGTCAGTCCTCTTATCAGACGTGAATTGACTCTACGATTTGTTAACTTAAGAATCGTAGGGTTGAGCTTTACGTTCTGTTGAACTTTCTATTCTTCTGTCTGTTGATAGTAGAGTGATGGAAATCGTAGACTTGTGCTTTATATTATCACTACGTTCATGACTTCAGCTTTTGTTCCACTATCTGATTACTTTATTTTGTATGGACTTGATGTGCAGATTTCTCTTTGCTCTTCAAACACTTTCGTAGCTCTTCCGATTCACAAAACTGTTCTTCGATTCTTTACTTCTTCTAGGTTGTCTACTTCGCCAATCTTGGTTTACTCTACGAAGGTGAAGTCATCTATGTGATCTGCTTATCTCCTCATGCTTCATGTCATCACCTGCTACTTTATAAATGTGACACCCCCAAATCCGGGTACTTCATTCCCACAGGATTTGGTGCTCACTATCCAAAACAATCACATCCAATTACCCGTAATCTAGGATAAAGACATAAATTAAATAACTTAAATAATAATCCTCCCCATTAAAGGGTTACATCAACTTAAAACAAATCCCAGGTAATCTAACCTTAAATTATTACATAAGTTTGCAGAATACATCACATAAACAAATAAGTCTCATAACATAAATTCTTTCAAATAAAATAATCCAAGTCTTCATCACTTGGTAGCTTTGCCTTTGCCCTTACTAGTGCACGGCTCGTCTAATCTTTCAACCTTAGCTGCAACGTTTTATATGCAAGAGTGAGCAAATAAGTGCTCACAAATATAATGATGACAATAATAACATCATAGAATAGACAATGAATACTGAATAATGTAGAACTCGACCTTTAAACCAAGATTAGAAAGTTAAATCGAATTATATATCTGAGGGTCTCAAGACCACAGACTATGTCCCAGGTTATTAAGTATTTCTACTTCGACCTTTAACAGTCATTAGACTATATGGACATTTCTTCTCGTACTTAGGGGGATCAGCCATTCGTACCATGTATTGTGCACAAACATCTTAACGCTAACGCGTAAATATTCCCTTATAATAGGGTTGTTCATCTCAGTTTGACTTAGGATTTCTGCACTAAAGAAAGTTTAGTTTGGATTAGCTTTAACAATGGTTCTAGAATTTTATAACTCTCATTGACTATGGACTAGTCAAATCAATAAAGATTCACTAACCATTTCAAGGTTTGATACAATAAAATGAAATTAAACTACAATGTTTGAATCAAAGATTGACTCACAATAATATACAATTGAATAAAGCATTGTATATTCAACGTAATATCTTCAATAGAATTAGAAAGTTTTGTACGAATTAAAGATCAATTTAAGCTTTGCATTAACGAGAGTCAATGGATAGGAGCTTGAACAGTTATAATCACAATATTAACAAGTTTAAGATTAGAAAACTTGGTCAATGAAAAATAGGGTTTAAAAGCTTGCGTAATAATAAACAAAATAGGGATAAAGAACTTGCTATATGTAAATAAATAAAGTTTAGGAACTTGCCTCGTGCATAAGTTACACAATTATACAACACACGTTCGCCAAATACCCTACATATACCATTAGAATCGCAATACCTGTAAGACCCCAACTTTTATGAATAAAGATTATTTTTTCTCGAAATATATTTTTGAATATTATGGTGTGGATTTAACATAATGTTATAGTTGTGGGTAATATTTACAAATTTTTCAAAGTAAACAACTGGTTATAAAATATTCGATTGGCCGTGGAATATTCGTTTTAACAGGGAATATTCATACGACGACACAATCATTGGGAGACCCCACTAACGAAATTATTGTCGAAGTTAGAAAACGACAGAATTATCTTTTTATAAAAATAACGGTGAAAGTTTACCGTTAAACTGTTGAAATACCCGGTGGTAAAAGAATAGTAATACGCGTGGTTGCATAGTAGCACACAATATTGATTATTGATGCTTACGTGAGAAGTCACTCAGTTATACACAATTATTGCTACAGTAATTGCTGCATAATATCTTTCATATTATTGATTCAATTATTGTCACAATATCATCTGCATAATATTTATTATTATTAAATCAATAATTGAGACGATAAAGTTATTCATATTATTATTTGCAATATTGACAATGTCTAGAAAGTTCTGTCGAGGAGAGGTTTGGTCACCTAATTGTGCGCCAATAGGGAGAAATCCTTATCGGAAAGCCCCCTCTTTCCTTGGAATGATCTGGTTGTTAAATTTTGTGAGTTATAATATTAATGATGAATAAGTTCGTGTTGATTAAAGATGAAATTGATATTTTCCATTGTGTTGGGATTATTAGTGTTATCGACATTTATCTCGATAATAATTTATTTCTGGAGGTTATATTGACCAATCGGGTAATTAATCGGATAAGTGAGCAATTAATTGCTATTAATTCACATGCTTATAACTATTGATTCACATGCATGTACTATTAGGGGAGGTGGTGCAAGATTAATTATACTTGCATGACTAAATTAAAAATAGAGGTATAGATGAAGGTACTATACCGTAACTATTTTTTTCACATGTATAAAACTATTGATTCACATGAATGTACTATTGATTCACATTCATGTACTATTAGGGGAGGTGGTGCAAGTTTGATAATACTTGCAGGACTAAATTAAAAATGAAGGAAAAGATGAAGGTATTATACTGTAATATTTCGAGCCCCAAAATGTGCAATTATCGAAACTATATTTTCCTATAAATAGAAGCTGTGACGCCCCCAAAATAGGTATACATCACCCATCTTGAGTCTCAAAATACATGGTACAAAATTCAAATATAACTTAATATTGCAACTGTCGTGTAGAATACGACAAGACATAACTGAAAGTTTTAATAAGAATATTGTCATCTAGACAATATCCACACTCAATGGAGTCCTCATTACATTTATTGTCATACTATTTAACAGAATAGTGAGGACTACTAATGCTATCATCTGGACCGTCACTCCGTTCCCCGACTAGTCCCAGCTACGTTTTCATTTCCTGAAGAGAACAGTGAAAGAAAGGGTGAGCTCAACTAGCCCAGTAAGAAATATTATGACTAAGATAATGCAGAATAATTTATCGTTAGCCTTCAACAGTGTTAAACTGATAAAATATAATAAACATCAAGTTTAACTGCAGCGGAACAAGCATTCCATTAGAAGAGTCAAGTAGAGAATAAAATCTACTATCTTCTATGATTTAAAAGGTTTTTCATCACTTTTATCGCTGAGACTCAGCTTAATAAATAAACCACATCATCCTCAAGACTACTACCGAGGATATTCATTAGTATCACGACCAAAAATTATCCATGCACTACGGGCCAATGATATTCGTGTATTCATCAATGGTCATGATCATGCCAACAACTGTCCATCAATGCACTACGCCCAATGAGCATTTTTACCACATCATTTGTAACATTACGGTCATGATTATACCGAATAATCCCTGGTCATAATCATACCAAGTCCATCTATGCACTACAGGCCACAGATGACTTTCAACATATTATAAACATGAGGATGATGACAATTCAATAAAACAAGTTCAAGAATAAATTTTAAAAATTTATAAGTTAATTTATCCTGAACTCAATAAAGTCCAAATTGTCAACATGATATTGTTTTATGGAGTAAAATTTAAGAATTCTCAGAAGAATATTTCCATGAAAAGATAATGGATGAAGTGCAAATATCAAGGATATTCCACTAATTTCATGGAGTATAGAAGCCAAAACTTTAAGCAATTGAGTATAATAGAATATATGAAACCACAAATGGATTTTTGCCGCCATGCGGTAATCCACGTAGACAGATTATTCCAACAAAATAATAAAGAATGGAATAACAGAAGAATCCACCAAACGTGCGTAATCCGCACAGATAGGTTATTCCAACAGAATAATAAAGAATGGAACCAGGTGTAACACCCCCTTCCCGAAAAGGAAAGAGAGGTCACGTGCAAAGCACAACAAACCTCAAAATTAGTAAACAGAACACTAATAACATCAAAATATTAATAATGATATCCATCAATGAAGTACTAAATATAATTCTCCAACTAGAATTAAAATAATCAAAACAAAAAATTTAATCAACCTAGATGGTCAAGGCAACACTCTCATCACACTAGCCCTTAATCACCCCTGCAAACTTGATGGAAGAAAAACACGGCATGAGCCAATTGCCCAGTACGGATACAGATATATACAAAAGATATACAAAAATAATTGAGACAAAATACTGAACAAAGCCTCAAGTGTAAATACAGACAAAAATATATTCTCCAAAGATCTGAATGGAATATATCTGAATAAATAAAATTAACGAAACCAATAGAAGAATAAATAAATAACGAACTGGAGTAACTAACTCAATGAATTGAACTGAACAGAAACAAAAAAAAAACTAATACAATGAAATAATAGGCTGAATCAAATGGTTGAGTTTTATTTCATACCGAGTGAGCTCAGAAATATACATTGCCACACAGGCAAGTCAAAACAATGCTACATAGGCAAGTCAAAATAATGCCACACAAGCAAGTCAAATGATGCCACACGGGCAAGTCAAATGATGCCACACAGGCAACCAAAATGATGCCACACAGGCATATCACACATTGGACCGCGAATCCAAATGTATGCAAATCGAATAGGTGTGTTTGGCACAACATCACAAATTCGCAGAACAAAAAACTAGGGTTAACCCATACGCCTCCCAAAACAAAACACCAAATGGCCCACTTCCTCCGGAGCTCAAAACGGAGACGCCGTGGACTAATCATACCGCCACGAAAAGTGTCATGCCTCTCGTGCCAAGACGACATGCATGTGGTACCCCCACAGGTGGTTATAGCTCGATTATACCCTACGGTATATTCTAACAAAAATACTATGTCACAACACATTCGACATAATACCAACAAAAGGGTTCTATATGTACATGCTGAACCAAATCAAATTATAGTCACAAGATCTCAAAAAAAGAAGGTAGCAACATGTACCGCTCTATAATTATCAAAAATAAATACTAAACATGATATCCTAATTCAAAGAGTACAAATACGAGTCATATATATCAACTCCAAAATGAAACTATATATGAATTTCACAAGAAATAATTATGTGAAATAATAACTAAATTCGAAATAAGGGACAAAACGAACAAATCAAATTTAACAAGAATGTCGCTGAAAGAGTATGAAATCCGTACCTGATACTTCCAAACCATTTATAGCACACTCCACAAAATGTTACCCTCAAATGCCAAAGATATCAAATACGAAACATTATTCACCACTTAAACATATTCACCTCAAATTAAAAATAATCCAAACTAATAATTCTAAAATAATTCATAATTTATTTAATATGCCTTTAATCATCGCCTTATATCAATTATTAATACTCCAAATTTATATTTCAAATATAACTCTTTAAATTCCCTCCACCCGATCTAATAAAAAGTAATAATAATACAATTATAAGTTACCTACTAATATAAATTATATTAATATGAAATTATTTTCCCAACTACATCAAGTTACAATACAAACTCAAATTAAATTATATTAATCATTTAATAATTAATTCTCTTTTTATTTTGACAATCAAGATATCTTGTATATATATATATTTACATAACTTTCGATCATTCTTTTATTGGTTCTATGATTTCATATGTACAAAATCCTTATTATTTGTGTGCATGTGAACTTAAGCTTTTTGTTGTTATATATATACTCCCTCATTTACCAATTTATAAAGTACACTCAATAATAATACTAATATATATATATATATATATATAATAAAACTATATATAATGATATATATATATATAAAACCTCATGAATAATGAATATATATTATATATATATATATATATATATATATATATATATATATATATATATATATATATAAATCACAACTATGATTTCATAATTGTAAGTTTTTTTTTTTTACATAACCATTTTTATATATATATATATATATATATATATATTCATGATCGATTTCATTCCATGAACCTCGCTATTTATATATATAAATTAGTACTTTTCATTCCAAAAAAAAAAAAGTTGCACATGGATCATTACTATTATATTTCTCTCCCTATATAGCCCCTGACATAGCAATCAAAAGTATCCCAATACAATAAAAGCATACCTGAGATTTCTTTTCTTCCGTAGAGCCGCACAAGTCTTCCTCCTCTCTTTCCCTCAATTTGTATAATGAAATAAAATTAGGTCGAGCTGTTTATTAACTAAGAGACCTTTTTTTTTAATAAACTTCTAATTAGGTTCAAATAATAATAAGGCCCAAATTGTACTAAATTAATTTACCCATCTCTTATTAATATTTATTAGCCCACACAAATTAAATAACTAGTTTGACCCAATTAAATGACAAAGTCCAAACAATATGTTTTAAGAATATAAATTTAATATATATATTTTTCGGGATATTACATTACCTCCCCCTTAAAAAGGATTCCGTCCCCGGAATCAAAAGAGTAATAAAGATTTACTTGACATTAAAGAGGTGATGATACTCTTGCCGAATAGTCTCTTCCTTCTCTCATGTAGCCTCCCGCTCCGAATGATTTTACCACAAGACTTTAACAAAAAGAATTGTCTTCCTCAATTTTAATTTAATCGCTTATTTAATATCTACTAATGTAATTTAACTTGCCAAACAAAACAAGGAAGAAAAAAAAATCACTTACCTTTTCTAATTTGAATACAATTGTATAAAATAAAATTAATTAAAAAAAATATGGGTTATTACATTTTTCACCCCTTAAAAATAATTCCGTCCTCGGAATTCAAATAAGCTACAAAAAAAAATAAAACAAATTAGTTATGACGTAGCGCCACCATTTGTAACGATCAACGCGGATAAGTCATCGGTCCACGTAATTATCAATGTATTTGTAAAAGATTCGTCAGCTACCGTGCCAAGCCTTGGTAAGGTTCTTCGCGTTGCATCAAATTAGATCACATGATCCACCGTTGGTGCGGGCCGTCGCTAATATCTTTGAGTTTAATTTTTGTAAACGCATTTTCTTGAACATAATTCAAAATCACAAAAATTTCTCTTCATCCAAATACGATTCAAATACCCAAAATATTTAAAATTATTTTTAATTCGTAAAACGTTTATGTTTCACACATGACAAAGATTTAACAAATTATTTTTATTTAATTTTACATAAATTCATGCAAAACTCTAAGGGCATCAGATAAACGAAACAACTTAAATTATATCACCAACTCTCACTAAGTCCTCAAGAGTTTCAAAATATCATAACCTAGAATTAAATTAGTTCTCAAATAATATTTCACCAAAAATATATTACTACTAAGATCTCTTTATCACCATACCAAACTCCAAATCATATATCCTACTATCTGAATAAACAAACTATAGCTTTCAAAATCTCTTAAAGATTCATCACTTATTATATATCTAATCATTTAATGAATCAATCATTCCCTTAATGCAAATCTTAACCCAATAAATTCCAAGATCTCCTCATACCATCACTCAAAATTTTATATAAGATAACTCCAATATTCTATTAGGAAATAATCGCAAAATTCATTACTCCAAAAGATTAATCTAGTTACCTCGAATCTCTACAACAACTCAAAATTACCAGAGATCCCTTGTACTTAATAGTTTCCACTTTATCATATTATCCCACCGATTCACATACCTCAAATTATTCACAACTTAACAAAAATCAGAATCTAACTCAAATCAAATCCTCAATTCCAAAATTATAATAATTTGTAATTACCCGAAATAATTCTAACAAATAATTCTCCAATATCAAAATTCGCTGATACAAATGCCCATATCATAATCGTATAATAATTTCTTAACTGAACAAAATATGACATTCTTCTTCTTAATGATAAAATCACAATCCTTAACTAATATTATTGCTCCAACGCATAACAATAATAATCTTAACAAATTATCTCGCCTCTCTCAAATCAACTACAACTCAAGGAGCTAAAAACACTTGGTCAAAATTAAGACCAACCAAATAGAGAACAAAATCAAATCAAACTCTTACGTCTTCCCAGTGATTTACCCACACTCACAGGTCAAACCTAAATAGGTTTTCTACAAGAAAGAACCTAAGCTTTGATACCATCTCTGTAACACCCCCTTCCCGAAAAGGAAAGGGAGGTCACGTACAAAGCACAACAAACCTCAAAATTAGTAAACAAAACACTAATAACATCAAAATATTAATAATGATATCCATCAATGAAGTACTAAATATAATTCTCCAACTAGAATTAAAATAATCAAAACAAAAAATTTAATCAACCTAGATGGTCAAGGCAACACTATCATCACACTAGCCCTTAATCACTCCCTTGCAAACTCCGCTTGGGAAGAAAAATACAAGATGAGCCAATTGCTCCAAGACGGATACAGAGATACAAAAGATATACAAAGATATACAAAAATAATTGAGACAAAATACTGAACAAAGCCTCAAGTGTAAATACAGACAAAAATATATTCTCTAAAGATCTGAATGGAATATATTTGAATAAACAAAATTAACGAAACCAATAGAAGAATAAAGAAATAACGAACTGGAGTAACTAACTAAATGAATTGAACTGAACAGAAACAAAAAAAAACTAATACAATGAAATAATAGGCTTAATCAAATGGTTGAGTTTTATTTCATACCGAGTGAGCTCAGAAATATACATTGCCACACAGGCAAGTCAAAACAATGCTACATAGGCAAGTCAAAATAATGCCACACAAGCAAGTCAAATGATGCCACACAGGCAAGTCAAATGATGCCACACAGGCAACCAAAATGATGCCACACAGGCATATCACACATTGGACCGCGAATCTAAATGTATGCAAATCGGATAGGTGTGTTTGGCACAACATCACAAATTCGCAGAACAAAAAACTAGGGTTAACCCATACGCCTCCCACAACAAAACACCAAATGGCCCACTTCCTCCGGAGCCCAAAACGGAGACGCCGTGGACTAATCACACCGCCACGGAAAGTGTCATGCCTCTCGTGCCAAGACGACATGCATGTGGTACCCCCACAGGTGGTTATAGCTCGATTATACCCTACGGTATATTCTAACAAAAATACTATGTCACAACACATGCGACATAATACCAACAAAAGGGTTCTATATGTACATGCTGAACCAAATCAAATTATAGTCACAAGATCTCAAAAAAAGAAGGTAGCAACATGTACCGCTCTATAATTATCAAAAATAAATACTAAACATGATATCCTAATTTAAAGAGTACAAATACGAGTCATATATATCAACTCCAAAATGAAACTATATATGAATTTCACAAGAAACAATTATGTGAAATAATAACATAAATTCAAATAAGGAAACAAAACGAACAAATCAAATTTAACAAGAATGTCGCTGAAAGAGTACGAAATCCGTACCTGATACTTCCAAACCATTTATAGCACACTCCACAAAATGTTACCCTCAAATGCCAAAGATATCAAATACGAAACGTTATTCACCACCTAAACATATTCACCTCAAATTAAAAATAATCTAAACTAATAATTCTAAAATAATTCATAATCTATTTAATATGCCTTTAATCATCGCCTTATATCAATTATTAATACTCCAAATTTATATTTCAAATATAACTCTTTAAATTCCCTCCATCCGATCAAATAAAAAGTTATAATAATACAATTATAAGTTACCTACTAATATAAATTATATTAATATGAAATTATTTTCCCAACTACATCAAGTTACAATACAAACTCAAATTAAATTATATTAATCATTTAATGATTAATTCTCTTTTTATTTTGACAATCAAGATATCTTTGTTATATATATATTTACATAACTTCCGATCATTCTTTTATTGGTTCTATGATTTCATATGTACAAAATCCTTATTTGTGTGTGTATGTGAACTTAAGCTTCGTTATTGTTATATATATACTCCCTCATTTACCAATTTATAAAGTACACTCAATAATACTAATATATACATATATATATATATATATATATATATAAATATCTATATATAATGATAATATATATATATAAAAACCCCTCAAGTAAATGATAATATATATAATATATATATATATATATATATATATAATAAATCATCAACTATGATTTCATACTTGTTATGTTTTTTTTTTTTAGATAACCATTCTTTTTATATATATATATATATATTATATATATATTCATGATCGCCATTCCATGAACCTTGCTATTTATATATATAAATTAGTACTTTTCATTCCAACAAAAAAAAAAGTTGCACATGGATCATTACTATTATATTTCTCTCTATATATAGCCCCGACATAGCAATCAAAAGTATCCCAATACAATAAAAGCATACCGAGATTTCTTTTCTTCCAGTAGAGCCGCACAAGTCTTCCCTCTCTTTCCCTCAATTCAGTATAATGAAATAAAATTAGGTCGAAATGTTTATTAACTAAGAGGCCTTTTTTTAATAAACTTCTAATTAGGTTCAAATAATAATAAGGCCTAAATTATACTAAATTAATTTACCCATCGCTTATTAATATTTATTAGCCCACACAAATTAAATAACTAGTTTGACCCAATTAAATGACAAAGTCCAAACAATATGTTTTAATAATATAAATTTAATATATATATTTTTCGGGATATTACACGGATCACGCAGAACTCAAGTAACTTGCATGCATGTGATATTCCAATGTAATAATAAAGAATGGAACAGTAAATGCGCGTAATACGCACAGACAAGATGTTCTAATAGAATAATAAAGAATGGAACCAGGTCATGCGTAATCAGCACAGACAGGATATTCCAACAGAATAATAAAGAATGTAATAACAAAAGAATTCACCAGGCATGCGATGTATCGCATGCATGCATGTGTTATTCCAACAGAATAATAAAGAATGGAATAACAGAAGAATTTCACAATGTATGCGGTACTTCACATAGACATGTTATTCCAACATAATAATAAAGAATAGAATAACAACCCTGACGAGTATTGAAAGAAAATACCTCTCTTCATGAATACGAAAGAATAATACCCTTACCTTAAAAAAGAAGAGTATTCGACCTGTAGGGAAGGGGATATACTTGAAGAAAATTTGCACTAATTTCTATGCTCAAAGCTTTCTTAAACTCTAAAGAAATACGCCAAGATTATGAAGGAGAATTCTCCGAACTTCGGTGTGATTTTCAATTCTAACTAAGCATCCTATTTATAGGAGAATAGAAAGGATACTATCTTTGCACTATGCAATAAAATATAATATATTCTATTTATAATCAAATAAAACAAAACTTTATAAAAAGTATTACATTTTATATAAAAAAGTTTTTACTATGTAAACACTATGCGAGCATTTATACAAATACTATGTATAATAAAATATAATATATTTTATTTAAAATCTAATAAAACAAATAACTTTATAAAAGTATTCTATTTTATATAAAAAGATTTTACTATGCAAATACTATGCATAATAAAATATAATATATTCTATTTAAAATCTAATAAAACAAATAACTTTATAAAAGTATTCTGTTTTATATAAAAAGTTTTTGTTTTATTACATTTATAATAATAATAATAAAACAAACTTTATCATCATTATTATAAGTCACAATATTAATCGACCAAGTCATTCCCAGGAGAGATGGGGCTTTCAAATAAGGATTTCTCCCTATTGGAGCGCAATTAGGTGACCAAACCTCTCATTGACAGAACTTCTAGACATCGTTAATATTGCTAATAATAATTGTGACACCCCCAAAGTAGGTATACATCACCTATTCTGAGTCGCCAAATACATGGTATAGAATATAAATATAATCTTAATTATACAACAAGAGAGCTGTGAGTTTAAATACAAATATTGTCTTCTAGACAATATCCACTCTCAGAATGAGTCCTCATTACATTTATTGTCACACTATTTAATAGAATAGTGAGGACTACTAGCTAATACTATCATCCGGACCATCACTCCGTTCCCCGACTCGTCCCACCACGCGTTCTCATTTCTCAAGAGAACGGTGAAAGAAAAGGGTGAGCTCAACTAGCCCAAAGAAGAAATATTATGACTAGGATAATGCGTAATAAATTATCATTAGCCTTCAACAAGATGTTAAACCGATAAAATATAACAAACATCAAGTTTAATCTGCATGTGAACAAGCAATCCATTAGAAGAGTCAAGTATGTAATAAAATCTACTACCTTCTATGATTTAAAAGGGTTTTCATGACTTTTATCATCGAGACTCAACTTAATAAATAATCCACATCATCGAATCACCCACACTACTTACCAAGGATATTCTTTAGTATCACGACCACAATTATCCATGCGCTACACGGGCCAAGAATATTTGTGTATTCATTAATGGTCATGATCATGCCAACAACCATCCATCAATGCACTACGGGCCAATGAGGACTTTTACCACATCATTTGTAACATTACGATCATGATTACACCGAATAATCCCTGGTCATAATCATACCAAGTCCATCTATGCACCACAGCCACGAGATGACTTTCAAAAAATATAAATATGAGGATGAAGACAATGATATAAGAATTCAATAAAACAAGTTCAAGAATTAATTTATCCAGAACTAATAATGTCCAAATTGACAACATGATATCGCTCAGGCAAAGAAAATTCAAGAATGCTCGTAAGAATATTTTCATAAAAAGATCTATCGGACGAAGCGCAAATATCAAGAATATTCCACTAATTTCATGGAGTATAGAAGTCAAAACTTTAACTAAGCGAGTATAATAAGAAATGGAATAACAAAAGAAATCACCGTGCATGCGATAGAATCATGAGCAAAAGTTATTCCAATGTAATAATAATTAATGGAACCGGTCCCACAAAACGCATAGACAAGATATTCCAACGAGTAATAATAAAGCGGAATCAGTCCGACGTAAAATGCATGTATATGATATTCCAATGTAATAATAACAAATGGAATAATGTAAGAATTTTACCAAGTATAGGGTAGCATGCAGTACAAAAGTTATTCCAAATGAATAATAAATAATGGAATAATGTAAGTTCTCTTCATGAATACAAAAGAAATAATACCCCTTACGAGTACAACAAATAATATTCCCTACCTTAAGAAGAAGAGTAATCAGATATATATGTAGTGAAGTTGAGAATAATTTCTTTATTCTCTATAGTTTTATCTCTAGAGTTTACGTGAATTGTAAGAAAATAATGAAGGAATGAGCTTCTATTTATAGGAGAATGGAAGGATACTATTTAGAAAAATAATTCACGAATTTGTCTATAATAATGTTTCAAATTGAAAATCACAAGGAAGAAATGAATATCGACGTCAAATTTTTCAACAAAATCATATAAAATAAATTTTTATAATATATAAATATATAAACACATGTTTATAAACAAAAAACTAGCCCCCACCCGACAATTCTCTAGATTTTCTTCCCCCCATATTTCCTTCTTCAATCATGGGCCCCGTATGTTCCTCCACTAACAAATCACCATCACAGTGGATCCCATCATAATATTTATTGAATAACTTTTTTCAGACTATTTTGAAAAATTGGGTAAATAGGGTCCATAAAATAAGTAAAATTTACAACAATTACTATAGCAATAATTGAACAAAACCGAGTGACTTCTCACGTAAGCATCAATAATCAATACCCGTGCTACTACGCAACCACGCCAGATTATTATACTTTTAACACCGGGTGTTTCAACGATTAACAGTAAAACTTCCGTAGTTATTTTCATTCATAAAGTATTTTTGTCATTTTCTCAATCCGATAATAATTTCGTTAGGGTCCACCAATGATTGTGTCGTTGTATTTAATATTCCTGTTAAAACGAATATTCCCCGACCAATCGAATATTATATAACAACTTGCGTACTTTACAAAGTTTATAAATATTACCCACAACTATAACATTATATCAATTTCACTCCAAAATAATATTTATAGAAAATTCATTTTTATTCAAAAAGTTGGGGTTTTACAATCTCCCCTTCTTATGAAATTTCGCCCTCGAAATTAGGGTACGTACCTGGTATGTCGAAGAGGTAAAGATACCTTGACTTCATTTAGAAGTCTAACTCCCAAGTCATTTCCTCAACATCGTGGTTTCTACATAAAACTTTGACTTGAGGTATAACCTTGGAGTGTAGAATATGTTCCTTCTTATCCAAGATTTGAACAGGAACCTCTTCATACGTTAAATCTTCCGTTATTTCGTCCGGTTCCAACTCAATAATGTGGTTCGGGTCTTCCACATATTTACGTAACATGAATATGTGAAAAACGTTATGAACATGAGACATACTTGGCGGTAAAGTTTAGTCTATAGCCACAGTTCCTACTCGATCAAGGATTAAAAATGGGCCGATGAATCGAGGATTGAGCTTTCCTCTCTTTCCAAATCTCATAACTCCTTTCCATGGAGCAACACGTAACAACACATGATCTCCTATATCGAATTCCACGTCCTTTCGATGAAAATCAGCATAACTCTTTTGTCGATCTTGTGAGGTTTTTATACGTTGTCGAATCGTTTGAATCTTTTTCGTAATCATACGTACCAACTCCGGTCCCAACAACATTGCTTCACCCACCTCATCCCAGCATACTCGAGAACGACACTTTCTTCCATACAACGCCTCGAATGGAGCCCGTTAATGCTTGCTTGATAACTGTTGTTGTAGGAAAACTCCAACAACAGTAAGAACTTGTCCCAACTTCCCTTGAAGTCAAGGACACAGAGTCTTAATAAATCTTCACTACAAAAAAATGGGACTTTAGCAACGATTTTTTGGGCAACGACTTTATAAGTCGTTGGTAAAAGTATATGTTTAGTGTGAAATTTTGTCGTTAAGATTGTGATTGTGTCGCTTTCACTTTTTACAACGAAATTCATAAGTCGTTGCAAAATTTCGTTGCTAATTCATTGACGGGAAAAAATTTCGTTAGAAATTCGTTGCAAAATTTTCGGCCACTTGATTTCCCGTCATTGTGGGCAACGAAAGTTTTTTTATTGCTAAAAATGGGGCTTTAAGTAACGATTTTTTTCAAGCAATGACTTTATAAGTCGTTGCTAAAAGTGTATGTTTAGCAACTAAACTTGTCATTCGTTGCTTGATTGTGTCGCTTTCACTTTTTGTAACAAAATTCATAAGTCGTTGCAAAATTTGAAAACAAAATTAGTTGCAAAATTTCTAACCACTGATTTCTTTCATCGTGGGCAAATGAAAAAAATTTTGTTGCTATATTTTAGATTCATTTAATATGGACCACATTCATGGCAATAATTTTTATTTTCACGTTGATATCTTATACAACTTTTTGCAATGACTATTAAAATGTTGCCTTAAATTAAGATCATCCCAATAAACATGTTTTTGTAAGACAATATTCGTTATTCGGAGAATTGTCAAAAAATATTTATATTTTGTATTTAAAAATTATATCCAAATGCAAAACATATTCGAACCTGTGACCTATCATGTGTTACTTTGGTCATTTGACCGTTGGAGCAACATAAGTTATCTGTTAATATCTTCCAAGGATTAATATTTATATCAAAACATGAGATTTCCCCCATATATTCCTTTCTTCTCCTTCACTACATACCATTAATATAATCTCAAGAAGTTATATAATAATAATAATAATAATAATAATAACAACAACAACAACAACAACAACAATAATAATAATAATAATAATAATAGTACTAATAACAACAATAATAAAAATAATAATAATAACAATAATAATAATAATAAAATTGCACCAATAGTGTGTAAGTTTTTTTTAACTCCCATTTTTCAAATTCTCCTTTTTCGACTTGTAATTTTTTATAATCAAATATTAATTTCTCTTTATATCTTGTATTAGAGGGTGTTTGGCAATGACTTATAAGTTGGTTAAACTAAGTTATAAGTCATTTGTTATTATTTAGTGTTTGACAATAACTTAAATTTTAACTTTTTTTACTTATAAGTTATTATTAAAATTTTTCATGCTCCACGTGCTATATTTTTTATTATTATTACTATTACTATTATTATATTTACTATTATTATTATATTTACTATTATTATTACTATTATTATTATTACTATTATTATTATTAGAATAATTATTACTAATCTTATAATTATTATTTTATTATTATAATAATTATAATTATTACTATTATTATAATTTCTATTATTATTATTATTATTATTATTATTATTATTATTGTTGTTGTTGTTGTTGTTGTTGTTATTATTATTATTATTATTATTATTATTGTTACTATTATTATAATAATTATTACTATTACTATTATTATTGTTATTATTTTTGTTATTATTATTACTATATAATAATAATAATAATAATAATAATTATTATTATTATTATTATAATTATAATAATTATTATAATTGTTAGTATTAATTATAATTATTATTACTATAATAATTATTATTATAATAATTATAATAATAATTATTACAATAATTATAATAGTACTAATAATAAAAAAGCCTGGCCCGACCTCTGGGCTTTTTGAAAAATAAAATAACGACCTCTGGGCTTTTTGAAAAATAAAATAAAATAATGCACTCATTGAGAATTGAACTCAAGACCTCCCACACTGCTTAAACAAATGCTCAAACCAACTAAGCTATAAGGATTTTTTATTATAAAGTCGGGTTCTTAATACACTAAAAAATACTAAAAATACTAATTACATATTTACATCAAATACTAAAAATACTAATTAAAAAAAAACTAAAATACTAAAAAATTGAAATAATTATAAACTAACAATAATAATAATAATAATTATTATTATTATTACTTTATTTTATTATTATTATTATTATTAGTTGTGACGCCCCAAAATAGGTATACATCACCCATTCGAGTTGTCAATACATGGTATGTAAACAACTACAACTTTATTATTACAACAATAAAAGCTGTGAGTTTGAATACAATATTATCTTCTGCACAATATCTATACTCAAATAAATCCTCATCACATTTATTGATACATTATTTTACAAAAATGGTGAGGACTACTAAACAACTCTCTAGAACCTTCATTCCATACCCCGACTCGTACTCGCTATATTCTCGCCTCCTGAGAAGAAAAATGGAACAAAAAGGAAAAGGGTGAGCTCAACTAGCCCAGTAAAGAATATTATGACTAAGATAATATACAACAAATTATCGTTAGTCTTCAACAGGAAAAATCTAATAAAATACAATAGACAACAAATTTTAAATCAATATTCGCAGCGGAAATAATAATTCATTAGAAGAGTTAAGTAGAGAATGCAAACTACTATCTTCTATGTATGAATTAAAAGTTCATCGTCTATCTTTTATCCCTGTAACATCAACCAATATATATCTGGAATCAAATATTCATCTTTGCACTACAGGCCAAAGATATTCATCAGTTGGTCATGTTCATCTAAACACCTGTTCATCTTTGCACTACTACGGGCCAAAGATATTCTTCGAAATCATTCATTCATCTTTGTACTACGTGCCAAAGATATTCAATAATATCATCATTTAAGATCGAGGATGATGAAAATATTTTTAAAGAAACGAATCCGATTGAAACAAAATGACAAGAATTAAGGATTAAGGATTCGTATTTTATTTTATCCATGTCCAAAAAAACCTCAAAAATAATTATAGTGGTGTAAAATTCAAGAATGATCAAAACATGGATACAATCAAAGCTAGTATCCACAATAGATATTTTAGATGAAAAGGAAAATTTTTATTTTTCTATGAATAGGCCAGTGATTCGTAAATAAGTGTCGTATCACGTGAATAGTCGCAGTATAACGTGAATAGTAACTCTCACACCAAAAGTTCCAAATTTGATAAAAACTTTAGATCGATATTTGAAGATAATGATATTGAAGAAATAATATCATTACGAAAAAAAAATAATATCCCTTACCTCACAAAGACATGATTTCTAGTTGAACACCAGGATATAAAGCTATGACTTGAACTTGCACCAGTATAGCAATACTCAAAGTATACTCAAAATACTCACAAGAATACGCTCGATAATATAGAGAGAGAAAACTTCAATTTCTGGTGTAATTTTCAATTCTAACCTAAGCACCCTATTTATAGGAAAATACTTAGAATACCAAAGCAGAAAATTTAATATAATATTAATATATATAATAAATCTTCTACGCCATCCTACCAGCTGATCTCAAACACCTAACACATGTCCATAAACAACAAAAACGTTTTTCTAAATAAAAATAATTAAAACTTCCAAAAATTAATTATTTCAGAGCTTTGGAACTTCAATAATTCATAATAAATAGCTCTTTTGTCAGAAAATTCGAATCTCGCGACTTTTTATAGGAAATTCAATTCTCTACAACTTTACAGAAGAAAGATTTTCCAAATTCCAAACAAAAATTGACCGAAATCCACAAAGCAGGCGATTTTACGTGCTATAATCAAATTTCAAATCAATAAATGGGGTCCAATGAGCATGTTTAACATGTTTTAAACATTTATTGCAATAAAATACTCTTCCTCCTCGTATACTCATATATCCCACATTCGTTATAAAAATATCACCATTATTATATTATTAAAATATAATAATATATTTAAATGAATTATTTTATCGTAAAAAGATAAAATTTCAATTTTCAACAATTGTCACATTAAAATTTTCTCCATCTATATCCACATAAAATCAATATTTTTCTCATCATATGAATCAATAATTAATTATTCACAAATAATATTACAGAATCACAATATTGATAATCGCGAGCTTCGTCGGAAAGAGGGGCTTTCCAATAAAGATTTCTCTCTTCTTCTTAAGGCAATTAGGTGACCAAACCTCTCCTTAGATGTAACTTTCTAGACATTGCCAATAATGTTATCCAATAATATTATTCAGATAATATGAATTATTGTCTCAGATAATGGAAAATTGTGTAATGACAATTTATCAAACAACGGTAATATAAAATATCAATGCAGCAATTATTGAATCAATAAAATAAAATATTGAACAATACCATCGTAACCATTAATGAAAGTAGTGCCTTCACGTAAGAATCAATAATTGGTGCAATACCGCGTCTTCTACCGTGTTTTAACCAATCGAGTATTTTAACAAGATTAACGATAACAACTACGCTTTGTTATTTTTAAACAACTTATATTTGTCGCTTTTTCTTCATCCAATCGCTTTTTCGTTATGGGGCCCACACATGGCATGTCACTAGTCATACTAATATCCCCGACAAAGATTGAATATTCCACTACCAAAACGAATATTCCCCAACAACAATGAATATTTTATAACCACTTGCTTAATTTGAAATATTTGCAGTATTTTACCCCTAACTATCCACATTAATCAAATCAACCCTTACTATTTCAAAATAATAAATAGAAAATTAAATTTCATTAATAATAAGTTGAGGGTCTTACATTAGTACTATTATTATTATTATTAGTACTATTATTATTATTATTATTATTATTATTATTATTATTATTAGTATTATTATTATTATATATTATTATTATTATTATTAATATTATTATTATTATTATTATTATTATTATAATAATAATAGTACTAATAATAATAATAGTACTAATAATAATAATAACAATTAATAACATTAATAATAATAATAGTATTACTACTACTACTACTACTAATAATAATAATAATAATAATAGTACAAATAATAATAATAATAGTACTACGACTAATAATAATAATAATAACAACAACAACAACAACAATAATTAATAATAATAATAGTAGTAATAATAATTATACAATAATAGTAATAATAATAATAATAGTAGTAGTAGTAGTAGTAGTAGTAGTAGTACTACTACTACTACTACTATTCCTACTAATAATAATAGTATTAATAACAATAATAATAATAATAATAATAATAATAATAATAATAAATGGGAGACATATATGTTAGTCTCAGGAGGCACAATAGATCTAGAAGGGGGTTGAATAGATCTTTTTATTTCAAATACTTTTACGGTTTATGTTGATTGTTCATATTTAAGTATATGACAAATATAAGAATCTTTTCAAACAAATGGAATAAGTAAAAGATTCCCTTCATTGATATATTCGTAATCATGCATACATTGTTTCGTTGGGTTAGTTTAGTTATAAGCGGTTAGAACATACATAGTAGTTATAATGCTTATGTACATAATGTAAATGACATAATGTAAAAGACACCTGGGTTTTAAGTGGTTCGAGACTCAAGCTCCTAATCCACTCTTCCGCTTTCAACTAGCGTGATTTCTACTAAGGAAAGGCAAGACGTGAATCTCTACGATTCCTTCAAGGCTAGTGACCTTGGGACTTCATTCACTAAGAACTCTTGAGGCCGTGACCTTGGGACTCCTCTAGTTCCTAGAACTCTTCAAGCCCAAAGAGCTTGGAACTTCATTTAGTCCCTTTGGACAAGGACCCTTTGGCCTCGCTTTGTTTAGTCCCTCCAGGACAAGGACCCTCTTGGTCTCGCTTCATTTAGTCCCTCGGACAAGGACCCCTCAGCCCCACGCTTCGTTGAGTTGTTTGTTTGTTGTTGTTGGAGTCGGTCTTTGAGTTGCTAAGATGTCTTCATGCTCAACATCTTCTATCCTTAGCAACTTGGCTTGATCATCCTTGAAGAGCGGTTGAGTATTGCATGATGCTCGACTTCTTAGGTTGCTCAACTACTCCCGGATGACCCTTGATGAAGCGCCTTGAAGATCATTCTTCTTGGTACTTGATGGTCGCATACATGAGAGGCTTCTAAGATGATCAGTAAGTGTGACGCCCCAAAATAGGTCCATTACATCCAACCCATTCTCGAGTCGCCAAATACATGGTACGTAAATAACTACAACTTTATTCATACATTTGTCGTGCAAAATACGACAACATATATACTGTGAGTTTAAATACAATTATTGTCTTCTAGACAATATACATACCCAAATAAATCCTCATCACAATTATTTATACATTATTTTATAAAAATGGTGAGGACTACTAAACAACTCTCTTTATAACCATCATTCCATACCCCGACTCGTACTCGCTACATTCTCGCCTCCTGAGAAGAAAAAATGGAACAAAAAGGAAAAGGGTGAGCTCAACTAGCTCAAGAAGAATATTATGACTAAGATAATATACAACAAATTATCGTTAGTCTCCAATAGGAAAAATCTAATAGAATACAATAGACAACCGCTTTTAAATCAACAATCTGCAGTGGAAACAACAATTCATTAGAAGAGTTAAGTAGAGAATGCAAACTACTATCTTCTATATATGAATTTAAAAGTTCATCGTCGATATTTTATCCCCAGTAACATCAATCAATATATATCCGAATCAAATATTCATCTTTGCACTCAGAGCCAAAGATATTCATCAGTTGGTCATGTTCATCTAAACACTGTTCATCTTTTGTACTACGGGCCAAAGATATTAATCAAGAGGTCATGTTCATCTCAACACATGTTCATCTTTGCACTACTCTGGACCAAAGATATTAATCGATCAATATATTCATCTTAACACTGTTCATCTTTGCACTACGTGCCAAAGATATTCAAAGTAATATCATCATTTAGGACCGAGGATGATAAAAATATTTTAAAGGAAACGAATCCGGTGAAACAAAAGAACAAATATTAAGGATTCGTATTTTAAACAATCCAAGTTCAAAAATACTTCATAAGTAATCAGAGTGGAGTAAAATTCAAGAATGATCAAAACATGTATACAATCAAAGCTAGTATCCATAATAGATATTTTGGACAAAAAGAAGAAATTTTATTTTTCTATTGAATAAAGGTCAGTATCGTGAATAGTAGTGATATCGTGAATAAGTAACTCTAACACCAAAAGATAGAAATTTTCCAAAAAAACCATCATCACGTTTGTTGAATAGTCCTCGTGAATAGTAACTCGTGAATAGTAACTCGACCATGAAAAGTTCCCAAATTTGATAAAATTTCCAACCAATATTTAAGATAATGATATTGAAGAAATAATATCATTTTCAAATAAAATAACATCCCTTACCTCGAAAGACAGTACTTCTAGTTGAAACACCGGATATAGGCTATGACTTGAACTTGCACCGTATAGAAATACTCAAAGTATACTCAAAATACTCACAAGAATACGCTCGATAATATAGAGAGAGAAAACTTCAATTTCTGGTGTGATTTTCAATTCTAACCTAAGCACCCTATTTATAGGAAAATGTTTAGAACACCAAAGTAGAAAATTTAATATAATATTAATATATTTAATAAATTCTCTACGCCCATCTAGACAATCTGATCTCAGCTATCAACACATGTTAAAGATGCCCACAAACATTTAAAAAACGTTTTTCTTATTTAAATTATTTTAAACTTCCAAAATCAATTATTTGAGCTTTGAACTTCAATAATTCATAATAAATAGCCCTTTTATCAGAAAATTCGAATCTTGCGATTTTTTATAGGAAATTCAATTCTCTACAACTTTACATAAGAAAGTTTTTCCAAATTCCAAACAAAAATTGACCGAAATCCATAAATGGGCGATTTTATGTGCTATAATCAAATTTCTAATAATAATTGTGTCCACCAACACACAAAATATGTGTTAAACATTTAATGCCACAAAAAATACTCTTCCTCCTCATATACTTATATATCCCACATTCATTATAAAAATATCACCGTTTAATATATTATTAAAATAATATATTTAAATGAATTATTTTATCGAAAAAGATAAAATATTAATTTTCAACAATTGTCATTTTAAAATTTTCTCCATCTATATCCACATAAAATCAATATTTTCCTCATCATATAAATCAATAATTAATTATTCACAAATAATATTACAGAATCACGAAGATTTGGCAACCTGTGCCGTTCCTCAGAAAGAGGGGCTTTCCAATAAGGATCTCTCCTCATGGCGCCATGCAATTAGGTGACCAAACCTCTCCTTAGGCAGAACTTTCTAGACATTGCCAATAATGTTATCCAATAATATTATTCAGATAATATGAATTATTGTCTCGATAATGGAAAATCTTGTGTAATGACAATTTATTGAAACAACAATAATATAAAATATCAATGCAAGAATTATTGAATCAATAAAATAAAATAATCGAATACTAATTACAAAGAATAATTATTGAGTAGTGCCTTCTTACGTAAGAATTAATAATTGGTGCAATACTGGCCATCGCTCAACAACAAAAGCAGCGTATTAGTGTGTTTTAACCAATTAGGATATTCCAACAAGATATACTTGGTAATAACTACGCTAGTTATTTATAAATAACTTATATTTGTCGTTTTCTTCATCCAATCGCTTTCAGTTATGGGGCCCACAAAAGATGGCTACATTGTAAATACGAATATTCCCCGACAAGATTTAATATTCCATGACCAAACGAATATTCCCCGACAATAATGAATATTTTATAACCACTTGCTTATTCGAAATATTTGCGTATTTTACCCATAACTATCCACATTAATCAAATCAACCCTTACTATTTCAAAATAATAAATAGAGGAAAATAAATTTCATTTATTAATAATTTGGGGTCTTACAGTAAGATCTTCTGTTAGGTATTTAGAAACTTTCTCATGCTTGTCACCAAGATGGCTTTTGTGATCTCCCTTCTTGCTCCTCGATGCCTTCCCATGATGGACTTGCTAAGATGACTGTAGGCTCTTCTTTATTGTACTTAGAGTCTTCCCATGATGGACATCTAGTTGCATAATTCTCTTTTTCTCTCGTGATTCGAACACTCTTCATGTGTAGTAGAACTCTCACTTCTACATAAGTAGAACTCACACTTCTACTTCTTGCTTGATCCGACTTCCGAGTGTTCTTTGTGGATCGTAGAGTGAGCCTTTGGACTCACTATCACTTGATTAGATCAGTCCACCTTCTCTCCAAAACTCACAACTCCAGCAGCCTTTGATCTTTGAAGCTCTTCTACATCTATACACTTTCCCAATCCTTCCGTTGGAAAGTAGCCGTTGGAGGCTATTCAAATGTCTTCACAGATCTCAAGTTGCTTGAGGTAGACTGCTTGATGTGACATGACATACTTTTTCTGACTCTGCAGTCTACTGTTTCACCTACCCTATCAGATGTATCAGTTTACTATCTTGGGCAGGTTGAAGAATTTATTTCTTCTGATTTCTTGATCAGAGGTTGTCCTTTTGCATCGATGCTCTCAATAAGCACTTGTCCGAATATTACCCTTCAGATTGAACCGTTGCCAATGCTTCGGTCTTCGTATCCGAACTCTGACGATTCGATGCACGCCTTCGTGGGACTGATCGTAGTGTTTCTTGAGTGTTGCTTTCGTTGACTTAGTAGAGTTAACACTACGATCTCAAGAGTGTTGATTGGATCTTCAATGTAGAACACCTCTTCCTCAGATTGTGCGTGCTTCAATACTTCACATTACTTCAATCGTTCTCGATAATGATGGCTTAATTCCTTGCTCGGTCCCCTTCAATATCAAGACACTTGATTTGTGGCGTGTCCAAATTTTGCTTTTTCCTGGTGATCTTCCGCTCACTTATCATCAATGAATTGACCTCGCACTTAATCACTTTAGCTCGCTTCTTCTTGGTGACCAAGATCTCGGTTTACCTTCCATCAGCTCTTTCTTTGTCTGGCAAACACTACGATCCTGGTTGCTTCCAAGATCGTTGTCTTCGCTCTCTTGACAAAGAATCGCATTAGTCGATTTTTCCTTAGTCATTCTTTGAAGTCTTCTTTGAATCATCTTGTGGAAGACTTCATCACGAACGGCCTTTCAACTCAATCTTGATCTTCGATTGGATTGGTGCTTACTTCTTCTGCTAGCCTGCATGCCATTCGTTGAGTGCTCTCTGGTTCCCTTATTGTGGATTGCATCTTTGCAAAGGCCAACCAGAGGCTTCGTACCTTTGGATATTCTAGGAGTGCTCATTCTTTGAGAACCATATCCTCGCTTCTACGATTCGACTTGGCATTGTGAGCACTTCATTTGGAGTCGTAGTTCGCACTCTACGATTGACTTTGGTCAGGCCGACACTACGATCCCGAGATCGAGATCTTGACACTCTACGATTTACGCTTTGTGCTTGTTGTCTTCATCTGATCTTGCCCGACTGATCTCTGATGCACTTAATGGACTCTACGAACTTCAGAGTGTAGTCTACGATCCTCGACTTGGCTTCCGGCATCACTAGGCTCTACGACTCGAGTGTAGTCTACGTTTGGACTTGGCTTTGGCAGATGATCGTTCGGCTCTTAGGCAGGCTGTCTCTACGATTCTGAACATGACTTCCTCAACACACTATGATCCCGAGGAAGCTCTTCTCGATACACTACGATCCTTCTTCGTTTCCTGGCGGTTCATTTAACTCCGAGATCTACTATCTTGATACTCCTATTACATCTCGATAGCTCCAAGTTAACCTCGACTCTTTGGCGCACTACTTACTTCGTGCAAAGGTTTTCGACGATCGACTAGCCTATCTATTACATCATAAGATCAACCTAACAAGCTCGATCTTTCTATATTTATAGTCATTGTACATCATTTCTTTTTAAGGACTTTACAAAGCTGTTTTGCTTATGTAGGATCAACCTAACATATTTGATCAATTCATTCTAAGTCCTTGTACATATATTTCTATTATCTATCAAAGGACTTTATAGCTTTTCTTTATGCAAAGCATACTTGCGATATTCATTCATTTATATATATCATAATCAAATCATATATTAAATAGGAATATCATTCACATGTTTATTCCTGACAATATCAAATACATCATCATTCATAATTGATCATAAAAATCAATTAAAATTTACTAATATAAATTGTACATATAAAACAATAATCGGACGGAATGATGACGATCGCATATATCGTCCGTTATTTTTGGCCGATACGGCTCGTTATTAGCGACGTGGAGGATGTAAATGTTCTGGGCTTAAAAATTTTCTTAAAGAAAATATTGCTCACAAGTATCAAACTCCAGACCTCTCCAAACTAAAAACCTTATATTCCAACAAAAGCCACTAGACCAACTACCTATTATGCTAGAATTTATGTCACACTAATATTTAAACCACCTAACATCGTTTCTATGCATGTGAAGATGTGATGATACACTTTTTGGTCACTGTACTAGGAATTGTAACAATAATTATAATTATAATAATTATTATTGTAATAACAATAATAAATTTTAAATAATTAAAATAATAATAATAATTAAAATTTTAAATAATAATAAAATAATAATAATAATAATAATTATGGTACTAATCCTGCAAAGCCCGTCAGTATTATTAAAACAAGAGTGATCCGACATATTGTCTGTATTAAATGTCATTGTATATGAATATATGAATTCAAAAAAATTAAAAGGACTCACACATTATTATTCTATCTTATCCATTAGAGTTTAGTTGTAATATGACTTTATTATGAAATTTAACGATAAATATATTGTTTTTCAAAAAAAAAACTAATTGTAATTGTAGTGACTATTTTTAATCATTGAACTCGCAAATCTTTCTATTATAAATATTTGTTATTCGCTAATATACTCATCTTTGTAATTTATTAGATCGATTCTTATACTTATCCATAAGATTTTTTAAATTTAAATTTAATTTTATCGAGTCCTATAACAATAAAAAGAAAGAGTTAACTTTGAGTTTATTTTTTGTTAATTTATGATATCCAAACAACTCAAATTGTAATGTAATTAAAATTTTAAAATATGATTTTATTCTTAATAATATTTTTAAATAATTTATAATATTAAATGTTTTATTTATTAAAATATTAAGTTATAATAATTTAAATTGATAATAAAAAATTATAATAATTAAGACTCTTTTTTGTAGAACAAATCACAAATCTGTTAAATTATTACTATTCATTTTACAAAAAAAGTTATATTTCAATTTGTTACTAACTAATTTATGACATCCTAAAATTAAAATTAAAATTTAAATCAATTTAAGTTTTTGAAATAATAATTTTATTTATAATATTATTTTTTAAAGAGTTTACATTATTAATTTTTGTTATAAGTTAAAATGTAACTCTTATTTTTTTTGAAATAAGTCCTTAATTTAGGAGCCAAAATTAATGTACAGGTGTGATGTTTTAATCGGAGAGGTACATGAACGTGGGCCGGGTCTGCATAAACAGATGGTTTAATCATGAGAGTTGTGGCCTAGCTCTCTCACTGTTATTTCACCAGCCGCAGAGAAAAAAAAACAGAAGAAAAAAATGACCTGCTTGATCGTTCTTTCCCCTCGCTAGATCGATCGCGGTACCCTAAGTCGGCGGCATGCATCTCAAGGTCGGCTGCGCCCCTCTTTCCCCTCACTCAGATCAGCCCTCTCACGCCTCTTTCCCCTCTCTCTCAACTCCCTCTAACCCTAGCAGTATTGGCGGCATAGTGGAGGTGTCGTGGCGGCATAAATATTGGCGGTATTGTTATGGCGACCTGCTCTCTCTTCTCCTTCTCCTTCTTTAATTTTTTCATTATTGTCCAATTGAAGGTTTTAATTTCCTCCCTTGTTAATGTCTCCTAAAACTTAGGTTTTAATTTTTCCGGCTAATTTTTGTTATTTAGAGTCAATTTCTGCCATGCCATTTTATTCATTGCAATTATTTGGCATATTCCGATTGATTAGTGTACCAAACACTGCAGTGTTTCAATTAGCTTCAATTGCCTTTTAGGTGGAGAGGTTGATTCCAATGAGAATATTCAGTGTGTCTATTCCATCAACCCAAGGTTGAAGCATTTCTCTGTCTGGCTTCTAGACATTATAGCCACGGGTGATTTGGACGCATTCTTCCCTGCAGCAACGCGTGAGTATGCTCCACTAGTTGAAGTGTGGAAAGATCCTGCCATACAGGAAACATTTAAGAGAAAAGACGAACTTCACTTCCTTCCAGATGTGTCAGAATACTTCTTAAGCCGGGTATCTTATTAACTTTTCCATATTTTTTTGTTTAGATTATCACTATTTCAGATGAATGGGTTCCTTCTGCAAGATGCACAATATCTGATATTTTGCTTAAATTTCATCAAGTATTTGTATCTGGTTGCATCAAGATGTTATTGTCATATTTTTTTTGCTTTATGTTGTTATATATGTTCCTCTGCAGTTGATATTTTTCGCTACTTTGTTACAAGGCAAGATAGTAAAAATGCCTATCATTAGAGAGCCAACGGGAAAAGCGAATTTGTAAAGGATATTGGCATGTGGTTGAGTTGGGTTTTTGTTCCTGCTGCAACTTTTAGTTGTGGATTCGCCTATTTCATCTCCGATTTTCCTTATGGAAACTTGGTATTTGTTTAGATTTTACTTGGATGAACAATGATTTGGTGTTACATTGTTTATGCTTTTTTATTTTCCGTTATTGGAATCCAATTCGAAAAATCAAGTCATACGGAATACTAAGATTCTAAATTTGATTAATCTTATAAATTCACAATTCCTTCATTTTCTTGTATAGGTACATTTTGCATCCATTTAATTTTTATGTGCTTTTATTTTTATACTTCTCTCGTTCTTGATTCTCATGTGGTTAGTTGACAATTTTTCTATGTGATAACCTATGATTTTTTATTTGTCAGGAAGGGTTTGATGCCACACGGTGGTTAGATCGGAACCTTATCCGTCTTTGTTCCAAATTTGGTGACTACCGGAAGGATGACCCATCTTCATTTACGTTAAACCCCTGTTTTTCATTGTTCCTACAGCTCATGTTTAATTTGCGAAGATTGCAATTTGTGCAGATAGTCATGGCTTGTTACATAATTTTGAGTTTTCTGTTATAATTTTCTTTTATTACTTTGTATATGTATTTAATTGTATGTACGTTTCTTCCTTTTGCTTTTTTCTTTTTCCCTCTTTTCGGCAGGTGTTCAACAATAGTCCAGATGAGACGGCTTATTTCTGAATGTTGTTAAACCGGGAGAATATAACTAATTCTGCTGTCATGATACAACCATCCTTAATATCTTATTCTTTTAATTCACTGCCTGCACCAGCTTTGTTGGACGTGGCCTCAATTGCTGCAGTTCATATTCTTTTACTGGATTCATATTTCAGTGTAGTTATTTTTCATGGAATGACAGTAGCTCAGTGGAGAAACACGGGTTGACCACCAAGCAGATTAGGGTTCTTGACAGAGAGCAGAGCTCTAAGATTATCAAACCCGGAATCAGTTAAAGCCTGATTTACAGTGACAGAAATTAACTTACCATCCATATTCCAGTCAGAAAGACAAGCAGCAACAGAATGGCTGAAAGCAGAATCTGAATCAGGATAAGGTTCCATGACAACATTGAGAATTTTCCTATGCATCTTCCATTCATTATCAATAAACTGCCCAGTTACAAAAACATAACCTACAGCATGGCAAGAGGTCCACAAGTCCAGTGTAAGGCAGATAAGCCCAGGCATCCTTTCAATCACCTTCTGCAAGCAAAAACCTGTAGCAATACCACATAGTCCTTGCATCTACAACCGAGCATGGCAAGATGCAATAAAGATGTAGCAGCAACAACGTGACAGCAGCAACCACGTAACAGCCCATGCGAAGCAGTCTGCAACAGTTTTCAAGGCATCGGAAGAAGTATGACTGAGGTAAGAGCACACTCGCATCATACCCAGCACTGCAGCAGTCGCACACATAGCAGACCCAGCAGCAGTAGCATCTTACCCTACTAGCCCCCAGCTGATCCGCCGAGCTAAACCTGCCTGCAGCAGACCACAGTCGGAAAAGACCCAGTACAAATGCCCAGTGCAAATGCCTGCAGCAAGCCACAGTCAAAAATGACCCAGTGTAAAAGCCCCCCAGCTGATACGCCACGCGAGACACATACTGCAGACAACTCGAGCAGAGAAGACCAAACAAACAGCAAACCTAGCGAATAGGAGTGCAAATGCCCAGCAGGATCCAAACATTAACCCAGTGAAGCAACTCCCCAACTCAGCAGCAGTGTTAGGTAATAACAGCCCCAGTCCCAAACCAAGCCCACTTCCGTGCCCAAGCTCTTTCAAATATAAGCCCCACCCTTGCAAGCACCAACAACAATTTATACAATTTATAAATTGTATAATGCAAATCATATTTATATCTCAACTCACTCTCAAGAGTACATTGACTTGGCAATTTATAATTGGACTGTGGATTCTAGTTGTTTTGCAGGATTAGTAAAAATCTGGATGAGTCTTATGGTCTTCAAGACTGCATCAGCAATGCTATTGTACTTAAGAAATTCGATTTTCAATTCTATGTCTGGTGAAGTTGTGCAAGAGCAGAGAGTCTTACTTGGATATTTACACACATTTGTGATTTGTATAAATGCAATGTTCTAAAAGGCGCTTAGGCGAGGAGGCGGGGTCGAGAAGCCTAGCGCCTAGGGGGGCCTAAAGGGATTTTTATTTTAAGGTAATTTTAATATTTTATCTTAATTTATTCAAACAAAATAATAATATAAAAGCAAAACAATCTATAATAAAGATAATAAAAGCGCCTTTTCTTAAAGTTCAAACACATCCATATTGCTAATGTCAAAGTTTCAAACACATATCCATATTGCTAATGTCAAAGTTCAAACACAAACATGCAATTGTTCAAAGTTTAAACAAATTTTAACGTATTAGTTTTATTTATAAATAAGATTGCTATTAAATAATAAATTTTAAAATTTCAAGAATTTAATTCAATATTAAAACTTAAGAAACTAAACATAAATTTAAGAATTATAAAATTGAATTAAACTAAATATTACAAATGTATTCTCATTTATATAATTTGAAGTTGATACAAGTTCAAAAAATTACAACTATAATAAAATTATCCATTTTGACTTGATATTGTTTCACTTTTTGTTGTGATTTGATATGCTACAACCTCAGTATTATGAATATGGTAATCATTAGAAAAATAAATATATCAAGATTTGGTTTGTAGTAGTTATTAAAATAAAAAAATCTCTCCGCCTAGAACCCGCCTAATTTTATAGAGGATTTTTTTTTTGTCGCTTTGGCCTAGGTGAGGCACTTGGGGCTAGAGGCGCCAAGTGGGGCCTAGGTCTCAAAGTGGGCGCCAAGAGGGGCCTAGCGCTTAAAGGCCTAAAGCGGACCTAAAGCGGGATTTTGTAGAGAGTATAAACGACAGTATGAGATAGACATGATTTAAATTCTACTTTATTTACAACCCAAAGTTAAGACCGATATAGTCTTGAATCGAATAGGCCAAGACTCATAGTTAGCAAGACAAGTCGGTGAGTTCTTACTTGAACTAGTCGATCATTATATATATGTGTTATGTATGAGCTCTGTGTTTGTAGTAATCGATTTTGAGGTGAATATAACCTTTATATTTTCGGTGTTTGTTATTTGCTCTATTTTATTCTAGTGATGCATCATACCATTAATGGATTTAGTATTGGAATGTTCATGTATTGTTGGGAATCATAGTAAGCTGTTTCTTTCCGCCTTGGATGCTTATGTCCCATTTGCATTACCAATCCTAAGGATATGGCGTTTGGTTGTCGACATCGTATCACCGTCAAAAAGGTTTTTGGTTTTCATTTTAGAGAACATGACCAGAGTGTATCATCAAGTTTTCTTTTTCGTTCTTATTTGTAGACATGTTGTGAATGTGGACAAGACCTTCATCTCTGTCCTATATGTCGAAGCACCATCCAGACTAGAATAAAGCTTTATTAAATATGTTCTAATGATGACCTTTGTTTTATGCTCTGTATATATATTTTCTTTTAGTGATCAAAATAGGTTGATCTTTTCATCTTCCATTTGTAATAAGTTATTGAATAATGCAGTTTGGATAAATTTAGCACGTTTTCTTGACTTTGTTATTATTTTTAAATATGTGCAGGAAGACTGTTTCTACAACCTGCCTTGCAATACTGGGTATCAAATTTTTGTGCTACATTTACGGAAGACGAGTGACAAAATTATGAAGTGTACTCTCTATATATGTAGATATATACTTTGATTGAAGAACTGTGGTAGCTTTAGATGGTTAATTGTAAAGATAATGAATGATTATGTAGTGGATGATTTTATTAAGTTAATAATATTTTAGTTTTTTGTATTTTTGCCATTATTTGCTATGGGGACATTGAGCCAGCCAGGTACACAAAAAGAATGTCAAATTTTGAATTGGCAACAATATAATTCGTTACCAAAACATTGAACAAGTTTTAATATAGTAACAATTTTTTATATATTTAGCAACAAATTTTCGTTGTTAATGGCATTAAAAATATAATATTTGGCAACAAAAAATTAATCTAATAACAACGGAGAGGATATTGTTGCTAATACTAACATAAAAGGCAACATTTTTTATCGTTGCAAATCATATCAACTTTCGTTGCAGATATAAAAAATGACAACATATAATGTCGTTGCTAATCGACGACTTTTCGTTTATTGAAAATAACCAAAGAACAAACAATTTCGTTGTCGATTCAAAGATAATGTCGCTACAAATAATATAATTAGTAGAACGAAAAATCGTTGCTAAAAAGTTTACATTCAAGAACGAAAAGCAAGCTTAGGCAACAATTTCCATAATTTATCGCAACGAAAAATGTCGTTGTAAAATGGTGTCAATTGCAACAAAAATGCATGGTTGTTGCAAAAAAAAAAGAGTTCATTTCGTTGCCAATTAGCAGGCTTTTGCAACAAAATGGGGTTTTTAGTAACAAAATTTTAGTTATTCTGCAACAATACATTTTGTTGCTAAATGATCGATGTCTCTGTACGGAAGCAAAATTTCGTTGCAAAATGTATTACTTTTTGCAACGAAAACAAAACGTTCGTTGCGAAACAATAAGCAATGCTCATTGCGCAACGAAAGACGAAAGACACTAAAGTCGTTGCCAAAACCCTTTTGCAACGAAATTTGGCACCTTTAGCAATGAAAATCGGTTGTTGCTGAAGCCCCATTTTTTTGTAGTGCTTCCAGAGTTTGAATAGTCCTCTCTGATTGTCCGTCCGTTTGAGGATGATATGCCGAACTAAATTGTAAATCCGTGCCCATAGCTTTTTGCAAACTAACCCAAAATCGTGAAGTGAATCTTGGGTCTCGATCAGAAACTATGGATACTGGCATACCATGCAATCTTACAACCTCGTTTAAGTACATACGAGCAAGACGTTCAAGTGTATAAGTTTCTCGTATCGGTAAAAAATGAGCAGACTTGGTCAATCTATCAACAATGACCCAAATCGCATCTATACCTTGAGAAACTTTGGGAAGACCGGTAACGAAATCTATGGTAATGTGCTCCCACTTTCATTCTGGAATTTCAAATGGTTGCAATGGACCCTTTGGTACTTGATGCTCCGCCTTGACTCGTTGACACGTTAGACACCTTGAGATAAACAATGCTATCTCTCTCTTCATATTGCTCCACCAAAAAATGTATGATTTAAGATCATGATACATTTTGGTACTCCTGTGATGAATTGCAAACTGTGTGTCATGCGCCTCCATCATGATTTTATACTTTAAATCGTGGTCGTTAGAACACAAAGTCCGGAGTCGACTCAAGTATTCCTTCTTCATCGATTCTTGCTTTCGACATAGCACCTTCTTGCACTTTCTTCCTCATACGCATCGACTCTGAGTCCGTAGCTCGAGCAGCCTTTTAACTTTATCAACTAAAGTCGGTTCTACTCAGATGTTCGCCATCATCACATGGATGCCCTCGGAGTCTTTAACTCTATTTCCATCCTTTGCAAGTCACACAAAATGGGCCTTTGCGTTGTCAATATTGCACTCGTACCCGCATATGATCTTCTACTCAATGCGTCAGCTACCACGTTCGCTTTTCCAGGATGGTATTGGATGGGATGATCATAATCTTTCAACAATTCAAGCCAACGCCATTGTCGCGATGTCGAGTTCCTTTTGAGTGAAGAAATATTTGAGGCTTTTATGATCCGTAAAGATCTCCACTTTCTCCCCATACAAGTAATGCCTCCAAATCTTTAGTGCGAAGACAATAAACCGCTAACTCTAGATCATGAGTAGGATAATTCCTCTCATATTCTTTCTTTGAGTTATCTTGAGGCATAGACTATGACTTTCCCATGTTGCATGAGAACACATCCTAACCCTTTGCCCGAAGCATCATCAGAGATGACAAATCCCTCCGAACCGGATGGTATTCACGTAACGGGTCTTTGAAATGAGTCTCCTTCGAGTTCTTGAAAACTCTTCTCACATTCCTCGCTCCAATCAACTTTGTATCTTTTCGAAGTCAATTTGAGTTAATGGAGTAGCGATTCAAGAAAACCTTCTACTTAATCTCCGATAATAACCAATTTAAGTTTTAGAAAGCTACGATTTCTATCACTAATTTAGGTTGCTCCCAACTTTGAATAGCTTCAATCTTTCTTTGGGTCAATCGATATTCCATGACTTGATACCACGTGCCCAAGGAATGCTACTTCTCAAGTCGAACTCACATTTCTTCAACTTGGCATAAAGCTTATATTCACGAAGCTTTTGGAGTATCGACCTCAAGTGTTGCTTCATGATCTTCACGGCTTTTGGAATAAATAAGGATGTCATCAATAAAGACGACCACAAAGTGATCCAAATATTCCTTGAATACTCGGTTCATCATATCCATGAAGGCAACAGGAGCATTAGTCAATCCAAAGGACATGACTAGGAATTCATAATGCCCGTACCGAGTTCTAAATGCCGTCTTTGGAATGTCATCGGTTCTAATCTTCAATTGGTGATATCCGGAACGAAGATCAATCTTTGAAAAGAATTTGGCTCCTTGAAACTGGTCAAACAGGTCATCAATACGTGGCAATGGGTACCTATTTTTGATGGTGACATGATTCAACTCCCGATAATCAATACAAAGTCGCATACTCCTATCTTTCTTTTTCACGAATAGTAACAGAGCACCCCAAGGAGAAGTACTAGGATTTAATGAAACCGATGTCTAACAATTCTCAGAGTTGGGTCTTTAACTCGAAGTTCAACAGAGCCATTCGACATGGGGCTTTGGAAATAGGTTTTGTACAAAAGTTCAAGGTTGATACAAAATTCAATTTCACGCCTGTGGGTAGGCCAGAAGTTCTTCGTGGAATACGTCAGAAATTCATTAATAATAGAAATATCATTCAAAGCCGACGTATTTTTGTTTAGATCCGTGATATGAGCTAAGAAAGCTCGACATCCATTTTTCAATAAACGAATAGCTTTATGGCTTGAGATGACAAAGTGATTGATTTTAATGGTTTGGTGGCTTGAATTAGATAATGATTGGTTAGGAATATGAAAGCTAACAACCTTACTTAAAATAATCATTTTTTGCATGATGAGTAGTTAACCAATCAATCCCTAGAATTACGTCAAATGCAAGTATTTTCAATGAAATAAGATCGACAGGTAATGTGAGGGTACCAATTTGAACCAAACAAGACTTATAAACAGTGGATGTAATGAAGGTTTCTCCCAACGGAGTTTCTACAGATAAGTCAAAGTTTAATTTCTCCGGAGTCAAATTTAATCGTTGAGCGCAAGTAGGAGAAATAAAAGAATGGTTAGAATCGGTATCAAATAAGGTATAGACTTCGCTAGAGTTTATGATAAGCTTACCCGTGATGACTTCATTCGGGTTCCTTGCTTTTTAGGAGGTCACAACAAATGCTCTCCCTTGTACTACCGGCTTTGACTTTTTTCGGGACTACTTTGGTGCCTCCATCCCGGTTGAACTTGTCTTTCTGGTGAACGACAAAAATCGGGCTAAGTGACCTTCTCTTCCACAATTATAACACGCTTTTGACGACATCGCGTAGTTTGACCGATATCCCTCCCTCCGCATTTGAAGCATATGATAGGTGGTCGTTCTCCTTCCTTAACAACGGTCTTTGGTCTTGACGTCCTTCCATCATTGTTGAATCTCCTTTTCTTGAAATGTTCATTTTTACCGCTTCGCCATGATTACCACCAAGTGGTTACCATTTCGGCATGTTGATTACCTCCACGTTAGTTGTCAGATTTCGATGATCGATACCACCGGTATTTTCATGTCACGGCTACTTTCTCTTGGTTGCGTTGAGTCGCTATCAAGCGCCCAATAATCGAGCCCTATTTACAACATCCGAGTACAAACACGGTTTATGAGAAATAAGATATTGACGATCTCCGCTTTTTTAAACCTCTTAAAACATTCGCCATTCGCTCCTCATTATCGACCAAATGGGATGCAAACCGGATAACTCCGCAAATTTAGCCTCGTATTCATATTACCTGGCCATATTGTTTTGTTCCAACTTGATAAACTCTACCCGCTATGTGATTTAATACTCTCGGGAAAGTATTTGTCGTTGAATAGCTCTTGGAACTTTTCCCAAGACATCTTGAGTGCGGCCAGTCGGGTAACGCTTTTCTGATTCCCACCAATAGATCCGCCTCTTCACGCAATATGAAGGTGGCTAAGAGAACCTTTTGCTCCTCGGAGCATCCCAAGACATCAAATATCTTGGTGATCTCGCTTTATCCATGCTTCCGCCTTAAGTGGTTTTGGCTCTCCAATAAACTCCGGTGGTCCGGCTCCTTGGAATGCTTAGCGGTGCCGACTGGCCCGAGAGTTTTCAAGTGTTTCCACCTACATTTTAGACAGAGCCGCTCTCACTTTGATGTTGCATGAATGCATAAAGCCTCCGAACAATCCATCATTCATCATTTGGTTAGTGTTGTTGTTTGATGAGGATTGTCGCCTCGATGATGCACATTCTCCGATTATTGATATGTGGAGACTCAACGGTCTTTTTGTGCTCCATTGCTATTTTCAACATTCTCGGATGTCATTTTCGGAGACATCGCCACAAAACAAAAGTTAATTAACATATAACATATTATCCCTATACTTGACCGACCAATTAAATACCAAATAAACTTAGGTAGGTCATACTAGCGAAGGAATTTCCGTCTCTCCCTCCTAGTTCTAGTCTCACATCTTAGCCAGGATCATATCCCTAAGCTTTGATACCAACCGTGGACGCCCCAAAATAGGTATACATCACCTCATCCGAGTCGCCAAATACACGGTAATGTAATATAAATACAATCTTAATTATACAACAAGAGAGTGTGAGTTTAAATACAAATATCATCTTACAGACAATATCCACTCTCAGAATGAGTCCTCATTACATTTATTGTCACACTATTTAATAGAATAGTGAGGACTACTAGCTAATACTATCATCCGGACCATCACTCCGTTCCCCGACTCGTCCCACCACGCTCACATTTCAAGAAAGAGAACGGTGAAAGAAAGGGTGAGCTCAACTAGCCCAAGAAGAAATATTATGACTAGGATAATGCGTAATAAATTATCATTAGCCTTCAACAAAGTGTTAAACCGATAAAATATAACAAACATCAAGTTTAATCAAGAATCGGAACAAGCAATCCATTAGAAGAGTCAAGTAGAGAATAAAATCTACTACCTTCTATGATTTAAAAGGTTTTCATGACTTTTATCACCGAGACTCAACTTAATAAATAATCCACATCATCGAATCACCCCTGCACTACGGCCAAGGATATTCTTTAGTATCACGACCACAATTATCCATGCACTACGGGCCAAGAATATTTGTGTATTCATTAATGGTCATATCATGCCAACAACCATCCATCAATGCACTACGGGCCAATGAGGACTTTTACCACATCATTTGTAACATTACGATCATGATTACACCGAATAATCCCTGGTCATAATCATACCAAGTCCATCTATGCACTACAGGCCACAGATGACTTTCAAAAAATATAAATATGAGGATAATGACAATGATATAAGAATTCAATAAAACAAGTTCAAGAATTAATTTATCCAGGAACTAATAATGTCCAAATTGACAACATGATACTGCTCTGTGTAGTAAAATTCAAGAATGCTCAGAAGAATATTTCCATAAAAAGATACTGGATGAAGCACAAATATCAAGAATATTCCACTAATTTCATGGAGTATAGAAGTCAAAACTTTAACCAACTGAGTATAATAAGAAATGGAATAACAAAAGAAATCACCAGGCATGCGATAGATCCGACACAGCAAAGTTATTCCAATGTAATAATAATTAATGGAACTAGGTTAAACGTAAAACGCATGCATGTGATATTCCAATGTAATAATAAAGACGAATCAGTCCGACGTAAAACGCATGCGTATGAGGATATTCCAACGAGTAATAATAAAGACGGAATCAGTGTCGGCGAAAAACGCATGACAAGATATTCCAAATGTAATAATAAAGGCGGAATCAGTCCCCATAAAACGCATGTACATGATATTCCAAATGTAATAATAACGAATGGAATAATGTAAGAATTTCACCAAGTATAGGGTAGCAGCAGTATACAAAGTTATTCAAATGTAATAATAAATAAAGGAATAATGTAAGTTCTCTTCATGAATACTGAAGAAATAATACCCCTTACGAGTACAACAAATAATATTTCCTACCTTAAGAAAGAAAGTCTTTGGATATATATGTAGTGAAGTAGCAGAATACTTTCTTCTTTCTCTCTATAGTTTATCTCTCTAGAGTTTCGGTGAATTCGTAAGAAAATAATGAAGGAATGAGCTTCTATTTATAGGAGAATGGAAGGGATACTATTTAGAAAAATAATTCACGGACTGTACAATAATGTTTCAGTTAAAAATCACGGGCGGAAGAAATGAATATCAGACGTCAAATTTTTCAACAAAATCATATAAAATAAAATTTTTATAATTTATAAATATATAAACACATGTTTATAAACAAAAAAACTAGCCCCCCCGACAATTCTCTAGATTTTTCTTCCCCCCCATATTTCCTTCTTCAATCGCGGGCCCCGTTTGTTCCCTCCACCAACAAATCACCATCACAGGTGGATCCCATCATAATATTTATATTGAATAACTTTCTACTGACTATTTTGAAAAAATTGGGTAAATAGGGGTCCATAAAATAAGCAAAATTTACAACAATTACTTTAGTAATAATTGAACAAAACTGAGTGACTTCTCACGTAAGCATCAATAATCAATACCGTGTGCTACTATGCAACCAATGCCAGACATCGTATTTTTTTAACACCGGGTGTTTCAATAGTTAACGGTAAAACTTCCGCCATTATTTTCATAAAGTTTTTTTGCGTTTTCTCAATCCAAACAATAATTCCGCTAGGGTCCACCAATGATTGTGTGGTTATGCATTTAATATTCCCCGTTAAAACAAATATTCCCCGACCAATCGAATATTATATAACAACTTGCGTACTCTGCAATGTTTATAAATATTACCCACAACTATAATATTATATCAATTTCACTCCAAAATAATATTTATAGAAAATTCATCTTTATTCAAAAAGTTGGGGTTTTACAATAATATTAATAACTTTGTCATCTCAATTATTGATTTAATAATATATAAAATATTGACAATAATTGGATCAAATAACGTGAGATACTATACAACAATTACTGCAGCAATAATTGAACAAAACTGAGTGACTTCTCACATAAGCATCAATAATCAATACCGTGTGCTACTATGCAACCACGCGTATTACTTTACTTTTAACACCGGGTATTTCAACAGTTAACGATAAAACTTTCGCCGTTATTTTTGTAAAGTATTTTTGTCATTTTCTTAATCCGACAATAATTCCATTGTGGGGTCCACCAATGATTGTGCCGTTGTACGAATATTCCCTGTTAAAACGAATATTCCCCGACCAATCGAATATTATATAACAACTTGCGTAATTTGCAAAATTTATAAATATTACCCACAACTATAACATTATATCAAATTCATTCCATAATATTCAAAAATGATATTTATAGAAAATTCATCTTTATTAATAAAAGTTGGGGTCTTACAACCTCCCCTTCTTATGAAATTTCTCCCTCGAAATTAGGGTACGTACCTGGTATGTCGAAAAAGTAAGGATACCTTGATTTCATTTGATTCTAACTCCTGTGTCATTTCCTCAACATCGTGGTTCCTCCACAAAACTTTGACTTGAGGTATAACCTTGGAGCGTAGAACATGTTCCTTCTTATCCAAGATTTTAACAGGAACCTCTTCATACGTTAAATCTTCCGCTATTTTGTCCGGTTATAACTCAATAATGTGGTGCGGGTCTTTCACATATTTACGTAACATAGATATATGAAAAACGTTATGAACACGAGACATACTTGCCGGTAAAGCGAGTCTATAGGTCACAGTTCCTACTCGATCGAGGATTAAAAATGGGCCAATGAATCGAGGATTGAGCTTTCCTCTCTTTCCAAATCTCGTAACTCCTTTCCATGGAGCAACACGTAACAACACATGATCTCCAATATCGAATTCTACGTCCTTTCGATGAAGATCAACATTACTCTTTTGTTGATCTTGTGAGGTTTTTATACATTATCGGATCGTTTGAATCTTTTCTATAGTAATACGTACCAACTCCGGTCCTAACAACGTTGCTTCACCCACCTCATCCCAGCATACTAGAGAATGACACTTTCTTTCATATAATGCCTCAAATGGAGCCATGCTAATACTTGCTTGATAACTGTTGATGTAGGAAAACTCCACCAATGGTAAGAACTTATCCCAACTTCCCTTGAAGTCAAGGACACAGAGTCTTAATAAATCTTCAAGAGTTTGAATAGTCCTCTCCAACTGCCCGTCCGTCTGAGGATGATATGCTGAGCTAAATCGTAAATCTGTGCCCATAGCTTTCTGCAAACTAAACAAAAATCGTGAAGTGAATCTTGGGTCTCGATAAGAAACTATGGATACTGGCATACCATTCAGTCTTACAATCTCGTTTATTTACATACGAGCAAGACTTTCAAGTGTATAAGTTTCTCGTATCGGTAAGAAATGAGCAGACTTGGTCAATCTATCAATAATGAACCAAATCGCATCTATGCCTTGAGAAACCTTAGGAAGACCGGTAACGAAATCCATGGTAATGTGCTCCCACTTCTATTCTGGAATTTCAAGTGGTTATAATGGACCTTTTGGCACTTGATGCTCCGCCTTGACTCGTTGACAAGTTAGACACCTTGAGATAAACAACGCTATCTCTCTCTTCATATTGCTCCACCAAAATGTATGACGAAGATCACGATACATTTTGGTACTCCCAGGATGGATTGCAAACGGTGTGTTGTGCGCCTCCATCATGATTTTATACTTTAAATCAGGGTCGTTAGGAACACAAAGTCTGGAGTTGACTAGAAGTATTCCTTCTTCTTCGATTCTTTTTTCAAAGATAAAGCACCTTTTGCACTTTCTTCTTCATATGCATCGGCCTGTGTCCGTAGTTTTGAGCAGCTTTAACTTTATCGATTAAAGTTGGTTCTACTCGGTATATTCGCCATCATCACATGGGTGCTGGGAGTCTTTAATTCTATCTCTATCCTTTGCAAGTCACAAAAATGGGCCTTCAGATCGACAATATCGCACTCGCATTCAAGATATGATCTTCTACTCAATGCGTCAACTACCACGTTCGCTTTTCCAGGATGGTATTGAATGGTATGATCATAATCCTTTAACAGTTCAAGCCAACGTCATTGCCGCATGTTGAGTTCCTTTTTGGTGAAGAAATATTTGAGGCTTTTATTGTAAGACCCCAACTTTTATAAATAAAGATGAATTTTCTATAAATATCATTTTTGAATATTATGGAGTAAATTTGATATAATGTTATAGTTGTGGGTAATATTTATAAATTTTACAAAGTATGCAAGTTGTTATATAATATTCGATTGGTCGGGGAATATTCGTTTTAATAGGGAATATTCGTACAACAGCACAATCATTGGTGGACCACACAACGAAATTATTGTCAGATTGAGAAAACGACAAAAATACTTTATGAAAATAACGGCGGAAGTTTTACCGTTAACTGTTGAAACACCCGGTGTTAAAAGTACAGTAATACGCGTGGTTGTATAGTAGCACCCGGTATTGGTTATTGATGCTTACGTGAGAAGACACTCAGTTTTGTTCAATTATTGCTACAAAGAATTGCCGTGATAGTATTTCACGTTATTTGATTCAATTATTGTCAATATTTTATATATTATTAAATCAATAATTGAGACGACAAGGTTATTAATATTATTATTTGCAATATTAATGATGTCTAGAAGTTCTGTCAAGGAAAGGTTTTGTGACGCCCCCAAAATAGGTATACATCACCTATTCTGAGTCGCCAAATACATGGTACAGAATATAAATACAATCTTAATTATACAACAAGAGAGCTTCGAGTTTAAATACAAATACTGTCTTCTAGACAATATCCACTCTCAGATTGAGTCCTCATTACATTTATTGTCACACTATTTAACAGAATAGTGAGGACTACTAGCTAATACTATCATCCGGACCATCACTCCGCTCCTCGAGGCTCGTCCCACTACGCTTTCATTTCAAGAGAATAAAGTGAAAGAAAGGGTGAGCTCAACTAACCCTTGAGAAGAAATATTATGACTAAGATAATGCGAATAAATTATCATTAACCTTCAACGTTGTTAAACCGATAAAATATAACAAACATCAAGTTTAATCGCAGCGGAACCAAAGAATCCATTAGAAGAGTCAAGTAAAGAATAAAATCTACTATCTTCTATGATTTAAAAGGTTTTTCATGACTTTTATCATCGAGACTCGACTTAATAAATAATCCACATCATCGAATCACCCCTCGCACTACTACCAAGGATATTCTTTAGTATCACGACCACAATTATCCATGCACTCACGGGCCAAGAATATTTGTGTATTCATTAATGGTCATGATCATGCCAACAATCGTCTATCAATGCACCACGGGCCAATGAGGACTTTTACTATATCATTTGTAACATTACGGTCATGATTACAACCGAATAATCCTCGGTCATAATCATACCAAGTCCATCTATGCACTATCTGTGCCACGAGATGACTTTCAAAAAAATATATAAACATGAGGATGACGACAATGATATAAGAATTGAATAAAACAAGTTCAAGAATTAATTTGTCCAAGAACCAATAACGCCCAAATTGTCAACATGACATCGCTTTGTAGAGTAAAATTCAAGAATGCTCGGAAGAATATTTCCATGAAAAGATATCTTTGGATGAAGCGCAATTATCAAGGATATTCCACTAATTTCATGGAGTATAGAAGTTAAAACTTTAACCAACTGAGTATAATAAAGAATGGAATAACAAAAGAAATCACCACGCATGCGGTACTTCGAATAGATAGGTTATTCCAACAGAATACTAAATAACGGAACCAGTCGGGAGAAATTGACCGCAAGCAGGATGTTCCAATGTAATAATAAAGAATGGAATAACAATGAAATTACCATGCATGCAGATTTCAGATGATAAAGTTATTCCAATAGAATACTAATAAGGATCGAATCAGTCCGCCAGAAACGCATGCATGCATATGATATTCCAATAGAATAATAATAAAGACGGAACCAGTCCCAGAAAACGCATGCATGTGATATTCCAATGTAATAATAAAGATGTAATAATAGAAGAATGTCACCAAGTATAGGGTAGCCCACGTATACAAAGTTATTCCAACAGAATAATAAGGAATGGAATAACAGAAGTTCTATTCATGAATACAAAAGAATAATATCCCTTACGAGTAGAACAAATAATATTCCCTACCTTAAGAAGAAGAGTACTGGATATATATGTAGTGAAGTAGCAGAATACTTTCTTCTTTCTCTCTATAGTTTATCTCTAGAGAGTTTCATTGAATTAAGTAAAAAATAATGAAGGAATGAGCTTCTATTTATAGGAGAATGGAAGGGATACTATTTAGAAAAATAATTCACGGACTGTACAATAATGTTTCGGTCGAAAATCACGGGTGGAAGAAATGAATATCAGACGTCAAATTTTTTAACAAAATCATATAAAATAAAATTTTTATAATATATAAATATATAAACACATGTTTATAAACAAAAAACTAGCCCCCCACCCGACAATTCTCTAGATTTTTCTTCCCCCCCATATTTCCTTCTTCAATCGTGGGCCCCGTATGTTCCCTCCACCAACAAATCACTATCACAGGTGGATCCCATCATAATATTTATACTGAATAACTTTCTACTGACTATTTTGAAAAAATTGGGTAAATAGGGGTCCATAAAATAAGTAAAATTTACAACAATTACTAAAGCAATAATTGAACAAAATTGAGTGACTTCTCACGTAAGCATCAATAATCAATACCTGGTGCTTACTTATGCAACCACGCCAGACATCTTATTACTTTAACACCGGGTGTTTCAACAGATTAACAGTAAAACTTCCGCCATTATTTTCATAAAGTATTTTTGTCATTTTCTCAATCCGACAATAATTACATTGTGGGGTCCACCAATGATTGTGTGGTTGCATTTAATATTTCCCCTGTTAAAAGCGAATATTCCCCACCAATCGAATATTATATAACAACTTGCGTACTTTGCAAAGTTTATAAATATTACCCACAACTATAACATTATATCAATTTCACTCCAAAATAATATTTATAAAAAATTCATCTTTATTCAAAAAGTTGGGGTTTTACAATCTCCCCTTCTTATGAAATTTCGCCCTTGAAATTAGGGTACGTACCTTGTATGTCGAAGAGGGAAGGATACCTTGACTTCATTTCAGATTATAACTCCCAGGTCATTTCCTCAATATCGTGGTTTCTCTATAAAACTTTGACTTGAGGTATAACCTTGGAGCGTAGAATATGTTCCTTTTTATCCAAGATTTGAACAGGAACCTCTTCATACATTAAATCTTCCGCTATTTCATCCGGTTCCAACTCAATAATGTGGTTTGGGTCTTCCACATATTTACGTAACATGGATATGTGAAAAACGTTATGAACACGAGACATACTTGGCGGTAAAGCGAGTCTATAGGCCACAGTTCCTACTCGATCAAGGATTAAAAATGGGTCGATGAATCGAGGATTGAGCTTTCCTCTCTTTCCGAATCTCGTAACTCCTTTCCATGGAGCAACACGTAACAACACATGATCTCCTATATCAAATTCCACGTCCTTTCGATGATGATTAGCATAACTCTTTTGTCGATCTTCTGAGGTTTTTATACGTTGTCGGATCGTTTGAATCTTTTTCGTAGTCATACGTACCAACTCCGGTCCCAAAAACGTTGCTTCACCCACCTCATCCCAGCATACTGGAGAACGACACTTTCTTCCATACAACGCCTCGAATGGAGCCATGCCAATGCTTGCTTGATAACTGTTATTGTAGGAAAACTCCACCAACGGTAAGAACTTGTCCCAACTTCTCTTGAAGTCAAGGACACAGAGTCTTAATAAATCTTCTAGAGTTTGAATAGTCCTCTCTGATTGTCCGTCCGTTTGAGGATGATATGCCGAACTAAATCGTAAATCCGTGCCCATAGCTTTTTGCAAACTAACCCAAAATCGTGAAGTGAATCTTGGGTCTCAAACAGAAACTATGGATACTGGCATACCATGCAATCTTACAACCTCGTTTATGTACATACGAGCAAGACGTTCAAGTGTATAAGTTTCTCGTATTGGTAAAAATGAGCAGACTTGGTCAATCTATCAACAATGACCCAAATCGCATCTATGCCTTGAGAAACTTTGGGAAGACCGGTAACAAAATCCATGGTAATGTGCTCCCACTTCCATTCTGGAATTTCAAGTGGTTGTAATGGACCCTTTGGTACTTAATGCTCCGCCTTGACTCGTTGACACGTTAGACACCTTGAGATAAACAACACTATCTCTCTCTTCATATTGCTCCACCAAAATGTATGACGAAGATCATGATACATTTTTGGTACTCCCAGGATAGATTGCAAACGATGTGTTATGCGCCTCCATCATGATTTTATACTTTAAATCAGGGTCGTTAGGAACACAAAGTCTGGAGTTGACTCGAAGTATTCCTTCTTCATCAATTCTTGTTTTTGGCATAGTACCTTCTTGCACTTTCTTCCTCATACGCATCAGGTCCAGGTCTGTAGCTTGAGCAGCTTTAACTTTATCAACTAAAGTTGGTTCTACTCGTATGTTCGCCATCATCACATGGGTCCCTGTAGTCTTTAACTCTATTTCCATCCTTTGCAAGTCACACAAAATGGGCCTTTGCGTTGTCAATATTGCACTGCATCAAGATATGATCTTCTACTACTCAATGCGCCATACCTACCACGTTCGCTTTTCCAGGATGGTATTGGATGGGATGATCATAATCTTTCAACAATTCAAGCCAACGTCATTGTCGCATGTTGAGTTCCTTTTGAGTGAAGAAATATTTGAGGCTTTTATGATCCGTAAAGATCTCCACTTTCTCCCCATACAAGTAATGCCTCCAAATCTTTAGTGCGAAGACAACAACTACCAACTCTAGATCATGAGTAGGATAATTCCTCTCATATTCTTTCAGTTGTCTTGAGGCATAGGCTATGACTTTCCCATGTTGCATGAGAACACATCTTAACCCTTTTCTCGAAGCATCACTGTAGATGACAAATCCCTCCGAACCAGATGGTATTGTCAGAACAGGTGCTGAAATGAGTCTCCTTTTGAGTTCTTGAAAACTCTTCTCACATTCCTCGCTCCAACCGAACTTTGTATCTTTCTGAGTCAGCTGAGTTAGTGGAGTAGCGAGTCGAGAAAACCCTTCTACGAATCTCCGATAATAACCAGCTAAGTCGAGAAAGCTACGTACTTTGGTCATTGATTTAGGTTGCTCCCAGCTTTGAATAGCTTCAATCTTTGCTGGGTCAACTGATATTCCATGATTTGATACCACGTGCCCAAAGAATGCTACTTACTCAAGCTAGAACTCACATTTCTTCAACTTGGCATAAAGCTTATATTCACGAAGCTTTTGGAGTATCAGCCTCAAGTGTTGCTCATGATTTTCACGGCTTTTGGAATAAATAAGGATTTCATCAATAAAGACGACCACAAAGTGATTCAAATATTCCTTGAATACTCGGTTCATCATATCCATGAAGGCAGCAGGAGCATTAGTCAATCCAAAGGACATGACTAGGAATTCATAATGCCCGTACCGAGTTCTAAATGCCGTCTTTGGAATGTCATCGATTCTAATCTTCAATTGGTGATATACGGAACGAAGATCAATCTTTGAAAAGAATTTGGCTCCTTGCAACTGGTCAAACATGTCATCAATACGTGGCAATGGGTACTTATTTTTGATGGTGACATGATTCAACTCCCGGTAATCAATACAAAGTCGCATACTCCCATCTTTCTTTTTCACGAATAGAACAGGAGCACCCCAAGGAGAATTACTAGGATGAATGAAACTGATGTCTAACAATTCCTGTAGTTGGGTCTTTAACTCCTGAAGTTCAACAGGAGCCATTCGATATGGGGCTTTGGAAATAGGTTTTGTACTAAGTTTAAGGTCGATAAAAAATTCAATTTCACGCTCTGGGGGTAGGCCAGGAAGTTCTTCAGGGAATACGTCAGGAAATTAATTAACAATAGAAATATCATTCAAAACTGACGTATTTTTGTTTAGATCCATGACATGAGCTAAGAAAGCATGACATCCGCTTTTCTACAAACGAATAGCTTTATGGCTTGAGATGTCAGTGATTGATTTTAATGGTTTGGTGGCTTGAATTCGTATATCAGATTGGTTAGGAATATGAAAGCTAACAACCTTATGAAAATAATCAATTTTTACATGATGAGTAGTTAACCAATTAATCCCTAGAATTACGTCAAATGCAAGTATTTTCAATGAAATAAGACCGACAGGTAATGTGAGGGTACCAATTTGAACCAAACAAGACTTATAAATAGTGGATGTAATGAAGGTTTCTCCCAACGGAGTTTCTACAGATAAGTTAAAGTCTAATTTCTCCGGAGTCAAATTTAATCGTTGAGCGTAAGTAGGATAAATAAAAGAATGGGTAGAACCGGTATCAAATAAGGTATAGACTTTGCTAGAATTTATGATAAGCTTACCCGTGATGACCTCATTCGGGTTCCTTGCTTTCTGGGAGGTCACAACAAACGCTCTCCCTTGCACTACCGGCTTTGACTTTTCTGGGGCGGCCTTTGGTGCCTCCATCCTAGCTGAACTTGTCTTCGATGAAGGACAAAATCGGGCTAAGTGACCTTCTCTTCCACAATTATAACATGCTTTGATTTGACATCGCTAGGTTTGACCGATATGTCCTCCCTCCGCATTTGAAGAATATGATAGGTGGTCGTTCTCCTTCCTTAACAACGGGTGCTGGTGCTGACGTCCTTCCATCATTGTTGAATCTCTTTTTCTTGAAATGTTCATTTTTACTGTCTTGGCCATGATTACCATCGAAGTGGTTACCATTTCTGGCATGTTGATTCCTCCACGTTTGTTGTCACCGTTTTGATGGTGATACCCATCGGTATTTTCATGTTACCGGCTGCTTTCTCTTGGTTACGTTGACTCGTTGCCGCGCTCCAATAACTGAGCCCTATTTACAACATCTGAGTACAAACACAGTTTATGAGAAATAAGATATTGACGTATCTCCGGTTTTAAACCTCTTAAAAACATCCGCGTCATTCGCTCCTCATTATCGACCAAATGGGATGCAAACCGAGATAACTCCACAAATTTAGCCTCGTATTGCGACACGGTCATATTATTTTGTTCCAACTTGATAAACTCCACCTCTTTCATGTGACGAATACTCTCGGGAAAGTATTTGTCGTTGAATAGCTCTTGGAACTTTTCCCAAGACATCTTGAGTAAGGCCAGTGAGTAATGCGTTTCTGATTTCTACCAAAGATGATCGCCTCTTCACGCAGCATGAAGGTGGCGAAGGGAACCTTTTGCTCCTCGGAGCATCCCAAGACATCAAATATCTTGGTGATCTGCTTTATCCATGCTTTCGCCTTAAGTGGTTTTGGCTCTCCAATAAACTCCGGTGGTCCCAGCTCCTTGAACTGTTTAGCGGTGACCGTCCAAGTGTTTCCAGTGTTTGCACTTACATTTTGGACAGGAGTCGCTCTCGCCTGATGTTGCATGAATTGCATAAAGCCTCTGAACAATCCATCATTCATCATTTGGTCAGTGTTGTTGTTTGCATGAGGATTGTCGCCTTCCTGATGCACATTCTCCTGATTATTGATATGTGGAGACTCAACGGTCTCTTGTGCTCCATTGCTATTTTCAACATTCTCGGATGTCATTTTCAGATACTGCCACAAAACAAAGGTTAATTAACATATAACATATTATCCCTATACTTTGACCAACCAATTAAATACCAAATAAACTTAGGTAGGTTGTAAGACCCCAAATTTTTGAATAAAGATTAAATTTTCTCAAAATATATTTTTGAATATTATGGTGTGGATTTGATATAATGTAATAGTTGTGGGTAATATTTACAAATTTTGCAAAGTACACAAGTTGTTATATAATATTCGATTGGTCTGGGAATATTCGTTTTAACAGGAATATTCGTACAACCAAGACAATCATTGGTGGACCCCCACAACGGAATTATTCATCGGATTGAAAAAAGACAAAAATACTTTTTATGAAAATAACGGCGGAAGTTTTACCGTTAATTGTTGAACTACCCGATAGTAAAAAGTACAAAGAATCTGGCGTGGTTGCATAGTAGTACACTAATTGATTATTGATGCTTATGTGAGAAGTCACTCGGTTATACTCAATTATTGCTACAGAATTGTCGATCATATCTCTCATATTATTGATTCGATTATTGTCATAGTATCATCCGCATAATATGTTATTTTATTAAATCAATAATTGAGACGACAAAGTTATTCATATTATTAAATTGTAATATTTACAATGTCTAGAAGTTCTCAAGGAGAGGTTTGGTCACCTAATTGCGGCGCCAATAGGAGAAATCCTTATTCGAAAGCCCCTCTTTCATGGGGAACTAATTGGTTGATAAATATTGTGAGTTATAATATTAATGATAAATGTTATTAAAATTAAAGTTGTGTTCGGAGTTGAATTTGGAGACGCGACGTGATATTTGAGTCCGGAACGATGAAATTGGTAAAATAGTCTATAAAACAAAATTTTTCTAATTCACTATTTGGTCAAAGTCAACAGTTGACTTTTTTTAGGAAAAAGTCAAACTTCAAAATTTCAAAATTTATATTTTTGATAAAAATGGTTTCATTGTGTTGGAATTATTTGTGTTAGTGAAAATCCACAATTATTTCGATAATAATTGATGTCCGGAGGTTATATCGATTAATCGGGTATTTAACCTAGGATAAATGAGCAATTGATTGCTATTATTTCACATTATTATAACTATTTGTTCACATGTGTATACTATTGTTTCACATTCTTGTTACTATTAGGGGAGTTGGTGGAAGATTGATAATACTTGCATGACTAAGTTAAAAATGGAGCTATAGATGGAGGTATTATACTGTAATTCATATTTTCACATGTCTAGAACTATTGATTCACATAATTTACTTTTGAGTCACATTATTTACTATTAGGGGAGGTGGTGCAAGTTTGATAATACTTCCATGACTAAATTAAAAATAAAGGAAAAGTTGGAGGTATTGTACTGTAATTTTTCGAGCCCCAAAATGTGCAATTATCGAAACTATATTTTTCTATAAATAGAAGCTCATTCTTCCTTCATTTCTCACTAATTCACAAAAGCTTTAGAGTGATTATTATAGAGAGAAATTATAGAAAGAAGAAGAGAAGTCTCGCTACCTCACTATTCCAAAGATCCGCTTTTTCTAAGGTAGGGAGTATTATTTCTTTCTTATCCATGAAGAGAACTTCGTTATTCCATTCTTTATTATTCATTTGAATAACTCAGATACGCTTGAGCTACCCTATACTTGGTGAAATTCTTTCGTTGTTCCATTCTTTATCATTCTCGTTGGAACATCCTGCTCATGCGTTCTACGCCGGACCGGGTTAAAATCTTTATTATTCTCGTTGGAATATCCCGTGCATGCGTTTTACTTACGGACCGATTCCGTTATTCTGTTGGAATATCCCGTCTGTGCGCGTTTTTACGGACACGATTCCATCTTTATTATATTCGTTAAAATATCTTTGTCTGCATGCATTTTACGCCGGGACCGATTCCGTCTTTATTATTATGTTGAATATCCGTCTGCGCTTTTACGTGGGACCGATTTCGCTTTTCATTATTTTTTGGAATATATCGTCAGACGTTTTTGGGATTCGATTCCGTTATTTATTATTCGTTAGAATAACTCACTGTCAGGCGATCTCTATCGCATGCCTCGGTGATTTCTTTTGCTATTTCATTCCTTATTATATTCAGGTTGGTTAAAGTTTTGACTTTATACTCTATGAAATTAGTGGAATATCCTTGATATTTGCGCTTCATCCAAAGATCTTTTCATGGAAATATTCTTCCGAGCATTCTTGAATTTTACTCTACAAAGCAAGATATCATGTTAACAATTTGGACGTTATTAGTTCCTCGGATAAATTAATTCTTGAACTTGTTTTATTGAATTCTTATATCATTGTCATCATCCTCATGTTTATATTTTGTTGAAAGTCATCTCGTGGTTCTGTAGTGCATAGATGTACTTGGTATGATTATGACGAGGATTAATCGGTGTAATCATGACCGTAATGTTACAAATGATGTGGTAAAAGTCCTCATTGGCCCGTAGTGCATTGATGGGACGATTGTTGGCATGATCATGACCATTATTGAATACACAAATATTCTTGGCCCGTAGTGCATGGATAATTGTGGTCGTGATACTATAGAATATCCTTCGCAGAAGTGCGGGTGTGATTCGATAATGTGGATTATTTATTGTCGAGTCCTGTGGATAAAAGTGATGAAAAACCTTTTAAATCATAAAAGATAGTAGATTTTATTCTCTACTGACTCTTTTAATGGATTGCTTATTCACCGCAGCTTAAACTTGATGGTTGTTATATTGTATCGCTTTTTAACACTATTGAAGGCTAACGATAATATATTCTCGCATTATCTTAGTCATAATATTTCCTCATCGGGCTAGTTGAGCTCACTCTTTTACTTTTATTGTTCTCTTCGTGAAATGAGAACGCAGTAGGACTAGTCGGGGAATGGAGTGACGGACCGGATGATAGCATTAGTAGTCCTCACTATTCGGTGAAATAGTGGAAAATAAATGTAATAATATTGAATTTGAGTTTGTATATTGTCTAGACGATAATATTTGTATTAAAACTCACAGCTTATGTTTTGTCGTACTTTACACGACATTTATATAATTAAGTTGTATTTGTATTCTGTACCATGTATTTGACAACGCAGAATAGGTGATGTATACCTAGTTTGGGGGCGTCACAGTTGGTATCAAAGCTTAGGGATATGATCCCTGGCTAAGATGTGAGACTAGAACTAGGAGGGGAGAGACGGGGAATTCCTTCGCTACTATGACCTACCTAATTTTATTTGGTATTTAATTGGTCAGTCAGAGTGTAGGGATAATATGTTTCATGTCAATTAACCCTTGTTTTGTGGCAGTATTTAAAAATGGCATCTGAGAATATTGAGAACATCAATGGAGCACAGGTGACCGTTGAGTCTCCACAGATCAATAACCAGGACAATGTGCATCAGGAAGGCGACAATCCTCATGCAAACAACAACACTGACCAAATGATGAACGATGGAATGTTCCGAGGCTTTATGCAATTCATGCAACATCAGGCGAGAGCGGCTCCTGTCCAAAATGCAGGTGGAAACACTGGCAACTCTCGGATGGTCACCGCCAAACAGTTAAAGGAGCTGGGACCACCGGAGTTTATTGGAGAGCCAAAACCACTTAAGGCGGAAGCATGGATAAAGCAGATAACCAAGATATTTGATGTCTTGGGATGCTCCGAGGAACAAAAGGTTCCCTTTGCCACCTTTATGTTGCGTGAAGAGGCAGACATCGGTGAGAATCGCCAAACGTATCAAAAACCGACGACTCAAGATGTCTTGGGAGAAGTTCCAAGAGCTGTTTAACGACAAGTACTTTCCCGAAAGTATTCGTCACATGAAGGAGGTGGAGTTTATCAAGTTGGAATAAAACAATATGACTGTGTCGTAATACGAGGCTAAATTTGCAGAGTTATCCCGGTTTGCATCCCATTTGGTTGATAATGAGGAGGGAATGACCCGAATGTTTTTAAGAGGTTTGAAACCGGAGATACGACAATATCTTATTTCTCATAAACTGTGTTTGTATTCAGATGTTGTAAATAGGGCTCAGTTATTGGAGCGCGATAAAGAGTTAACGCAACTAAGAGAAAGAAGCCGACAGAATGAAAATACCAAAGTGGGTAACACCATCAAGCGGTGACAACAAACGTGGAGGAATCAACATGCCGTAAATGGTAACCACTTTGGTGGTAATCATAGCCAAGACAATAAAAATGGACATTTCAAGAAAAGGAGATTCAACAATGATGGAAAGACGTCAGCACCAACACCCGTTGTTAAGGAAGGAGAATGACCACCTATCATATGCTTCAAATGCGGAGGAGGGACACATTAGTCCAAAGCCGCGATGCTGGCCCAAAGCATGTTATAATTGTGGAAGAGAATGTCATTTAGCTCGATTTTGTCGTTCACCGAAGACAAATTCAGCTAGGATGGAGGCACCAAAGGCCGTCCCAGAAAAGTTAAAGCCGGTAGTGCAAGGGAGAACGTTTGTTGTGACCTACCAGAAAGCAAGGAACCCGAATGAGGTTATCACGGGTAAGCTTATCATAAACTCTAGTGAAGTCTATACCTTATTTGATACCAGTTCTACCCATTCTTTTATTTCTCCTACTTGCGCTCAACGTTTAAATTTGACTCCAGAGAAATTAGACTTTGACTTATCTGTTGAAACTCCATTAGGAGAAACCTTCATTACATCCACTGTTCATAAGTCTTGTTTGATTCAAATTGGTAACCGCATGTTACCTGTCAATCTTATCTCCTTAAAAATACTTGCATTTGACGTGATTCTAGTGATTGATTGGTTAACTACTCATCATGCTAAAATTGATTGTTTTCGTAAGGTTGTTAGCTTTCATATTCCTAATAAACCTATTATGCGAATTCAAGCGACCAAATCATTAAAATCAATCACGGTCATCTCAAGCCATAAAGCTATCCGTTTATTGAAAAACGGATGTCAATCTTTCTTAGCTCATGTCACGGATTTAAACAAAAATACATCATATTTGAAGGATATTTCTATTGTTAATAAATTTCCTGACGTATTCCCTGAAGAACTTCTTGGCCTACCCCCAGAGCGTGAAGTTGAATTTTGTATCGACCTTGAACCCGGTACAAAACCCATTTCCAAAGCCCCATATCGAATGGCTCCTATTGAACTTCAGGAGTTAAAGACCCAATTGCAGGAATTGTTAGACATTGGTTTCATTCGTCCTAGTACGTCTCCTTGGGGTGCTCCTGTTCTATTCGTGAAGAAGAAAGATGGGAGTATGCGACTTTGTATTGATTATCGGGAGTTGAATCATGTCACCATAAAAAATAGGTATCCATTGCCACGTATTGATGACCTGTTTTATCAGTTACAAGAAGCACAATTCTTTTCAAAGATCGATCTTCGTTCTGGATATCATCAGCTGAAGGTTAAAACTGAGGATATTCCAAAGACTACCTTCAGAACTCGGTACGGGCATTATGTGTAAGAACCCGAATTTTTAGAAATTATTAAAATAAGAATTTAGTAAATAAAATTCTTAAGGCATGAGAAGGGTTCGAATAAGAATATATATGTGTTGTGAGGTATCTGGAATGGTGTTGCATGGGGTAATATAAACTATGCAATAAGTGATTTATGTGTTTAATAAATATATCATTATTATATATTTATTATGAATTGTAAAGATAAATTAGTAAGAAGATGGATAAAAATTATCTATTGATATTAAATAATTTATGTTAAATAATTTTATAATAGTAAGTTGGTGACATTAAATATCTGTGATAATCACCAATTTCTTGAGTATTGGTACAAGTATCAAGTCTAAGGCAGTGCAACCTAACTCTTTAATGGTGGATGTATAGGAGCTGGGCTAAACGATTCCTTCAGAGAGCGGAGGTATATACGAATTAGTAACCGATCTAACTCATTATGAAAATAGTGTAGACGAGACGGAAACGAATTTGTTGGTTGTTTGTGGGAAACCACTCAGTGTACTATATTGAATACTATTAAAGACTCGATGAGTGCTAGGTTTAGACTTGTATATATGTATGTTGTTGACGAGATAAGAAAATCGATATAGCATTAAAGTGGTTAGAGAATTATTGAGTAATTTGGTACACGGCGAGAAGGGAAGATTAAAGGAATGTATATGTGTTATATATATACCTTGAATTATGTGATTTGGTGGAAGAGAAATAATTATAGTATAGTTCTACTAAAGGATATTAAAATAAATTCTAGCATTTGATTATTTTAATAAAAGGGGGAATATTATTTTGATATTACATTATATAGCCTTGTACGAGGTAATGTGTGTGAGTAAGTAATATGGTAAATATATTAAAACATATTTGCTATATAAGTTGAGGGAAACAATTTATCATGATAGGAAATAAACTTATTTTCTATATATAGTAGGTGTACGTGTGTCGTGCATGTAAATATTTTAATAATACAAAGATATTAGATTAAGAATAATATCTTCATGAAAATGAGTAAATAGTGTTATTATGATTAGTTCTTATATTTAGAGAAAACATGATAAAAACATCTTATGTTATGGAGAAGTACATAATTTTGATTAAAAAGTAGTGTGGTGGGAAAAGAATAAGTAATGAGAATAAGTAATAAGTTTAATGTAAGCTTGTGTGATATGCCTAGTGTGGCAAAGTGATAGAATAAGCATTCATTAAATAATTTAATGAATGAATAATTGAAGGAATTAAATTTGTATGTGCAATGGTTTTATATTATATAGTAGCTACATCTATATGATATGAAATGAAGTAGAACACTTCAATGGTAACTATATAATAGAGGAAGTATTTGAATATATATGTATAAAGGCTTCAGTATGTTAGCATTATGTACAAATGAGATAATAAAGTGTAACATGATGCAATAGACCACTTCCCATGACCATGTTATAAGATGTAATATTGAGAATAATATTATTTTGTGAGATTATATTATTATAAGCTTGTGGACTATTAATTACTAAGTTCATATAATTATGTCTTGTGTGGCATAACTAATGAAGTTAAATTAAAGGGAGATTTAATGGGAAGTATTAAGAGAAAATAAATGAGGAGTTAATAAATAATTGATATTAATTATCATTATAATAATTAAGTGTATTTGATATGATAACTTTTATGAAAAATGATGGATTGAGAATATCCAAGTATTTTATAATTAGCCCAATTAAAATATTGTTTGGAATAATCAAATGTACATGGATTATATAATTCTATGTGAGTGGGTGTATATGTATGCACATTTGGAAGAAAATATCAAATAAACCATGTGAAACCCCAGATTTTATGAATAAAGAATTAATTTTCTCGAAATAATTTTTTTTTATATTATGGTGTGAATTTGAGATAATGTTATAGTAGTGGGTAATATTTATAAATTTTGCAAAGTATGCAAGTTGTCATATTATATTCGATTGGTCTGGGGAATATTCGCTTTTAAATGTAAAATATTCGTATAACTAAGACAATCATTGGTGGACCCCACAACGGAATTATTGTCGGATTGAGAAAACGACAAAAATATTTTATTGAAAATAACGGCGGAAGTTTTACCGTTGATACTGTTGAATTACTCGGTAGTAAAAGTACAGTAATACACGTTGTTGCATAGTAGCACACGGTATTGATTATTGATATTTATGTGAGAAGTCACTCGGTTTTGTTCAATTATCGCTACAATCATTGTTGTTGACAAGATCTCACATTATTTGATTCAATTATTGTTGATTTAGAAATTTTGTTTTATTCAGTATTATTAATGTCATAAAATAGAAACATCTTTTATATAAAATAGAATACTTTATTAAAGTTATTCTATAAATAGAATATATTATATTCTATTATGCATAGTGTTTTGCATAGTAAAATCTTTTTATATAAAACAGAATACTTTATTAAAGTTATCTATAAATAAAATATATTATATTTTATTATGCATAGTATTTGCATAATGTGACGCCCCCAAAATAGGTATACATCACCCATTCTGAGTTGTCAATACGTGGTACAGAAACAACTACAACTTTATTACTACAACAAGAAAAAGCGTGAGTTTAAATACAAATATTATCTTCAGACAATATCTATACTCAAATAAATCCTCATCACATTTATTGATACATTATTTTACAAAAATGGTGAGGACTACTAAACAATCCTTTCTAAAACCTTCATTCCATACCCGACTCAGTACGCTTATATTCTCGCCTCAGGAGAAGAATGGAACAAAAGGAAAAGGGTGAGCTCAACTAGCTCAAGAAGAATATTATGACTAAGATAATATACAACAAATTATCGTTAGTCTTCAACAGAAAAATTTAATAGAATACAATAGACAACAAATTTTAAATCAATATTCGCAATGAAATAATAATTCATTAGAAGAGTTAAGTAGAGAATGCAAACTACTATCTTCTATGTATGAATTTAAAAGTTCATCGCCTCATCTTTTATCCTTGTAACATCAATCCATAAACATCTCGAATCAAATATTCATCTTTGCACTACAGTGCCAAAGATATTCATCATTGGTCATGTTCATTTAAACACTGCTCATCTTTGCACTATGTGCCAAAGCCAAAGATATTAATCGATCGGTCATGTTCATCTCAACACTGCTCATCTTTGCACTACTGGTGCCAAAGATATTCTTCAGAATCATTCATCTTTGCACTACTGTGCCAAAGATATTCAATAATATCATCATTTAAGACCGAGGATGATGAAAAATATTTTTAAAGAAACGAATCCAAAGGAAACAAAATGACAAGGATTAAGGATTAAGGATTCGTACTTTGTTTTATCCATGTTCAAAAATACCTCAAAATAATCATAGTAGTGTAAAATTCAAGAATGATCAAAACATGGATACAATCGTGAGCTAGTATCCGTAATAGATGTTTTGGACGAAAAGAAGAAATTTTATTTTTCTAGGTGAATAGTGTCAGATACGTGAATAAGGCCGATACGTGAATAAGAATCTCGACACCAAAAGATAGAAATTCCACAAAAACATTTTCACGCTTCATGAATAGTACTTGTGAATAGTAATCGTGAATAGTAACTCATGAATAGTAACTCGTGAATAGTAACTCATGAATAGTAACCCTAGACATGAAAAAGTTCCAAATTTGATAAAAGTTCCAACTAATATTTCAAAGATAATGATATTGAAGAAATAATATCATTACGAAAAAAATAATATCCCTTATCTCAAAGAATCAAGATTTTGAATGAAAGGTCAAGTGATCTTTGAATGAAACTTGTCTCGAATAAAGAACTCTCAAAGTATCTAAATACTCACAAAATACGCTCAATAATATAGAGAGAAAGAGAGAAAGCTTATGTTTTCGTGTGATTTTCAATTCTAACTTAGTCCTCTATTTATAGGAAAATGTTAGCCCTACCAAGCGCACTTGACCGCTACTTGATGGCTTTACCATTACTATTGCCACCCACCACATTTGAAATAAAATTCAGCACATTTCTTCACCAACCACAAGTGGGGCCCACTCAATTCTAGAATTTTCCACCAAAATCAATTATAAACCTAATTTTCGAATCCGACACCTCTTAAAATTCACAACAAATCATTCGTGCATTTTTAACGGTTCAAAATTTGTGGACATATACTCAACTTATGTATGTATAACATACCCAAAAATTACCACAATCCAACGGTCGGATTAAAAATTATAACCCCCGCAATATATCTCAAAAACCCCTGATTTGATTTTTAATACCTCCAATCCGATAAAATACTGATAAAACACCTCAACATTAATTTCTTCATTTATAACCACATAAATAAATCCAACATTTATATCCACATAAAATAAATATTTCTTTATCATATGAATCAATAATTAATTATTCACAAATAATATTACAGTAATCACAATTATGACAACCGTGCCGCTCCCGTGAAAGAGGGGCTTTAGATAAGAATTTCTCTCCATCGCGCCGCAATTAGGTGACCAAACCTCTCCTTGAAAGAACTTTCTAGACATTGCCAATAATGTTATCTAATAATATTATTCAAATAATATGAATTATTGATCTGATAATGGAGATAATGTGCAGTGACAATTATTGAACAATAATAATATAAAATATCAACGCAAAGAATTATGAATCAATAAAATAAAATATCAATAAAGAATTCATCGTGAAAATTATTGAGTAAAGTGCCTTCACGTAAGGATTATTAATTCAACAATATCTGTGCAATACGGGTGTGCGCATCGTGCAACCACGCCAGACATCGTATTTTAACCAACGGGTATTCCAACAATCTTAATTCAGAATAACTACGCCTGCTATTTTTAACCAACTTATATTTGTCGCTTTCTTCATCCAATCGCTTTCGTTATGGGGCCCACACATGGTCGCTACTGCGCCGCCGCATTTAATATTCCCCAACAAAGATTTAATATTCCACGACCAAACGAATATTCCCCGACAACAATGAATATTTTATAACCAATTGCTTATTTTGAAATATTTATGATTTAGCCCCTAACTATCCACATTAATCAAATCAACCCTTACTATTTCAAAATAATAAATAGAGAAAATTAAATTTCATTAATAATAAGTTGGGGTCTTACAACCTCCCTCCTTATGAAATTTCGTCCTCGAAATCGACGACGACTCGGTGTGTTTCAAAAGATGAGGATACCTCGCTTTCATTTTCGTTTCCAATTCCAGTTCATTTCCTCTATAGCATGATTCCTCCACAAAACTTTAACTTGTGGTATGACTTTCATACAGTAGGACATGCTCCTTCCTATCCAAAATCTTGATGTGTACCTCCTCATACACGTTAAGTCTTCTATTATCTCGTCTGGGTTCTAATCGAAAGTAGTATGCACACAAGCCAATCATGTTTGATGATAAAGCATATACTTTTTGTAACAATCTTATTCATTTATTAATAAAAAGTATTAATTTATTAAAGGCTATTAATTATCTACATGATGTCGTTTTATAATATGTGATAAACCCATAGTTTTAAGCAATGCTTTTAGAATAATGATGATGATCATTCTAATGAGATCTAAATTCTTAGAAAGCTTAAAACTAAAATAGTTCCCAATCATTGGATTACTAAATTGGGGATTAGTGAATCCGGATAGATTGGTACATACGCTGCTTGCTCATTGGATGAGGATGATTGATCTCACGATCATTTGTGTGGAGACACTAAAGCAAGTATGTAGGTGCTTATTAGAGAATAAGTTCATCGAACGCGGCTCGCTAAGGAATACCTAATGGAGTTTTATTTGCTCGTCAATAGGAATTCTCGTAGTGATAGTAAGACAAGTGATCCTTGGACTTGAGATCATCATAGTATCTTGTGTATGATGAGTTATACTTTTACTTATTCCTTAAGACCCTTAGGTATATCAAAGGGTATACTGGGTATAATAAGTTGTATATGGAGATAATGTATGATCAATAAAGAATCTACCACTTCTAATAAAAGAAGAAATGTCCTATGTGATTCGATAAATGACAACCCAAAGAGTCCTTGGTTAATAATGTAATGAAATTAGAAAGGAGTTTCTAATTTGCATTATTTGGAGTTGTGCATTTAAGGATCGAAATACATATAATTAAATAAAATAAGACTTGACAAAGAATTCCATGCCTTATATTTAATTGGGACATCAGATGGTGGAAGGATTGAATTGTACAAGAACTATTTACTCAAAGGTTCTTTAATGATTAATGTTGAAATCTATATTATCCGGAAAGTCGTTGATCGCTAGGGAGGCTTATCCCTATCAGTAGAATAAATATTATTTAAATAAATTAATTGTTTAATTTATTTATTTAAATAAGATTAGAATTGTTCTAATTGATTTATTCACAACCTAGGTTTAATATGGAGAACCTAAAGGGTCACACCATAAAAGGAAGAATAATTATTTAAGAAGTTAATGGCATAATCGTAATAATATAGTTATGTATATTTAATTTAATCTATGGTGATAGAATAAATTAAATAGCTTAATATTTATTATTTAATATTTTAGAAATATTAAATATAAATTAATAAGAGGAGTCTTATTAATATTATTACAATTATTATTATTTTAATTTCTAAAAGAGTTTAGGAATTAATTTAATATAAGTACTCTCATTTATTCCTAATTGGATTAGGAAGGAAAATTAGTTAAAGGAGTTTAATTAATTATCCCTAATAAGATTAGGGAGCTTAATTAATTAAAAGAATTAATTAATTAAAACTCAATTCCTTAATTGTTAAGGTGGGTTGCCCACATCTATTAATAAAGAGGAGTCTTATTATGGGTGGTATGGGTTGTTGATTTTTACAACATAACGTAATAATTCCAAGTTGTTGAGAGTATGCCTTTTCTATAGAGATAGAAAACTAGGTTTAGCCAATAACACCATCTTCTTGAATTTTATTCTTCCTCGTGGATCACCTCAGAGGCCAAACATTTGGGTGGCTAACGTTGATCAAAGGAAGGAACCAAACCCTGTGGATTCAAGATTGAACGCGAAAAGGATTTGGAGGTGAACTTGTATTCGAGGAAGCTCGATCTTCAAGGGTATGATTTATTCTTTATCTTTTCGCTTAATTAATAATTATGCATAAAGGGTGATCCGTATATGGTTTGTAAATTTTTTAAACTCGATTTTACCACGCTCAAGACTTTTTATGCAATTGATGATCATGTATGAATATTACAAACCCAATAAAGGGCATCGAGCCAAACCTTTATGCTAATTATTAATTGTTCAAATTTAATTTATATATTGATATGTGTTTAGAACAATTTAATTGGGCATAATTTTATTGTAAAAAAAAAAAAAAAAAAAAAAAAATCCGTGTTTCCTTTAATATTTTTTTACATGGAATCGATTTCATAATTAATTAAAATAAAAGAGTTTATTTTAATTAAAGATTTTTTTTATTATTACATGGAATTCGATTCCATAATTAATTAAAATAAAGGAGTTTATTTTGATTAAAGATTTTGATTAAAATAAAATAGTTTATTTTATTCAAAATAGGATAAATTAAAATAAAATAGTTTTATTTTGATTTAAATTTGAATTAAAATAAAGGAGTTTATTTTGATTCAAAATAGATTTTATACTAACTAAATTTGCCCATTAAATGATATCAATATATATATTAAATGTTTATTATTATTCATGAGATGAATGTTATTTATCGATGCATACGGTGATGTGTATGATAATAAATGGGATTGATTATGGACTATCGACCAATATGATTGGATTTTATTTTAGTTGGATGCATGAATGTATGGGTTTTATTAAATGGGGTCTCAGACTGCCTTCTCTAATTTTTCTTAATGTAAATTCTATCTCTCTCCTATGTACTTCCCTCGATCACGATCAAGGTTTCTATTTATTTTAAAATAGTTTTGTAATAGGAATATTTAGAATTAATTTTGAAAAATTGGAGATCAAGGACAAGAAGCGCTTGAAGACCCGTTTGTAATGGAGCCCAAGTTTAAATGTAATAGTTATATTTAAATATTATTTCGCACCCCTAGAGTTTCAACCTTTTGGTTCACTTGGTGGCTCTAGTGAACCAAACTAGAATAAAAGTCCATAATCAATCCCGTAGAATATAGTATTCTATATGTGCATGCTTATATATATATATATTATATATTATGCAAACATGCTTTCGCATGTTAATTAATACGACGCGTATTTTATATATATATATGTATGCGTACGCTTAAACAAGATGAGACAAATTAATAACAAAACCCTCAATTTTTATATTAAGTCCTAAGCGCTCAAAGATATTTGGAATATCGAACGTCGCTTTCTAGCATGATAAAATTAATAGAGTATTAAATATTTAATATGAGTTTGTTGTGTCACCACAAGGCAAGTATTAAGTATTTAAGATGTTAATTTATCACATTTGATGCTTATAAAGAAAATTGAACAATATTGTTTTGTTGTGTCACCACAAGGATGATATTTTTCTTTTTTGAATATATGGAGTGCTAGGTTGACTTAACTTGGATAATTTTGATTCTGGATGTGCCACCACTGATCAAAATAATCTAAGAGGCAAAATACAAGGAGTCAGATAGTTGATGTAATTGACAAAAGTGTTCACCTATTTATTTATATATAGTTTGTTGTGTCACCACAAGGCTATATACATTTGAAATGGGATCCTTATTCTCACTAGCAAATCTTTAATTAGATTTTGTCGAAACTATATAAGTGAGGGTAATATAGTTTCAAAAGAAAATAGTGGGAGATACCAATTTAAAACAAGACCTAAATTATTTTGGTAATTAATAAAAGAATGTATGTTAAAATGTTGTTAATTACAAATTCATTTACGTAATTTTACAATGTCTAAAATTACTATCATCATGAAGCATATTAGATGCTAAATTAATCGTAATCAATTAAACGGATTGGTTAAGGAATTTGAGAATAGTTCTCATAGTTTAAAAGCTATCTTATGTCCTTAATACGCCTATCCTCGCAATGGTTGCGCATAATGCCTCCGAGGAAGAGATTGCTACTTTTAGAAAGTGGCAAGATGATGCACATTGGCTCAACGCATCATGCTCAGATCCACGAGTAACGAGCTTCAGCCAACACAAGATGAAACTATGGATGCTCCTACTATATTCCCGCACATCAAGTAGTTGATGGTGAGGAAAGTAGGACCGATAGATATCGATATCTAAGGAGCTCTTCCGATCTAGAACGGCCAATGGCACTATAAGATGCATAAAAAAGTTCTTAACATAATCAATTTGATTGATCAATTAGACAACGAAGTTTTGTCATGGATGGAGAGTTGAGCCAAGATTTGATCTTGCACTCACTCCCTGACTTCTTTCATAATTGTTGTGAATTTTTCATATAAACAAGCTAGATATCACTTCGCCGATTTGCTTAACATGTTGAAAAATGTCGAGAGTCACTTTCCAACCAAGAAAGACCAAGTCTTACCGGTAGGGGCCAAAGGATCTTCCTCAAAAGAAGAACGATTCAAAGAAGGTAAATAGAAAGGGCAAAACAAAGGATAATAAGAACAAAATCGACACGGATAGCAAAGGAGTTTGCTTCCACCGCAATAAGCCCCGACATCGGAAAGAAATCATGAGAAGCATCTTGCAGAGGCTAACCAAAGAAGCTTAGTGAAGTTTTGGTTATAAATACAATTTTGTTCATGATTGAAATAAATTTTTCTTTAAGTCAAGGTTCTACTTGGGTATTGGATACCGACTTTGGTTATCATAAATATAGATTTATGAAGGACCAAATGTAAGTAGAAAGCTAAACAAATATAAGTAATCCTATATGTGTGGAAATGTAGCAAAGGTTGCTACATTAGCCATAGAAACTTATAGTTTAGCAATGCTCACGGCAAATCTATTAAGTCAATAAGTTGTTATTGTATTCCAGCTTCTTCGTTGAAAATATTATTTCCATTTTATTGTTGGACAATGAAATCTTTGGTATTATAATTAAGAACAATTGTTGTTCTATTTATAATAATAATGTTTTCAGTATAGAATCGAATATTACTTAATAAATTTTGTATACTGACTTACATGAAAATAATTTTGCATATTGAACAAATTAGTATAAGAAAAGGAGATGATCATTCAAAGAGTTGAATGTGTGTATTTGTTGAATACAAGTGTGAATTATTTGAAAGGTTCAAAGAATTCGTAAATGAAACAAATTAGCAAAGTATTAAGATTCTTTGATTAGATCAAGGAATAAATACTTGTGCAATAAGTTTCTAGATCATCTCAAATGGTTTTTCTCATAATGGACACCTCCCGATACACAATAATTGATTGATGTATTTGAATGGAAAATCGCATCTTGTTGGACATGGTGCGGTCCATAATGATTTTACCGACATTCCAAAGATCCTTCAGGTCATGTCCTAGAAATGGTCAGATATTCATTTAAAAATGGTAACCTCAAAATCCAGCCCCAAGACTCCATAAAAGTTATGGATGTGGAGGATTCCTAATCTTAAGTATGTTAAGATAAGGGTTGTCCAACTTATGTGAAAAGGTTTCAAAGGATAAGCTTGGGACAAGATTTGACAAGTGTAGATTTGTGGGACATCCTAAAGTAAGTTTAGGTATATGTTCTATAATCCTACTTAGCAAAAGGTGTTTGTTTAAACACGCGCCTTCTAAGATAAAGGTGTTTATCATTAAAAGGGCTAGTGGAGGATAATAGATCTTGAAAAGTTCAAGAACCACAAAACACTATAAGTCAAATAAGAGGAACTCGTAGATGTAATTCTATTGTACCACAAACCTCAATCGTAAAACCGAATAGTAGCACCAAGATACCCAGAGGTATGGATTCATCATGGATGATGATGATGAGGTACACATCATAGAAGATGATGATCCGAGTTACATACTGATGAGGTAAGAGTTCTAGTGTGTACAAAAGGGTCGTGGGAGCGCCGTGAAATTTCTAGTATTATATGTTGATATACTACTGGATGAGGAATTACATACCAATGCTACAATCAAGAAAGATAAAGTTGTTCTAAACAATTCCTCCATGAATGATTTGGGAAGAGTATCTTAATTGGGGATATAAATCTATATAGATAGATTTAAGAGGATGCTCGACTTAACCCAAGGAACGATATTCATTTGATGCTAAAGTCGCTTAGCATGGCAAACTCCAAGAGATGTCTCATGTTGATGAGCCATGGAGTGTATTTCTCTTAATAGTCCCCATAGACTCCAAAAAGAGAGATCGCATGAGTGACAATCATGTATGCAATGAAATATACGAGAGACCGATGTCGATCACCATATTCTGGAGAAGATCACAGAAGATGTTGAAAACATCTTAAAGTTCTTAACCCAAGACTAAAGAGATGATCATATACATGGTGGGTCCGAATTAAAACTAGAGGGCTTAATGACTCAAGTTTTTCAGATGCATCAAGATGATGTAAAATCCACTTTAAGGTAAAGCGTTATCTTGAACAAGTGGTGCGTTGAATCGAAAGGTTCCAAACAAAGAAAGAGTTGTTGGTTTAGTGATAAAGACAAAGTATATAGCTATAAATGAAGTCGCAAGTTGATTGTTTGGATTAAAAGTTCATTACGTAACTAGGAATAGTTCCCCAAGTCTCATCTTCGATCTAAACATGTGTTGTGGCACTTTCATTTGATTATTAGAATCATTGAAAGATGGGAAATCACTATAGTAGATAGTGGACTCTCAAGAACAACATTACATATCCATTAACTAAAGCTTATCCAACAAACAGGATAATCGCCACTTAGAGAAGAAGAGTATGAGATACCATGACGATTGGCTTTAGGCAAAGTGGGAGATTGAAAGTAGTATGCACACAAGCCAATCATGTTTGATGATAAAGCATATACTTTGTAATAATCTTATTCATTTATTAATAAAAAGTATTAATTTATTAAAGGCTTTTAATTATCTACATGATGTCTTTTTTTTATAATATGTGATAAACCCATAGTTTTAAGCAATGCTTTTAGAATAATGATGATGATCATTCTAATGAGATCTAAATTTTAGAAAGCTTAAAACTAAAATAGTTCCCAATCGTTGGATTACTAAATCGGGGATTAGTGAATCCGGATAGATCGGGTACATACGCTGCTTGCTCATGGATGAGGATGATTGATCTCATGATCATTTGTGTGGAGACACTAAAGCAAGTATGTAGGTGCTTATTAGAGAATAAGTTCATCGAACGTGGCTCGCTAAGGAATACCTAATGGAGTTTTATTCACTCGTCAATAGGAATTCTCAGTAGTGATAGTAAGACAAGTGATCCTTGGACTTGAGATCATCATAAGATCTCGTGTATGATGAGTTATACTTTGACTTATTCCTTAAGACCCTTAGGTATATCAAAGGGTATACTTGGGTATAATAAGTCAGTACATGGAGATAATGTATGATCAATAAAGAATCTACCACTTCTAATAAAAGAAGAGAAATGTCCTATGTGATTCGATAAATGACAACCCAAAGAGTCCTTGGTTAATAAGCGTAATGAAATTAGAAAGGAGTTTCTAATTTGCATTATTTGAGTGTGCATTTAAGGATCGAAATACATATAATTAAATAAAATAAGACTCGACAAAGAATTCCATGCCTTATATTTAATCGGGACATCAGATGGTGGAAGGATTGAATTGCATTTAAGAACTATTTACTCAAAGGTTCTTTAATGATTAATGTTGAAATCTATATTATCCGGAAAGTCGCTGATCGCTAGGGGAGGCTTATCCCTATTGTAGAATAAATATTATTTAAATAAATTAATTGTTTAATTTATTTATTTAAATAAGATTAGAATTGTTCTAATTGATTTATTCACAACCGGCTTAATATGGAGAACCTAAAGGGTCACACCACCAAAAGGAAGAATAATTATTTAAGAAGTTAATGGCATAATCGTAATAATATAGTTATGTATATTTAATTTAATCTATGGTGATGTAATAAATTAAATAGCTTAATATTTATTATTTAATATTTTAGAAATATTAAATATAAATTAATAAGAGGAGTCTTATTAATATTATTACAATTATTATTATTTTAATTTCTAAAAGAGTTTAGGAATTAATTTAATATAAGTATTCTCATTTATTCCTAATGGATTAGAAGGAAAATTAGTTAAAGGAGTTTAATTAATTATCCCTAATAAGATTAGGGAGCTTAATTAATTAAAAGAATTTAATTAATTAAATAAAACCCAATTCCTTAATTGTTAAGGTGGGTTGCCCACATCTATTAATAAGAGGAGTCTTATTATGGGTGGTATGGGTTGTCGATTTTTTCAAAATACGTAATAATTCCAAGTTGTTGGAGAGTACGCCTTTTCTATAGAGATAGAAAACTAGGGTTAGCCATAACACCCATCTTCTTGAATTTTATTCTTCCTCGTGGATCACCTCAGAGGCCAAACATTTGGGTGGCTAACGCCGATCAAAGGAAGGAACCAAACCCGGTGGATTCAAGATTGAACGCGAAAAAGGATTTGGAGGTGAACTGTACCGAGGAAGCTCGATCTTCAAGGGTATGATTTATTCTTTATCTTTTCGCTTAATTAATAATTATGCATAAAGGGTGATCCGTATATGGTTTGTAAATTTTTAAACTCGATTTTACACGCTCAAGCACTTTTTTATGCAATTTGATCATGCAATATGAATATTACAAACCTAAAAAGGGCATCGAGCCAAACCTTTACGTTAATTATTAATTGTTCAAATTTAATTTATATATTGATATGTGTTTAGAACAATTTAATTGGGCATAATTTTATCAGATAAAAAAAAAAAAAAAAAAAAAAAAAATCCGTGTTTCCTTTAATATTTTTTTTACATGGAATTGGATTTCATAATTAATTAAAATAAAAGAGTTTATTTTAATTAAAGATTTTTTTTATTATTACATGGAATTGATTCCATAATTAATTAAAATAAAGGAGTTTATTTTGATTAAAGATTTTGATTAAAATAAAATAGTTTATTTTATTCAAAATAGGATAAATTAAAATAAAATAGTTTTATTTTGATTTAAATTTGAATTAAAATAAAGGAGTTTATTTTGATTCAAAATAGATTTTATACTAACTAAATTTGCCCATTAAATGATATCAATATATATATTAAATGTTTATTATTCATGAGATGAATGTTATTTATCGATGCATATGGTGATGTGTATGATAATAAATGGGATTGATTATGACTATCGAATTAATATGATTGGATTTTATTTTAGTTGGATGCATGAATGTATGGGTTTTATTAAATGGGGTCTCACAGAGATGCCTTCTCTAATTTTTCTTAATGTAAATTCTATCTCTCTCCTATGTATTTCCCTCGATCACGATCAAGGTTTCTATTTATTTTAAAATAGTTTTGTAATAGGAATATTTAGAATTAATTTTGAAAAATTGGAGATCAAAGGACAAAGGAGCTTGAAGACCCGTTTGTAATGGAAGCCCAGGGTTTAAATGTAATAGTTATATTTAAATATTATTTTTCGCACCCTAGTGTTTGACCTTTTGGTTCACTTGGTGGCTCTAGTGAACCAAACTAGAATAAAAGTCCATAATCAATCGTGTAGAATATAGTATTCTATATGTGCATGCTTATACTATATATATATTATATATTATGCAAACATGCTTCGATGTTAATTAATACGACGCGTATTTTATATATATATGTGCATGCGCGCTAAACAAGATGAGACAAATTAATAACAAAACCCTCAATTTTTATATTAAGTCCTAAGCGCTCAAAGATATTTGAATATCGAACGTCGCTTTCTAGCATGATAAAATTAATAGAGTATTAAATATTTAATATGAGTTTGTTGTGTCACCACAAGGCAAGTATTAAGTATTTAAGATGTTAATTTATCACATTTGATGCTTATAAAGAAAATTGAACAATATTGTTTTGTCAGGTCACCACAAGGATGATATTTTTCTTTTTGAATATATGGAGTGCTAGGTTGGACTTAACTTGGATAATTTTGATTCGGATGTGCCACCACTGATCAAAATAATCTAAGAGGCAAAATAAAAGGAGTTGATAGTTGATGTAATTGACAAAAGTTGTCTACCTATTTATTTATATATAGTTTGTTGTGTCACCACAAGGCTATATACATTTGAAATGGGATCCTTATTCTCACTAGCAAATCTTTAATTAGATTTTGCCGAACTATATAAGTGAGGGTAATATAGTTTGAAGAAAATAGTGGGAGATACCAATTTTAAAACAAGACCTAAATTATTTTGGTAATTAATAAAAGAATGTATGTTAAAATGTTGTTAATTACAAATTCATTTACGTAATTTTACAATGTCTAAAATTACTATCATCGCGAAGCATATTAGATGCTAAATTAATCGTAATCAATTAAACTGGATTGGTTAAGGAATTTGAGAATAGTTCTCATAGTCGAAAAGCTATCTTATGTCCTTAATACGCCTATCCTCGCAATGGTTGCGCATAATGCCTCCGAGGAAGAGATTGCTACTTTTAGAAAGTGGCAAGATGATGCACATTGCTCAACGCATCATGCTCGATCCACGAGTAACGAGCTTCAACACAAGATGAAACTATGGATGCTCTACTATATTCCCGCACATCAAGTAGTTGATGGTGAGGAAAGTAGGACCGATAGATATCGACATTCAAGGAGCTCTTCCGATCTAGAATGGCCAATGGCACTATAAGATGCATAAAAAGTTCTTAACATAATCAATTTGATTGATCAATTAGACAACGAAGTTTTGTCATGGATGGAGAGTTGAGCCAAGATTTGATCTTGCACTCACTCCCTGAATTCTTTCATAATTGTTGTGAATTTTTCATATAAACAAGCTAGATATCGCCTTTGCCGATTTGCTTAACATGTTGAAAAATGTTGAGAGTCACTTTCCAACCAAGAAAGACCAAGTCTTACCGGTAGGGGCCAAAAGATCTTCCTAAAAGAAGAATGATTCAAAGAAGGTATATAGAAAGGCAAAACAAAGGATAATAAGAACAAAATCGACACGGATAAGAAAGGAGTTTGCTTCCAATCGCAATAAGCCCGGACACCGGAAAGAAACTCGTGAGAAGCATCTTGCAGAGGCTAACCAAAGAAGCTTAGTGAAGTTTTCTACATAAATACAATTTTGTTCATGATTGAAATAAATTTTTCTTTAAGTCAAGGTTCTACTGGGTATTGGATACCGACTTTGGTTATCATAAATATAGATTTATGAAGGACCAAACAGTAAGTAGAAAGCTAAACAAATATAAGTAATCCTATATATGGAAATGTAACAAAGGTTGCTACATTAGCCATAGAAACTTATAGTTTAGCAATGCTTACACGCAAATCTATTAAGTCAATAAGTTGTTATCAGTATTCCAGTTCTCGTTGAAAACATTATTTCCATTTTATTGTTGGACAATGAAATCTTTGGTATTATAATTAAGAACAATTGTTGTTCTATTTATAATAATAATGTTTTGTATAGAATCGAATATTACTTAATAAATTTTGTATACTGACTTACATGAAAATAATTTTGCATATTGAACAAATTAGTATAAGAAAAGGAGATGATCATTCAAAGAGTTGAATGTGTATATTTGCTGAAATACAATTGTGAATTATTTGAAAGGTTCAAAGAATTCAGAAATGAAACAAATTAGCAAAGTATTAAGATTCTTTGATTAGATCAAGGAATAAATACTTGTGCAATAAGTTTCTAGATCATCTCAAATGGTTTTTCTCATAATGGACACCTCCTGATACACAATAATTGATTGATGTATTTGAATGGAAAAATCGTACCTTGTTGGACATGGTGCGGTCCATAATGATTTTACCGACATTCCAAAGATCCTTCTCTGGGTCATGTCCTAGAAATGGTCAGATATCTACTTTTAAAAGGGTAACCTCAAAATCCAAGCCCCAAGACTCCATAAAAGTTATGGACAGGAGGATTCCTAATCTTAAGTATGTTAAGATAAGGGTTGTCCAACTTATGTGAAAAGTTTCAAAGGATAAGCTTGGGACAAGATTTGACAAGTGTAGATTTGTGGGACATCCTAAAGTAAGTTTAGGGTATGTGTTCTATAATCCTACTTAGCAAAAGGTGTTTGTTTAAACACGCCTTCTAAGATAAAGGTGTTTATCATTAAAAGGGCTAGTGGAGAGGATAATAGATCTTGAAAAGTTCAAGAACCACAAAACACTATAAGTCAAATAAGAGGAACTCAGTAGATGATTCTATTGTACCACAACCTAATCAGAATCGAATAGTATCAAGATACCTAGAGGGAGGTATGGATTCATCATGGATGATGATGATGAGGTACACATCATAGAAGATGATGATCCAAAGTTACATACGATGAGGTAAGAGTTCTAGTGTGTACAAAAGGGTCAAGTGGGGAGCGCCGTGAAATTTCTAGTATTATATGTTGATATACTACGGATGAGGAATTACATACCAATGCTACAATCAAGAAAGATAAAGTTGTTCAAACAATTCCTCCATGAATGATTTGGGAAGAGTATCTTAATTGGGGATATAAATCTATATAGATAGATTTAAGAGGATGCTCGACTTAACCCAAGGAACGATATTCATTTGATGCTAAAGTCGCTTAGCATGGCAAACTCCAAGAGATGTCTCATGTTGATGAGCCATGGAGTGTATTTCTCTTAATAGTCCCCATAGACTCCAAAAAAGAAGAGAGATCGCATGAGTGACAATCATGTATGCAATGAAATATACGAGACCCGATGTCGACGGTCATATTATGGAGAAGATCATCATGAAGTCGTTGAAAACATCTTAAAGTTCTTAACCAAGCACTAAAGATGTGATCATACATGGTGGATCCGAATTAAAACTAGAGGGCTTAACAGACTTCAAGTTTTTCGTATGCACCAAAGATGATGTAAAATCCACTTTAAGGTAAAGCGTTATCTTGAATAGTGGTGCAGTTGAATCGAAAGGTTCCAAACAAAGAAAGAGTTGTTGGTTTAGTGATAAAGACAAAGTATATAGCTATAAATGAAGTCGCAAGTTGATTGTTTGGATTATAAGTTCATTACGTAACCAGAATAGTTCCCAAGTCTCATCTTGGATCTAAACATGTGTTGTGGCACTTTCATTTGATTATTAGAATCATTGAAAGATGGGAAATCACTATAGAGATAGTGGACTCTCAAGAACAACATTACATATCCATTAACTAAAGCTTATCCAATGCAGGATAATCGCCACTTAGAGAAGAAGAGTATGAGATACCACGACGATTGGCTTTAGTGCAAGTGGGAGATTGAAAGTAGTATGCATACAAGCCAATCATGTTTGATGATAAAGCATATACTTTGTAATAATCTTATTCATTTATTAATAAAAAGTATTAATTTATTAAAGGCTTTTAATTATCTACATGATGTCGCTTTTTATAATATGTGATAAACCCATAGTTTTAAGCAATGCTTTTAGAATAATGATGATGATCATTCTAATGAGATCTAAATTCTTAGAAAGCTTAAAACTAAAATAGTTCCCAATCGTTGGATTACTAAATTGGGGATTAGTGAATCCGGATAGATTGGTACATACGCCGCTTGCTCATTGGATGAGGATGATTGATCTCATGATCATTTGTGTGGAGACACTAAAGCAAGTATGTAGGTGCTTATTAGAGAATAAGTTCATCGAACGTGGCTCGCTAAGGAATACCTAATGGAGTTTTATTTGCCTCGTCAATAGAATTCTCAGAGTGATAGTAAGACAAGTGATCCTTGGACTTGAGATCATCATAGTATCTTGTGTATGATGAGTTATACTTTGACTTATTCCTTAAGACCCTTAGGGTATATCAAAGGGTATACTGGGTATAATAAGTTGTACATGGAGATAATGTATGATCAATAAAGAATCTACCACTTTAATAAAAGAAGAGAAATGTCCTATGTGATTCGATAAATGACAACCCAAAGAGTCCTTGGTTAAGGCGTAATGAAATTAGAAAGGAGTTTCTAATTTGCATTATTTGGAGTCAGTGCATTTAAGGATCGAAATACATATAATTAAATAAAATAAGACTTCGACAAAGAATTCCATGCCTTATATTTAATCGGGACATCAGATGGTGGAAGGATTGAATTGCATTTGCAGAACTATTTACTCAAAGGTTCTTTAATGATTAATGTTGAAATCTATATTATCCGGAAAGTCGCTGATCGCTAGGAGGCTTATCCTATTGTAGAATAAATATTATTTAAATAAATTAATTGTTTAATTTATTTATTTAAATAAGATTAGAATTGTTCTAATTGATTTATTCACAACCGGTTTAATATGGAGAACCTAAAGGGTCACACCATAAAAGGAAGAATAATTATTTAAGAAGTTAATGGCATAATCGTAATAATATGTTATGTATATTTAATTTAATCTATGGTGATAGTAATAAATTAAATAGCTTAATATTTATTATTTAATATTTTAGAAATATTAAATATAAATTAATAAGAGGAGTCTTATTAATATTATTACAATTATTATTATTTTAATTTCTAAAAGAGTTTAGGAATTAATTTAATATAAGTACTCTCATTTATTCCTAATGGATTAGGAAGGAAAATTAGTTAAAGGAGTTTAATTAATTATCCCTAATAAGATTAGGGAGCTTAATTAATTAAAAGAATTTAATTAATTAAATAAAACTCAATTCCTTAATTGTTAAGGTGGGTTGCCCACATCTATTAATAAGAGGAGTCTTATTATGGGTGGTATGGGTTGTTGACTTTTTTACAATACGTAATAATTCCAAGTTGTTGGGAGTATGCCTTTTCTATAGAGATAGAAAACTAGGGTTAGCCATAACACCCATCTTCTTGAATTTTATTCTTCCTTGGTGGATCACCTCAGAGGCCAAACATTTGGGTGGCTAACGTTGATCAAAGGAAGGAACCAAACCCGGTGGATTCAAGATTGAACGCTAAAAGGATTTGGAGGTGAACTTGTACCGAGGAAGCTCGATCTTCAAGGGTATGATTTATTCTTTATCTTTTCGTCTAATTAATAATTATGCATAAAGGGTGATCCGGGTATATGGTTTATAAATTTTTTAAACTCTGATTTTACCACGCTTCCGCACTTTTTATGCAATTTGATTGCGTTATGAATATTACAAACCTAACACTAACTCTATAACGTGGTTCGGGTCTTTCACATATTTACGAAGTACCGATATGTGAAACACATTATGAACACGAGACATACTCGGAGGTAACGCGAGTCTATAGGCTACATTTCCTACTCGGTCAAGAATTTGAAATGGACCAATAAATCGTGGATTGAGCTTTCCTCTCTTCCCAAATCTTGCAACTCCCTTCCATGGAGCAACTCGTAATAATACATGATCCCCTACACTAAATTCCACATCCTTTCGATGAAGATCCGCATAACTCTTTTGTCGATCTTGTGCCGTTTGTATACGTTGTCGAATCATTTGGATCTTTTCGGTGAGTCATATCGCATTTAACTCTCGGGTCCCAACAATGTTGCTTCACCCACCTCATCCCAACATATTGGAGAACGACATTTTTCGGCCCATATAATGCTTCAAATGGAGCTACACCTATACTTGCTCGATAATCTGTTGTTGTAGGAGAATTCCACCAATGGTAAATACTTATCCCAACCGCCCTTGAAGTCTAGGACATGAGTCTTAATAAATCTTCAAGAGTTTGAATAGTCCTCTCGATTGTCCGTCTGGTTTGGGGATGGTATGTCAACTAAATCGCAAATCCGCGCCCATAGCTTTTTGCAAGCTAACCCAAAATCTTGAAGTGAATCTTGGGTCATTATCCCAAACTATGGATACAGCATGCCATGCAACCTCACAATCTCATTTACGTATATACCAGCAAGACGCTCAAGTGAATAAGTCTCCGTGATCGGCAAGAAATGAGCAGACTTGGTTAATCTATCAACAATAACCCAAATAGCATTGATGCCTTGAGAAACCGTAGGAAGACCCGTAACAAAATCCATGGTAATGTGTTCCTACTTCCATTCCGGAATCTCAAGTGGTTGCAACGGACCCTTAGGTACTAGATGCTCCGCCTTTACACGTTGACAAGTTAAACACATTGAGATAAACTTTGCAATCTCTCTCTTCATATTGTTCCACCAAAATGTATGTCAAGATCACGATACATTTTAGTACTTCCGTGATGGATTGCAAATGGTGTATTGTGTGCCTCCATCATAATCTTGTACTTTAAATCGTAGTCGTTAGGAACACAAAGTTCAGAGTGGACTCAAGTATTCCTTCTTCATCAATTCTCGCCCTAATAGCTCCTTCTTGTACTTTCTTCTTCATACGCATAAGCTCAAGATTGGGTGGCTCGAGCAACCTTAACTTTTTCTATTAAAGTTGGCTCTACGCAGATATTTGACATCATCGCACTCGCTCCTCGCGATATGATCTTCTACTTAACGCGCCGCCTACCACGCTCGCTTTTACCGGGATGGTATTGAATAGTGTGGTCGTAGTCTTTCAATAGTTCGAGCCAACGTCCGCCGCCGCATGTTGAGTTCTTTTTGAGTGAAGAAATATTTAAGGCTTTTTATGGTCCGAATATATCTCCACTTTCTCCCCATATAGATAGTGCCTCCATATCTTTAGCGCGAAAATGATCGGGCCGCCACTCTAGATCATGAGTAGGATAATTCCTCTCATACTCTTTAAGTTGTCGCGAGGCATAGGCTATGACTTTCCCACGCTGCATGAGAACACATCCTAACCCTTTGCACGAAGCATCGTCAGAGATAACAAATCCATCCGAACCAGATGGTATTGTTAGAACAAAATAAATAAGTCTCCTCTTAAGCTCTTGGAAACTCTTCTCGCATTCTTCACTCCAAACGAATTTTGTATCCTTCCGAAAGTTAAGCCGTTAATGGAGTAGCGATTCGAGAAAACCCTTCCACGAATCTCCGATAATAACCATTTAAGCCCAAAAGCTACGCATATTTGACCACCGACTTCGGTTGTTCTAACTTCAGATTGCTTCAATCTTCGCCAGATCAACAGATACTCCATGTTTCGACACTACGTGCCCAAGGAATGCTACTTCCTCAAGCCGTAACTCGCATTTCTTCAATTTGGCATATAGTTTGTTTTCACGAAGCCTTTGGAGTACCAACTTCAAATGGTGCTCATGATCTTCACGACTTTTGGAATATATAAGGATGTCATCAATAAAGACAAGAACGAATCGATCCAAATATTCCTTGAATACTTGGTTCATCATATCCATGAAAGTCAGTAGGAGCATTAGTTAGTCAAAGAAAGACATGACTAAGAATTCATAATGCCCATACCGAAGTTCAAGGCGTCTTTGGAATATCTTCGATTCTAATCTTCAAATGATGATATCCGTAATCTAAGATCGATTTTTGAAAAGAATTGTGCCCCTCAGAATCGGGTCAAACAAGTCATTAATACGAGGTAGAGGATACCTATTCTTGATGGTGACATGGTTCAATTCCGATAGTCAATACAAAGTCGCATACTCCCGCGTCTTTCTTTTTTACAAATAAAACAGAGCACCCCAAGGAGATGTACTAGATTTAATGAAACCGATGTCCAACAATTCCTCGTAGTTGGACCTTTAACTCCTCAAGTTCAATAGGAGCCATTCGATATGGGGTTTTAGAAATGGGCTTTGTACTGTGTTCAAGATCAATAAAGAATTCAACTTCACGCTCGGGGTAGAAGGGAAGTTCTTCGGAAATACGTCAGAAAGTCAATAACAACAGAATATTATTCAAATTTGACGTGTCTTTATTCAAATCCATAACATGGGCTAAGAAAGCTTGACATCCGCTTTTCAATAAACGAATAGCTTTATGATTAGATATGATAGTGATTGATTTTAATGGTTTAGTTGCTTGAATTGCATAACAAAAGTCAAGTTAGGAATATGAAAACTAACAACCTTACGAAAACAATCAATTTTGGCATGATGAGTAGTTAACCAATCAATTCCTAAAATCACATCAAAAGAAAGTATCTTTAAAGAGATAAGGTCAACAGTAAGGTAATGGTGCCAACTTGAATCAAACAAGATTTATAAAATTGGATGTGATGAAAGTTTCTCCTAACGGAGTTTCCACAGATAGGTCAAAGTCTAATTTCTCCGGAGTCAAGTTCAAACGTTGAACGCAAGCAAGAGAGATAAAAGAATGGGTAGAACTAGTATCTAATAAGGTATAAACTTCAAGAATTATAATTAACTAACCCATGCTAACTTCGTCGGGTTCCTCACTTGTTGGGAAGTCACGACAACCGCCTCTCTTTGAACTACCGGCTTGACTTGTCGGGGTAGCATTTGGTGTCGTTATTATCGTTGGAATTGACTTTTTTATAGGGCATATTCCACCTTCAATCGCTTCATCGTACTCTCGATTCATGATCTCGAATCATCAATCTTCGATCCATATCGAATTGAGATCGACCGCCTGCAGACAGGTAATTTAAAACTCGATGTTGGGTTCTTCCAATTCTTTGTCCAAAAAGAGAAATGTATATCATCTATTTTAACCTTTTTGGATCGGACGCCTCTTTCTACAATATCAACATGTCGCATGCGGCTTTTACCCACGCATCCTTCATTCTCACTGTTCGGTTGTTTCTTTTTCAAATTTGATCCTTGATATTTGAATTCTCGATTCCAAACTTTAATATCTTACCTCCGCCAAAGCGTGATTTTGTTCGAGCATCACATATCGGGTAACACAATTTTGAATTGTTGTATCTCTTTGTTCCACGACCGCTTGCAGGTTCTTCAACTCGTTTCTTCTAGCTCACGAATACGATCTCGTAGTTCTACATTTTGATCAAAAATTTCTTCTAATAAATTCTCCTCAGTTCCTCTTCTTCCTCACTCTCACCGCCACCTCTGCGACTAGCTTCGGGTGTAACTATTAATTCTTCCTCACCACATGGATATCTCTAATTCCTTCGTCAGCTTGATATTACATTATCCTGGTTGGTGATTAGAGGTATATCCACGGTCTCATTCACTCCATTGTTGACATTCTCAGTCGACATTCTCAAATACTGTCATAAAACAAGGGTTAATTAAGGAAATCAATATATCACATAATATCCCTATATATCGACCAACTAACAAATAAGCTTAGGTAGGACACACTAGCGAAGGATTTACTCGTCTCCCTCCTAGTTCTATTCCCCGATCTCCGCTAGAGATCATATTCCTAAGCTCGATACCAACCGTGACGCCCCCAAAATAGGTATACATCACCCATTCTCGAAGTTGTCAATACATGGTACGTAAACAACTACAACTTTATTACTACAACAAGAAACTGTGAGTTTAAATACAAATATTATCTTCTAGACAATATCTATACTCAAATAAATCCTCATCACATTTATTGATACATTATTTTACAAAATGGTGAGGACTACTAAACAATCCTTTTCTAAAACCTTCATTCCATACCAGACTCGCACTCGCTTATATTCTCGCCTCCCCGAGAAGAATGGAACAAAAAGGAAAAGGGTGAGCTCAACTAGCTCAAGAAGAATATTATGACTAAGATAATATACAACAAATTATCGTTAGTCTTCAACAGGAAAAATTTAATAGAATACAATAGACAACAAATTTTAAATCAATATTCGCAATGAAATAATAATTCATTAGAAGAGTTAAGTAGAGAATGCAAACTACTATCTTCTATGTATGAATTTAAAAGTTCATCGTCTATCTTTTATCCCTGTAACATCAATCCATAAACATCTGGAATCAAATATTCATCTTTGCACTACAGGCCAAAGATATTCATCAGTTGGTCATGTTCATTTAAACACCTGTTCATCTTTGCACTACAGGCCAAAGATATTAATCAGTCGGTCATGTTCATCTCAACACCTGTTCATCTTTGCACTACAGGCCAAAGATATTCTTCAGAAATCATTCATCTTTGCACTACAGGCCAAAGATATTCAATAATATCATCATTTAAGACTGAGGATGATGAAAAATATTTTTAAAGAAACGAATCCAGTGAAACAAAATGACAAGGATTAAGGATTAAGGATTCGTACTTTGTTTTATCCATGTTCAAAAATACCTCAAAATAATCATAGTGGTGTAAAATTCAAGAATGATCAAAACATGGATACAATCAGAAAGCTAGTATCCGTAATAGATGTTTTGGACGAAAAGAAGAAATTTTATTTTTAGGTGAATAAGCAAGATATGTGAATAGTGTCAGATACGTGAATAAAGGCCGATACACGTGAATAGTAACTCCGACACCAAAAGATAGAAATTCCACAAAAACATTTTCACGCTTCATGAATAGTACTTGTGAATAAGAATCGTGAATAAGTAACTCATGAATAGTAACTTCGTGAATAGTAACTCATGAATAGTAACCCGACATGAAAAAGTTCCAAATTTGATAAAAGTTCCAACCAATATTTCAAAGATAATGATATTGAAGAAATAATATCATTACGAAAAAAAAATAATATCCCTTACCTCAAAGAATCAAGATTTTGAATGAAAGGTCGGAAGTGATTTGAATGAAACTTGTCTTGAACAAAGAACTCTCAAAGTATCTAAATACTCACAAAATACGCTCAATAATATAGAGAGAGAGAAAGAGAGAAAGCTTATGTTTACGGTGTGATTTTCAATTCTAACTTAGTCCTCTATTTATAGGAAAATGTTAGCTGTACCAAGCAGATTTCGACTGCTACCGATGCTTTTACTCGCTACTATTGCCACCCACCACATTTGAAATAAAATTCATCACATTTCTTCACCAACCACAAGTGGGGCCCACTCAATTCTAGAATTTTCCACCAAAATCAATTATAAACCTAATTTCGAATTCGACACCTCTTAAAATTCACAACAAATCATTCGTGCATTTTTAACGGTTCAAAATTTGTGGACATATACTCAACTTATGTATGTATAACATACCCAAAAATTACCACAATCCAACGGTCGGATTAAAAATTATAACCCCGCAATATATCTCAAAACCCCTGATTTGATTTTTAATACCTCCAATCCGATAAAATACTGATAAAACACCTCAACATTAATTTCTTCATTTATAACCACATAAATAAATCCATCATTTATATCCACATAAAATAAATATTTCTTTATCATATGAATCAATAATTAATTATTCACAAATAATATTACGTAATCACAATTATGACAACCCAGCCGCTCCTGTGAAAGAGGGGCTTTCCGATAAGGATTTCTCCTCATTGGCGCCGCAATTAGGTGACCAAACCTCTCCTCGATGTAACTTTCTAGACATTGCCAATAATGTTATCTAATAATATTATTCAAATAATATGAATTATTGATCCGATAATGGAGATAATGTGCAAAAGTTGACAATTATTGAACAATAATAATATAAAATATCAACGCAAAGAATTATTGAATCAATAAAATAAAATATTAAACAAGAATTCATCGTGAAAATTATTGAGTAAAGTGCCTTCACGTAAGGATCAATAATTCAACAATATCATGCAATACCGCGTGCTATCTCGTGCAACCACGCCAGACATCGTATTTTTAACCACCGGGTATTCCAAATGTCTTACTTCAGAATAACTACGCTAGTTATTTTTAACCAACTTATATTTGTCGCTTTCTTCATCCAATCGCTTTTTCGTTATGGGGCCCACACATGGTCGCTACGGTCGCATTTAATATTCCCCAACAAGCATTTAATATTCCACGACCAAACGAATATTCAAACAACAATGAATATTTTATAACCACTTGCTTATTTTGAAATATTTATGTATTTAGCCCCTAACTATCCACATTAATCAAATCAACCCTTACTATTTCAAAATAATAAATAGAGAAAATTAAATTTCATTAATAATAAGTTGGGGTCTTACACATAATGCCCGCATAGTGTTTGCATAGTAAAAATCTTTTTATATAAATAGAATATATTATATTTTATTTTAAAGATTTTTCTTTAAATATGGACCGTCAGATTAAAGTAAATCAATCTGGACCATTCATGGATTAGTTACTATGCATTCCATTTTCCTATAAATAGAAGCTCATTCCTTCATTATTTTCTTACTTAATTCATTGAACTCTACAGAGAGAAACTATAGAGAGAGACTATAGAGAGAGAAGAAAAGTTTTCGCTACTTCACTACTCTTATATCAAGTATTATTTTACTAAGTAAGGGATATTATTCTTTTGTATTCCGAAGAGAACTTGTTATTCTATTTCTTTATTGTTTCATTGGAATAACTCCGTATACGCTGGTCGCCCTATACTTGGTGACATTCTTCTATTATTCTATCTTTATTATTTTGTCGAATATCCCATCATGCTATCATGGGACTCGGTTCCATTTTTATTATTCCGTCTTTATTATTCAGCCGTTTAATATCCTATATGTGCTATCTCTTTGCGGACTGGTTCCATCATTTATTATTCGCATTTACTATTCTGGTTGGAACATCCTGCGATTGTGAATTTCACCGACACCGTTCCGTTATTTAGTATTCATTGGAATAACTTTAATACATCTAAGTACCGCATGCATGGTGATTTCTTTTGTTATTCCATTCTTTATTATACTCGGTTGGTTAAAGTTTTGACTTTACACTCCATGAAATTAGTAGAATATCCTTGATATTCAAGGCTTCATCCAATATCTTTTCATGGAAATATTCTTCTGATCATTCTTGAATTTTACTCTACAAAGCAGTATCATGTTGACAATTTGGACATTAGTAGTTTTTGGACAAATTAATTCTTGAACTTGTTTTATTAAATTCTTATATCATTGTCATCATCCTAATGCTTATATTATGTTGAAAGTTATTTGTAGCCTGTAGTGCATAGATGGACTTGGTATGATTATGACCAGTGATTATTTGGTATAATCATAACCGTAATGTTACAAATGATGTGGAAAAAGTCCTCAATGGCCCGTAATGCATTGATGGACAGTTTTTGGTATGATTATGGCTACGGATTCTCTTTGGCCGTAGTACAAAGATGAATTGTTTTATGGCATGATCATGACCATTAATGAATACACAAATATTCTTGGCCCGTAGTGCATGGATAATTGTGGTCGTGATACTAAAGAATATCCTGGCAGTAGTGCGGGGGTGATTCGATGATGTGGAATATTTATTTGTCGAGTCTCGGCGATAATGATGATGAAAAACCTTTTTAATCATAAAAGATAGTAGATTTTATTTTCTACTTGACTCTTTTAATGGATTGCTTGTTTTCTTTGCAGCTTAAACTTGATGTCTATTATATTTTATCGGTTTAACATTGTTGGAGACTAATGATAATTTATTTCGCATTATCTTAGTCATAATATTTCTTCTTTGGGCTAGTTGAGCTCACCCTTTCTTTCACCGTTTCTCTTGAGGAAATGAGAATATAATTTGGGACGAGTCTGGGGAGCGGAGTGATGGTCCGGAGGATAGCATTAGTAGTCCTCACTATTACGTAAAATAGTGTGATAATAATTGTAATGAGGACTCCTTTTGAGTTTGTATAATCTCTAGTAGATAATATTTGTATTCAAACTCATAGTTTATGTTTTGTCGTATTGTAGACGACAGTTGTATTAGTAAGTTGCATTTGAATTCTGTACCATGTATCTGGCGACCCAAGATGGGTGATGTATACCTACTTTTGGGGGCGTCACAATTGGTATCAAAGCTTAGGGATATGATCCCTGGCTAAGATGTGAGATAAGAACTAGGAGGGGAGAGACGGGGAATTCCTTCGCTAGTATGACCTACCTAAGTTTATTTGGTATTTAATTGGTTGGTCAAAGTATAGGGATAATATGTGATATGTTAATTAACCCTTGTTTTGTGGCAGTGTTTGAAAATGGCATCCGAGAATGTTGAGATTATCAATGGAGCACAGGAGACCGTTGAGTCTCCACAGATCAATAATCAAGGTTAATGGCAACCAGAGGACAATACTCCTCATGGAAAACAATAACACCGATGAAATGGTGAATGATGGGATGGTCAGAGGCTTTATGCAATTCATGCAACAACAAAGTAAGGCGCGCCCCATCCATAATGCAGGTGGAAACAATGGTAACCCACGGTTGGTCACCGCTAAGCAGTTCAAGGAGCTGGGACCACGAGAGTTTTTGGGAAAGCCAGAACCACTTAAGGCGGAGACATGGATAAAGCTGATTACCAAGATATTTGATGTCTTGGAATGCTCAGCGGAGCAAAAGGTTCCATTCTCCACCTTTATGTTGTGTGAAGAAGGAGATCATTGGTGGGAATCTGTAAAACGTACCCAGCCTGACGCACTCAAGATGTCTTGGGAGAAGTTCCAAGAATATTCAATGACAAGTACTTTCCTGAAAGTATTCGTCACATGAAGGAGGTAGAATTCATCAAGCTGGAGCAAAACAATATGACCGTGTCGTAGTACGAGGCTAAGTTTACGGAGTTATCCCGGTTTGCATAACATTTGGTCGATAATGAAGAGCGAATGACGCGAATGTTTTTGCGAGGTTTGAAACCCGATATACGTCAATACCTCATTTCTCACAAACTTTGTTTATATTCAGATGTTGTGAATAGGACTCAGTTATTGGAGCGCGATAATGAGTTAGCACAACCAAAAGGTAACGACCAATAACACAATAATAATCATACCGGTGGCAACGATCATCGGAACAACGATAACCATCGTGGGGGATATTATCATGCCAAGAATGGTAACCATTTCGGTGGTAATCATGGCCAAGATAATAAGAATGGACATTTTAAGAAGAGAAGGTTCAACAATGACGTGAAGACGTCGGCACCAGCACCCGTTTCAAAGGAAGAAAAACGCCCATCGGTTGTATGTTTCAAATGCGGACAAGAGGGACACATCCAGTCAAACCTATGCGCAACAATCCAAAGCGTGTTTTAATTTGCGGAAGAGAAGGTCACCTAGCTCGATTTTGTCGTATGGTGAAGTCAAGTCCAAGCGGGATAGTGATGCCAAAGGATGTCCCGCATAAGCCAAAGCCAGAGTTTAAGAGAGAGCGTTTTTTTCTCGTGACGAGGAACCCGAATAAAATTATCACGGGTAAGTTAATCATAAGCTCTTCACGAAGTCTATACCGTGTTAGATAACTGGGTTCTACTCACTCTTTTATTTCACCTAGTTGTGTTCAATGTTTGTACTTAACTCGGAGAAGTTAAACTTTGATTTATCTATTGAAACTCCATTGGGAGAAACCCGTTACCTCCACTATTTATAAATCTTGTTTGATTCAAATCGACACTTTCACGTTAATTCGTCGATCTTATCTCTTTGAAAATACTTGCCTTTGATGTGGTTTTTTTGAAACGATTGGTTAACTACTCATCATGTTTTTCGTAAGGTTGTTAGATTTCATATTCCTAACCAACCTATTATGCGAATTCAAGCAACCAAACCACAAAATTCAATCATTGTCATATCAAGCCATAAGTAAAGAGCCCCGATCCTTTTGTTGATGACTTCCTGGTGTGGAATGCAATCGAAGCCGACTTTCAGAAGCGACATCGTGAATGGCGATGACAAGTTGATAGGTATCATTGTGAGGTGCTATCTAGGTTAAGGGATAGAAGTCATAGTTGGTATCAATGTGACGTACTATCCAAGTCTTGGATGAGAGTAACAGTTTTGAATGATATTTCTATCATTAATAAATCTTTTGACGTATTCTTAAAGACTTCTTAGCCTACCCCAGAGCGTGAAATCGAATTTTGTATTGACACTAGTACAAAACCCATTTCTTAAACCCTCAAATATTTCTTCAACCAAAACGAACGTATAATGCGCCAAAGACGTTGACTCGAGCTATTGAAGATTACGATCGTACCATTCAATATCATCGTGGAAGAGCGAACGTGGTAGCTGAAGTATTGAGTAGAAGATCGTATGCGTTTACAAGTGCGATGTTGTTAACACAAAGACTCATTTCGTATAACTTGCAAATGATGAAGATAGAGTTAAAGACTCTAGGGACCCATGTGAAGATAACGAATATACGAGTAAAATCGACTTTAATCGATAAAGTTAAAGACGCTCAAGCTACATACCCGAATCTGATGAATGTGAAGAAGAAGGTTCAAGAGGGCCTTATTCTAGAAGTAAGAGTTGCTGAAGAGAGGAAATCTCAATCCTCGATTTAATTGGCCCATTTGAAATCCTCGATGAAGTAGGAACTGTGGCCTATAGACTCGTTTTACCGCCAAGTATGTTGCGTGTTCAGAACTTTTTTTTCGTATCGATGTTACGTAAATATGTGGATGACCCGAACCACATTATTAATTTAGAATCGGACGAGATAGCGGATGATTAACGTATGAGATCTCGTGTTAAAATCTTGGATAAGAAGAATCATATCCAACACTCAAGGGTTATACCTCAAGAGTTAGAATCTGAAATGAAGTCAAGGTATCCTCACCTGTTCGGCATACCAGGTACGTACGTAAATTTCAAGGGCGAAATTCCATAAGGAGGGGAGATTGTGAAACCCCAGATTTTATGAATAAAGAATTAATTTTCTCGAAATAATTTTTTTTATATTATGGTGTGAATTTGAGATAATGTTATAGTTGTGGATAATATTATAAATTTTGCAAAGTATACAAGTTGTCATATTATATTCGATTGGTGGACCCCACAACGGAATTATTGTCGAATTGAGAAAACGACAAAAATATTTTATTGAAAATAAAGGCGGAAGTTTTACCATTGATACTGTTGAATTACTCGGTAGTAAAAGTACAGTAATACGCGTTGTTGCATAGTAGCACACGGTATTGATTATTGATATTTATGTGAGAAGTCACTCGGTTTTGTTCAATTATTGCTACAATAGTTCTTTGACGTAGTATCTCACATTATTTGATTCAATTATTGTTGATTTAGAAGTTTTATTTTATTCAGTATTATTAACGTAATAAAATAGAAACATCTTTTATATAAAAAAAGAATACTTTATTAAAGTTATTATATAAATAGAATATATTATATTCTATTATGCATAGTGTTTTGCATAGTAAAATCTTTTTATATAAAATGTAATACTTTATTAAAGTTATTCTATAAATAAAATATATTATATTTTATTATGTATAGTGCCGCGATAGTGTTTGCATAGTAAAAATCTCTTTTTATATAAATAGAATATATTATATTTTATTTAAAAGATTTTTTTTAAATATGGACCGTCGATTAAAGTAAATCAATCGGACCGTTTATGGATTAGTTACTATGCATTCCATTATCCTATAAATAGAAGCTCATTCCTTCATTATTTTCTTACTTAATTCATTGAACTCTAGAGAGAGAAACTATAGAGAGAGACTATAGAGATAGAAGAAAAGTTTTCTCGCTACTTCATTACTCTTATATCAAGTATTATTTTACGGTAAGGGATATTATTCTTTTGTATTCCGAGAGAACTTACATTATTCCATTTCTTTATTGTTCATTGGAATAACTCGTATACGCTGTGGACTACCCTATACTTGGTGACATTCTTCTATTATTTCGTCTTTATTATTACGCCGGAATATCCTATCTCATGCTATATCATGGGACACGGTTCTTTTTTATTATTCCGCTTTATTATTACGTCGGAATATCCACGTCATGCATGCTATCTACTGGGACCTGGTTCCATCATTTATTATTCCGCATTTCTTTATTACATTGGAGCATCCCGCTTTGTGTGAATTTCACTTTACCTAGTTCCGTTATTTAGTATTCTGTTGGAATAACCTGTCTATGCGAAGTACCGTATGCATGGCGATTTCTTTTGTTATTCCATTCTTTATTATACTCAGTTGGTTAAAGTTTTGACTTCTATACTCCATGAAATTAGTAGAATATCCTTGATATTTGTGCTTCATCCAGTATCTTTTCATGGAAATATTCTTCTGATCATTCTTGAATTTTACTCTACAAAGCAGTATCATGTTGACAATTTGGACATTAGTAGTTTTTGGACAAATTAATTCTTGAACTTGTTTTATTGAATTCTTATATCATTGTCATCATCCTCATGCTTATATTATGTTGAAAGTCATCTGTAGCCTGTAGTGCATAGATAGACTTGGTATGATTATGACCAGGGATTATTCGGTATAATCATAACCGTAATGTTACAAATGATGTGGAAAAAGTCCTCATTGGCCCGTAGTGCATTGATGGACAGTTTTTGGTATGATTATGGCTATGGATTCTCTTTGGCCATAGTACAAAGATGAATTGTTTTATGGCATGATCATGACCATTAATGAATACACAAATATTCTTGGCCCGTAGTGCATGGATAATTGTGGTCGTGATACTAAAGAATATCCTTGGCCGTAGTGCAGGGGTGATTCGATGATGTGGAATATTTATTAAGTCGAGTCTCGGCGATAATGATGATGAAAAAACCTTTTAATCATAAAAGATAGTAGATTTTATTTTCTACTTGACTCTTTTTAGTGGATTTCTTGTTTCTTGCAGTTAAACTTGATGTCTATTATATTTTATCAGTTTAACATTGTTGGAGACTAATGATAATTTATTCTGCATTATCTTAGTCATAATATTTCTTACTGGGCTAGTTGAGCTCACCCTTTCTTTCACTGTTCTCTTCAAGAAATGAGAATATAGCTGGGACGAGTCGGGGAACGGAGTGATGGTCCAGAGGATAGCATTAGTAGTCCTCACTATTCTGTGAAATAGTGTGATAATAATTGTAATGAGGACTCCTTTTGAGTTTGTATAATCTCTAGTAGATAATATTTGTATTCAAACTCACAGTTTATGTTTTGTCGTATTGTACACGACAGTTGTATTAGTAAGTTGTATTTAAATTATGTACCATGTATCTGGCGACCCAAGATGGGTGTTGTATACCTAATTTTGGGGGCTTCACAAACCATAAATGCTATTAATAATATGAAGTGCTGAGTATTAGAAGGGAGTGTCCCAAATTGTGTGTCATTTTACTCATTCACGTGAAAATGAAAAAGGCTAGTAGCTAGTTTGCTTCTTCTTCTCCAAAATCTATAGCTTCCAAATGATGAAGAGGGGAGTGGGTTGATTTGATTTTCCACCAAACTCCTTCAATCCAATAGCTTCTTCCTTCTTCCTTTGGTTTCATTCATGGAGCAAAACCCAAACTTGGTCCATGGTTCTTCTATAAATAGAGACCCTCTTCTTCATTTTTCCCATTTAAAATTCTGAGAATTCTAGTGAGTGAGTGGTTGAGAAGTTGGGAGAAGTCAGAAGTTAAGATTCAAGGTTGTCAACTTAGCTTCAAGAGGTATAATTCTTAAACTATGTTCTTAAGTTCAAGTTTTACAAAGTTCTTAGAAAAAGTAGCTTTTGAGTCATAAAATTGATGGGTAAGGATTGTTATAATCCATGAATTGATGTTATACATCGTTAATATAATCAAATACGAAATCAACGAAAGTTAAACGAACCAATTTAGTTGAGAAACGAATTCGTAGTGAACGAATTCGCTAAATTGTCAAAACATGAACATTTGCATGAATATGAGTTATAGATTCATTTTTGGGTTAGTTAATGTTTATGTTAGTTGATGGGTATTATGATGTGTTGTAGTTCTATGAATTACGAATCCATAGAATAAAAAACAGACTAATTTGGACATGTATAACTCAAATTATGAAGGTTAGAAGGTAGTTTGGCTTGTTATTTTGTAGCAGAACATGAAACCGTGCACTTACAGTAGCTATGCCCGCCCCGACGGGCTAATTTCAAGGCAATACCCCCGCCCCGGTGGGGGTGGTCTGTTACATATGCTGAGAAAAATCTGACAGAACATGTTTTGGTAAAACAGCCATAACGTTTTCATACCAACTTCGATTGAAAAGATTCAAGATGATCCGAAACAAGAACGAATAGACCTACAACTTTTGTTCTTTAAGCTTTTCAATTTGAGGTCATTAGGAATGGTCCAAATAGTTATCTTTGTGACTATTACGTAATCGAAGGCCATCGGAGGGCGTCGAGCTAGCACATACGCAAGTATAGTGCTCCTGACGATGGAATATGTTGTTCTAAGTGATGTAAAATGAAAATGCATAGACATGACATATAAGATTACCTTACTCATTATAGAATGCTTTAGCATGGCTTAGTATGTGTTTTGAAAAGAAATTTAGAGTTTTGAAAAATGAATATTGACGAACCTTGAGTCTTTGAAGTTATGATATTTTAACACATACATCTTGTTGAGTTATGAATATACTTAAGAATGAGAAGTGATTTAAAGTTACTTTACTTATTATCAACTTACAATAGCTTAGTTGAAATTGATTTCTAAAGAAAACTTGAAACTTTAAGAACGAACTTAAAGTAATTTGTGTACTTAAAGTTCTAAACATGAGAACATATATTCATGGATTAGTTAGCTATGAAATGAGATTAAAAGTTGCACCTAGTTGCTTTACCTTGGCCTAGAATGACTTTTAAAAGTGAACTTGAATGCCTTATGCCCCTAAACATGACGATTATGTTCATCTTTTAGCTAAGCATGAATTGGACGTTTCAAGTGTGGTTTTAAATACGTCTTCGAATAATGAACTATGCTATGTCTATGTGAAACATACTAGTAGAGGATTATTAGTACCAATATATGGTTTAAAAGCTTATAACATCGAATCTTGTTAAAGTAAGTTGTTAAGCTTTATTGATTGAAATAAAGCATTATGGAACTAAGTAGTTTGAATATGAACGATGTAGATCACATATCTATAAACTTTAAATATGTGTCGAACACATAGCGAATCAAGTATGTGATAAATGTATATGAATGTTGATGTCAAGTACGGATGTTTAAGTATACATATACATACCTAGCTATTCTAAGAGTATGATGAGAAAGTGAAATGAAGGTTTTACAAACCTAGTTAAGAAACGATATAATATTTATTGTTATATTAAAAACGTATGAAATGTATGACTAATGGATATGAATCCATGATTATATAATTGTGTAGGGATACACGAAGTGCAATTAGCGATACGCAGTTAAGTTGTAGTTCATAAACTACTTAATCGTGCAAGTCTTTCGGGGTTCCTATTTGTTATATGAATTTGATAACTGTTAGTTGAGCTATATTATGCGATGCAAATGTTGATGTATATATATGAAATGCATATGAGATATGTATGAAATGTGAAAGTTGATCTTTGATGATATGCTTGTGATATAAACCTCTATGCTTGTTATGTGAGAAGTAACATGTGTAGTAAATATTAATTGATTATGAATGCATGAACTGAATATGCTATTATATGCTATGTGCTGCATGAAAACTATTAGAATTGTTGGGCTATCGAGCTCACCCTTTCAAATAACCACTTTTGCAGGTTAAAGACTCACGGTAAAGATTTTGTGCTTCTTGGTTGACAAAGTAGATAGTTTCACGACGAAGGATACTATTTAGATTATTACTTGAACCGTGTTTAGGTTCTAGGAGTGTACTTGATATATACTTACGATGTTTAATACTTGTTGTATTGAAAGGATGTATTAGTTAATACATAGAGGATATCGAATCAAGATGTAAAATCTTATACAGTAATTCCAATAGACTGAACCATATTATATAGTTGATTCAAGAATTGTAATTGGTTCAAAGTTATGAAATCAATAAAACATTTTATTAAGGAGATTGAAAAAGTTTAAATTATTCTGTATATTTATATTATATCAAATGTAATATAAAACAGGAATAGTAAATGACCAAGTTGTGAAACTTATAAAAGTTTGGGGTCATTACATAGATCCTAGAAATGGAAAGAAATTATATTCTAAATTGTAATAAGTAAAGTTTTATTCATTAAGTTATGCATGAAAAATATAAATAGTTTGACGATAGTAGTACCGTGGCAGACTGGATCCGAGGTTCGAAGGGACCCGGATTTGGGGGCGTCACATTATGAATTCTTAGTCTTGTCTTTTGGATTGACTAATGCTCCTGCTGCCTTCATGGATATGATGAACCGAGTATTCAAGGAATATTTGGATCATTTTGTGGTCGTCTTTATTGATGACATCCTCATATATTCCAAAAGCCGTGAAGATCATGAGCAACACTTGAGGCTGATACTCCAAAAGCTTCGTGAAAACAAGCTATATGCCAAGTTGAAGAAATGCGAGTTCTGGCTTGAGGAAGTTGCATTCCTTGAGCACGTGATATCAAGTCATGGAATATCTGTTAACCCAGCAAAGATTGAAGCTATTCAAAGCTGGGAGCAACCTAAATCAGTGACCGAAGTACGTAGCTTTCTCGGATTAGTTGGTTATTATCGGAGATTCGTGGAAGGATTTTCTCGAATCGCTACTCACATTAACTCAGCTGACTCGAAAAGATACAAAGTTCGGTTGGAGTGAGGAATGTGAGAAGAGTTTTCAAGAACTCAAGAGGAGACTCATTTCAAGACTGCTCGACAATACCATCCGCTCGAAGGATTTGTCATCTCACGATGATGCTTCGTGCAAAAGGTTAAGATGTGTTCTCATGCAACATGGGAAAGTCATAGCTATTATGCCTCACTTAAAAACTCAAAGAATATGAGAGGAATTACCCTACTCATGATCTAGAGTTGGCAAATTTATCGTTTTTGTGCTTAAGATTTGGAGGCATTACGTATGGAGAGAAGGTGGAGATCTACACGGATCATAAAAGCCTCAAATATTTCTTCACCCAAAAGGAACTCAACATGCGACAACGACGTTGGCTTGAACTATTGAAAGATTATGATCATACCATCCAATACCATCCTAGAAAAAGCGAACGTGGTGGTGACGACCGAGTAGAAGATCATATGGTGCACGAAAGTGCAATATTTTCAACGCAAAGGCCCATTTTGTATGACTTGCAAAGGATGGAGTTAGAGATAAAGACTTCAGGGACCCACATGATGATGGCAAATATACGAGTAGTAAACCGACTTTAATCGATAAAGTTAAAGTCGCTTCAAGCTACGGACACGGAGCTAATGCGTATGAAGAAGAAAGTGCAAGAAGGTGCTATAGGAAGCAAGAATCGATGAAGAAGGAATACTTGAGTCAACTCTAGACTTTGTGTTCTAACGACCACGATTTAAAGTATAAAATCATGATGGAGGCGCATAACACACCGTTTGCAATCCATCTTGGGAGTACCAAAATGTATCGTGATCTTCGACATACATTTTGGTGGAGAAATATGAAGAGAGAGATAGCAGAGTTTATCTCAAGGTGTTTAACTTGTCAACGAGTCAAGGCGGAGCATCAAGTACCAAAAGGTCCATTGCAACCACTTGAAATTCCAGAATGGAAGTGGGAGCACATTACTATGGATTTCGTTACTGGTCTTCCCAAGGTTTCTCAAGGCATAGATGCAATTTGGGTCATTGTTGATAGATTGACCAAGTCTACTCATTTCTTACCAATACGAGAAACTTATACACTTGAACGTCTTGCTAGTATGTACATAAACGAGATTGTAAGACTGTATGGTATGCCAGTATCCATAGTTTCTGATCGAGACCCAAGATTCACTTCAAGATTTTGGGTTAGTTTGCAAAAAGCTATGGGCACGAATTTACGTTTTAGCTCAGCATATCATCCTCAGACGGACGGACAGTTGGAGAGGACTATTCAAACTCTTGAAGATTTATTAAGATTCTATGTCCTTGACTTTAAAGGAAGTTGGGACAAGTTCTTACTATTGGTGGAGTTTTCCTACAACAACAGTTATCAAGCAAGTATTGGCATGGCTCCCATTTGAGGCGTTGTATGGAAGAAAATGTCATTCTCCAGTATGCTGGGATGAGGTGGGTGAAGCAACGTTGTTGGGACTAGAGTTGGTACGTAAAACTACAGAAAAGATTCAAATGATCCGACAACGTATAAAAACCTCACAAGATCGACAAAAGAGTTATGCTGATCTTCATCGAAATGACGTAGAATTCGATATTAGAGATCATGTGTTGTTATGTGTTGCTCCATGGAAAGGAGTTACAAGATTTGGAAAGAAAGGAAAGCTCAATCCTTAATTCATTGGCCCATTTTTAATCCTCGATCAAGTAGGAACTGTGGCCTATAGACTTGCGTTACCGCCAAGTATGTCTCGTGTTCATAACATTTTTCACATATCCATGTTACGTAAATATGTGAAAGACCCAAACCACATTATTGAGTTAAAACCGGACGAAATAGAGGAAGATTTAACGATGAAGAGGTTCTGTTAAAATCTTTGATAAGAAGGAACATATTCTACTTCCAAGGTTATACCTCAAGTCAAAGTTTTGTGGAGAAACCATGATGTTGAGGAAATGACCTGGGAGTTAGAATCTGAAATGAAATCAAAGTATCCTCACCTCTTGACATACCAGTATCGCACCCTAATTTCGAGGACGAAATTTCATAAGAAGGGAGGTTGTAAGACCCCAACTTTTTGAATAAAGATTAAATTTTCTCGAAATATATTTTTGAATATTATGGTGTGGATTTGATATAATGCTATAGTTGTGGGTAATATTTACAAATTTTACAAAGTATAAGTTGTTATATAATATTCGATTGGTGGGGAATATTCATTTTAACAGAGAATATTAAATATAACTACTCAATCATTGGTGGACCTCCACAACGGAATTATCATCGGATCGAGAAAACTACAAAATACTTTATGAAAATAACGGCGGAAGTTTTACCGTTAGCTGTTGAACTACCCGGTAGTAAAAGTATAGTAAATATCGTGGTTAAATAGTAGCACACAAGATTGATTATTGATGCTTACGTGAGAAGTCACTCGGTTATACTCAATTATTGCTACAAGATAATTCTTTGAATCATATCTCTCATATTATTGATTCGATTATTGTCATAAGATCATCTCGCATAATATGTTATTTTATTAAATCAATAATTGAGACGACAAAGTTATTCATATTATTAAATTGCAATATTTACAATGTCTAGAAGTTCTATCAAGGAGAGGTTTGGTCACCTAATTGCTACAATAGGGAGAAATCCTTATCGAAAGCCCCTTTTCCCTAGAACGACACGGTTGATAAATATTGTGAGTTATAATATTAATGATGAATGTTATTAAAATTAAAGTTGTGTTTGGGAGTTGAATTTGGAGACGCAGCGACGTGATATTTGAGTCAGGAACGATGAAATTAGTAGTAAAATAGTCTATAAACACAAAATTTTTCGAAGGTCAAAAAGTCAACAGTTGACTTTTTTCGAGAAAAGTCAAACTTCAAAATTTCAAAATTTATATTTTTGATAAAAATGGTTTCATTGTGTTGGAATTATTTGTGTTAGTGAAAATCGATAATTATTTCGATAATAATTGATGTCCTGGAGGTTATATTGACCAATCGTATTTAACTTGGGATAAATGAGCAATTGATTGCTATTATTTCACATTATTATAACTATTTGTTCACATGTGTATACTATTGTTTCACATTCTTGTTACTATTAGGGAGTTGGTGGAAGATTGATAATACTTGCATGACTAAGTTAAAAATGGAGCTATAGATGGAAGTACTATATCTTGTAATTCAGTATTTTCACATGTTCAGAACTATTGATTCACATAATTTACTATTGAATCACATTATTTACTATTAGGGGAGGTGGTGCAAGTTTGATAATACTTCCATGACTAAAATTAAAATAAAGGAAAAGTTGGAGGTATTGTCTCGTAATTTTTGAGCCCCAAAACGTGCAATTATTGAAACTATATTTTTCTATAAATAGAAGCTCATTCTTCCTTCATTTATCACTAATTCACAAAAGCTTTAGAGTGATTATTATAGAGAGAAATTATAGAAAGAAGAAGAAAGAAGTCTCGCCTACCTCACTATTCCGAGATCTAGTTTTTCTAAGGTAGGGAGTATTATTTCTTTCTTATCCATGAAGAGAACTTCATTATTCCATTCTTTATTATTACGTTGGAATAACTCAGATACGCTGAGCTACCCTATACTTGGTGAAATTCTTCATTGTTCCATTCTTTATCATTCATTTGAACATCCACGTGCATGCGTTTCACGGACCGGTAAAATCTTTATTATTCTCGTTGGAATATCACATTCATGCGCTTTTCTGACGGACCGATTCGTTATTCTGTTGGAATATCCTCGTCTCATGCGTTTTTGGGACCGATTCCGTCTTTATTATTACATTGGAATATCTCATCATGCGTTTTACGCCGGACCGATTAAATCTTTATTATTATGTTGGAATATCTCGTTCATGCATGCATTTTACATGGGACCGATTCCGTCTTCATTATTTTGTTGGAATATCCCATGCATGCGCTTTTATGCCTGGGACTCGATTCCGTTATTTATTATTCATTGGAATAACTCGCATGTATGGGCCTATCGTATGCCCGGTGATTTCTTTTGTTATTTCATTCCTTATTATACTCGGTTGGTTAAAGTTTTGACTTTATACTCCATGAAATTAGTGGAATATCCTTGATATTTGCGCTTCATCCAAAGATATCTTTTCATGGAAATATTCTTACGAGCATTCTTGAATTTTACTCTACAAAGCAAGATCATGTTGACAATTTGGACGTTATTAGTTCATGGATAAATTAATTCTTGGAACTTGTTTTATTGAATTCTTATATCATTGTCATCATCCTTATGTTTATATTTTGTTGAAAGTTGTCTGTGGCCTATAGTGCATAGATGGACTTGGTATGATTATGACCAGGGATTATTTGGTGTAATCATGACCGTAATGTTACAAATGATGTGGTAAAAGTCCTCATTGGTCCGTAGTGCATTGATGGACGATTGTTGGCATGATCATGACCATTATTGAATACACAAATATTCTCGCCCGTAGTGCATGGATAATTGTGGTCGTGATACTAAAGAATATCCTTGGCCGTAGTGCAGGGGTGATTCGATGATGTGGATTATTTATTAAGCTGAGTCCCAACAATAAAAGTGATGAAAAACCTATTAAATCATAAAAGATAGTAGATTTTATTCTCTACTTGACTCTTTTAATGGATTGCTTGTCTACCGCAGATTAAACTTGATGGTTGTTATATTGTATCAGTTTAACACTATTGAAGGCTAACAATAATATATTCTGCATTATCTTAGTCATAATATTTCCTACTGGGCTAGTTGAGCTCACCCTTTTACTTTTATTGTTCTCTTCAGGAAATGAGAACGTAGCAGGGACTAGTCGGGGAACGGAGTGACGGACCAGATGATAGCATTAGTAGTCCTCACTATTCAGTGAAATAGTGGAAAATAAATGTAATGAGAACCCCATTGAGTTTGTATACTGTCTAGAAGACAAAATTTGTATTAAAACTCACAGCTCATGTTGTATAATTAAGTTTTTATTTGTATTGTGTACCATGTATTTGGCGACTCAAGATGGGTGATGTATACCTATTTTGGGGGCGTCACATTTATGATCCGTAAAAATCTCCACTTTCTCCCCATACAAGTAATGCCTCTAAATTTTAAGTGCGAAGACAACAGCTGCCAACTCTAGATCATGAGTAGGATAATTCCTCTCATATTCTTTGAGCTGCCGAGAGGCATAGGCTATGACTTTCTCATGTTGCATGAGAACACATCCTAACCCTTTTCCCGATGCATCACTGTAGATGACAAATCCCTCTGAGCCAGATGGTATTGTCAGAACAGGTGCTGAAATGAGTCTCCTCTTAAGTTCTTGAAAACTCTTCTCACATTCCACGCTCTAATTGAATTTTATATCTTTCTGAGTCAACTGAGTTAATGGTGTAGCGATTCAAGAAATCCCTTCCACGAATCTCCGATAATAACCAGCTAAGCCGAGAAAGCTACGTACTTCGGTCACTAATTTAGGTTTCTCCCAGCTTTGAATAGCTTCAATCATTGCTGGGTCAACAGATATTCTATGACTTGATACTACGTGCCCAATGAATGCTACTTCCTCAAGCCAGAACTCGTATTTCTTCAACTTGGCATAAAGCTTGTTTTCACGAAGCTTTTTGAGTATCAGCCTCAAGTGTTGCTCATGATCTTCACGGCTTTTGGAATATATGAGGATGTCATCAATAAAGACAACCACAAAGTAATCTAAATATTCCTTGAATACTCGGTTCATGATATCTATGAAGGCAGCAGGAGCATTAGTCAATCCAAAAGACATGACTAAAAATTCATAGTGCCCGCATCCAGGAGTTCAAGGCGTCTTTGGAATATCCTCGCTTTTTAACCTTGGTGATGATATCCGTAAGCGAAGATCGATCTTTGAAAAGAATTGTGCTCCTTGCAACTGGTCTAACAGGTCATCAATGCGAGGTAATGGATACCTATTCTTGATGGTGACATGTTTCAATTCCCGGTAGTCAATACAAAGTCGCATACTCCCATCTTTCTTCTTCATGAATAGAACAGGAGCACCCCAAGGAGACGTACTAGGACGAATGAAACCAATGTTTAACAATTCCTACAATTGGGTCTTTAACTCCTGAAGTTTAATAGGAGTCATTCGATATGGGGATTTGGAAATGGGTTTTGTACCGGGTTCAAGGTCGATACAAAATTCAATTTCACGCTCTGGGGGTTGGCCAGGAAGTTCTTCAGGGAATACATCAGGAAATTTATTAACAATAGAAATATCTTTAAAATCTTACTTATTTTTGTTTAAATCTGTGACATGAGCTAAGAAAGCTTGACATCCATTTTTCAATAAACGAATAGCTTTATGGCTTGAGATGACAATGATTGATTTTAATTGTTTGTTTGCTTGAATTCACATAATAGGTTTGTTAGGAATATGAAAGCTAACAACCTTACGAAAACAATCAATTTTTGCATGATGAGTAGTTAACCAATCAATCCCTAGAATCACATCAAATGTAAGTATTTTCAATGAAATAAGATTGACAGGTAATGTGAGGGTACCGATTTGAACCAAACAAGACTTATAAACAGTGGATGTAATGAAGGTTTCTCCCAACGGAGTTTCCACAGATAAGTCAAAGTCTAATTTCTCCGGAGTCAAATTTAATCGTTGAGCACAATTAGGAGAAATAAAAGAATGGGTAGAACCGGTATCAAATAAGGAATAGACTTCGCTAGAGTTTATGATAAGCTTACCCGTGATGACCTCGTTCAGGTTCCTTGCTTTCTGGGAGGTCACAACAAAAGCTTTCCCTTGAACTACTGGTTTTGACTTGTCTGGGACGGTATTGTGTGTCATCGTTCCAACTGAACTTGTCTTCGGTGCACAACAAAATTGGGCTAGGTGACCTTCTCTTCCACAATTATAACACGCTTTGGATGGCATTGCGCAGTTTGGACTGATATGTCCCTCCCCTCCGCATTTGAAGCATATGATAGGTGGTCGTTCTCCTTCCTTAACAACGGGTGTTGGTGCTGACGTCATTCCATCATTGTTGAATCTCCTCTTCTTGAAATGTCCATTCTTATTGTCTTGGCCATGATTACCACCGAAGTGGTTACCATTTCTAGCATGTTGATTCCCTCCACATTTGTTGTCACCGCTTCGATGACTACTACCACTGGTATTATCATTTTGTCGGCTGCTTTCTCTTGGTTGCGTTGACTCATTATCACGCTCCAATAACTGAGCCCTATTTACAACATTTGAATACAAACACAGTTTATGAGAAATTAGATATTGACGTATCTCGGGTTTCAAACCTCTTAGAAACATCCGCGTCATTCTCTCCTCATTATCAACCAAGTGAGACGCAAACCGGGTTAACTCGATAAACTTAGCTTCGTACTGCGACATGGTCATATTGTTCTGCTCCAACTTGATGAAATCTACCTCTTTCATGTGACGAATACTTTCGGGAATGTACTTGTCATTGAATAGTTCTTGGAACTTCTCCCAAGACATCTTGGTGCGGCGCAGTTGAGTACGCTTTCCGATTCCCTTGATGAATCCTCTCCTCGCAACATAAAGGTGGCAAAGGGAATCTTTTGCTCCTCGGAGCATCCCAAGACGTCAAATATTTTGGTGATCTGCTTTATCCACGTCTCCGCCTTAAGTGGTTTTGGTTCTCCAATAAACTCCGGTGGTCCCAGCTCCTTGAATCATTTAGCGGTGACCGTCATCCGAGAGTTTTCAGTGTTTTCACCTACATTTTGGACAGAGAGCTCTCGCCGATGTTGCATGAATTGCATAAAGCCTCCGAACATTCCATCGTTCATCATTTGGTCGGTGTTGTTGTTTGCATGAGGATTGTCGTCTTCCGATGCACATTATCCACGATTATTGATATATGGAGACTCAGCGGTCTCGTGTGCTCCATTGCTATTCTCAACATTCTCGGATGTTATTTTTAGATCCGCCACAAAACAAGGGTTAGTTATCATATCACATATTATCCCTATACTATCGTGAGCCAATTAAATACCAAATAAACTTAGGTAGGTCATACTAGCGAAGAAGGAATTCCCGTCTCTCCCCTCCTAGTTCTAGTCTCACATCTTAGCCGGAGATCATATCCCCTGAAGCTTTGATACTAATCACGACGCCCCCAAAATAGGTATACATAACCAATCTTGAGTCGCAAAATACATGGTACAAAATTCAAATACAACTTAATAATGCAACTGTCGTGTAGAATACGACAAGACATAACTGAGAGTTTTAATAAGAATATTGTCATCTAGACAATATCCACACTCAATGGAGTCCTCATTACATTTATTGTCACACTATTTAACAAAATAATGAGGACTACTAATGCTATCATCTAGACCGTCACTCCGTTCCCCGACTAGTCCCCGCTACGTTCTCATTTCCTGAAGAGAACAGTGAAAGAAAGGGTGAGCTCAACTAGCCCAGTAAGAAATATTATGACTAAGATAATGCAGAATAATTTATCGTTAGCCTTCAACAGTGTTAAACTGATAAAATATAATAAACATCAAGTTTAACTGCAACGGAACAAACAATCCATTAGAAGAGTCAAGTAGAGAAAAAAAATCTACTATCTTCTATGATTTAAAAGGTTTTTCATCACTTTTATCGCTAAGACTCAGCTTAATAAATAAACCACATCATCCCTGCACTACGGCCAAGGATATTCATTAGTATCACAACCATAAATTATCCATGCACTACGGGCCAAGGATATTCGTGTATTCATCAATGGTTATGATCATGCCAACAACTGTCCATCAATACACTACGCCCAATGAGGATTTTTACCACATCATTTGTAACATTACGGTCATGATTATACTGAATAATCCCTGGTCATAATCATACCAAGTCCATCTATGCACTACAAGCCACAGATGACTTTCAACATATTATAAACATGAGGATGATGACAATTCAATAAAACAAGTTCAAGAATAAATTTTAAAGATTTATAAGTTAATTTATCCTGAACTCAATAACGTCCAAATTGTCAACATGATACTGCTTTGTGGAGTAAATTCAAGAATGCTCAGAAGAATATTTCCATGAAAAGATACTGGATGAAGCGCAAATATCAAGGATATTCCACTAATTTTATGGAGTATAGAAGCCAAAACTTTAACCAATTGAGTATAATACAATATATGAAACCGCAAATAGATTTTTGCCGCCATGCAAAGAAACCACGTGATGCATTATTCCAATGAATAATAAAGAATGGAATAATAGAAGAAGAATTCACCAGCGTACGTAATTCGCATTGCGAAAAGTTATTCCAATGTAATAATAAAGAATGGAACCAGGTCATGCGTAACTCGCACAGACAGGATATTCCAATAGGATAATAAAGAATGGAACCAGGTCATGCGTAATCCGCACAGACAGGATGTTCCAACAGAATAATAAAGAATGGAACTAGGTCGTGCGTGAATCGCATGCATGAGGATGTTCCAATGAGAATAATAAAGAATGTAATAACAACAGAATTCACGAGGGCATGCGATAGACCGCATGCAGATAAAGGTTATTCTAATCGAATAATAAAGAATGGAATAATGAAGAATTTCACCATGTATGCGGTACTTGCATTGATAGGTTATTCAACATAATAATAAAGAATGGAATAACAACCCTTACGAGTATTGAAGAAAATTACTCTCTTCATGAATACGAAAGAATAATACCCCTTACCTTAAAAAGAAGAGTATTCTGACGGGTAGGACGGGGATATACTTGAAGAAAACTTGCACTAATTTCTATGCTTAAAGCTTTCTTAAACTCTAAAGAAATACGCCAAGATTATAGAAGGAGAATTCTACGAACTTACGGTGTGATTTTCAATTCTAACTAAGCATCCTATTTATAGGAGAATGGAAATGATACTATATTTGCACTATCTGATAAAATATAATATATTCTATTTATAATCAAATAAAATAAAACTTTATAAAAAGTATTACATTTTTATATAAAAGTTTTTACTATGCAAACACTATGCATAATAAAATATAATATATTCTATTTAAAATCTAATAAAACAAATAACTTTATAAAAAGTATACATTTTATATAAAAAGATTTTACTATGCAAACACTATGCATAATAAAATATAATATATTCTATTTAAAATCTAATAAAACAAATAACTTTATAAAAGTATTACATTTTTTATATAAAAAGTTTTACATTTTATTATATTTATAATAATAATAAAACAAACTTTATCATCATTATTATAAGTGACAATATTAATCGACTGTGTCGTTCCGAGGAAAAAGTGGGCTTTCCAATAAGGATTTCTTCCTATTGGCGCAATGATTAGGTGACCGAACCTCTCCTCGATGTAACTTCAGACATCGTTAATATTGCAAATAATAATATTAATAACTTTGTCATCTCAATTATTGATTTAATAATATATAAAATATTGACAATAATTGAATCAAATAATGTGAGATACTATGCATCAATTCATCGCAGCAATAATTGAACAAAAGCGAGTGACTTCTCACGTAAGCATCAATAATCAATACAGGTGTAGCTACTTATGCAACAACGCATTATCGTATTTTTAACACCGGGTGTTTCAACGCTAAACAGTAAAACTTCCGCCGTTATTTTCATAAAGTATTATTTTCATTTTCTCAATCCGACAATAATTCTTTTGTGGGGTCCACCAATGATTGTGCCGTTGTACGAATATTCCATGTTAAAACGAATATTCCCCGACCAATCGAATATTGTATAATAACTTGCGTACTTTTCAAAATTTATAAATATTACCCACAACTATAACATTATATCAAATTCATTCCATAATATTCAAAAATGATATTTATAGAAAAATCATCTTTATTCATAAAAGTTGGGGTCTTACAACCTCCCCTTCTTATGAAATTTTACCCTCAAAATTAGGGTACGTACCTGGTATGTCGAAGAAGTAAGGATACCTTGATTTCATTTCAGATTCTAACTCCTAGGTTATTTCCTCAACATCGTGGTTCCTAAACAAAACTTTGACTTGAGGTATAACCTTAAAGCATAGAACATGTTTGTAAGACCCCGAAATTTTTTTAAATAAAAAGGAATTTCCTTTATTTATTATTTTGAAATAGTAAGGGTTGATTTGATTAATGTGGATAGTTAAGGGTTAAATACGCAAATATTTCAAAATAAGCAAGTGGTTATAAAATATTCATTTTTGTCGGGGAATATTCGTTTGGTCGTCAGAATATTCAAATCTTGTCGAGAATATTCGTACAACGACGCTTGACCATGTGTGTGGCCCCATGCGGAAAGCGATTGGATGAGGAAAGCGACAAAGTTTGGGTGGTTATAAATACTTGGCGTAGTTATACCAATTAAAGGCGTTGGAATACCGGTGGTTAAAATACTGATGTCTGGCGTCGCATTCTGATACTACCAGACAAGACAATGATTGTTGAATTATTGATTCGCACGTAAGATGGCACTACTCAATAATTTTTCACGATGAGTTCTTTATTCAATATTTTATTTTATTGATTCAATAATTCTTTGCGTTGATATTTTATATTATTGTTGTTCAATAATTGTCAACGCACGATATTTCCCATTATCGGATCAATAATTCATATTATTTGAATAATATTATTAGATAACATTATTGGCAATGTCTAGAAAGTTACGTCTAAGGAGAGGTTTGGTCACCTAATCATTGCGGCGCTTGATGAGGAGAGATTCTTATTGGAAAGCCCCCTTTCACAGGAAGCGGCTTTGGTTATTATAATTGTGATTTCGTAATATTATTTGTGAATAATTAATTATTGATTCATATGATAAAGAAATATTTATTTTATATGAATATAAATGATGGATTTATTTATGTGGTTATTAATGAAGGAATTAATGTTGAGGTGTTTTATCAGTATTTTATCGGATTGGAGGTATTAAAAATCAAATCGGGGTTTTGAGATATATTATTGGGGTTATAATTTTTAATCCGACCGTTGGATTGTGGTAATTTTTGGGTATGTTATACATACATAAGTTGAGTATATGTCCACAAATTTTGAACCGTTAAAAATGCACGAATGATTTGTTGTGAATTTTAAGAGGTGTCTGATTCGTAAATTAGGTTTATAATTGATTTTGGTGGAAAATTCTAGAATTGAGTGGGCCCCACTTGTGGTTGGTGAAGAAATGTGCTGAATTTTATTTCAAATGTGGTGGGTGGCAATAGTAGCGAGTAAAGCCATCAGTAGCAGAGTCAAGTCTCGCCTTGGTAGGCTAACATTTTCCTATAAATAGAGGCTAAGTTAGAATTGAAAATCACACCGAAACAAAGTTTTCTCTCTTTCTCTCTATATTATTGAGCGTATTTTGTGAGTATTTAGATACTTTGAGAGTTCTTTGTCAAAGATAAGTTTCATTCAAAGATCACTTGACCTTTCCTTAGAAATCTCGATTCTTTGAGGTAATGGATATTATTTTTTTTCATAATGATATTATTTCTTCAATATCATTATCTTTGAAATGTTGATCTGAAGTTTTATCAAATTTGGAACTTTTTCATGTCGGGGGTTACTATTCATGAGTTACTATTCACGAGTTACTATTCATGAGTTACTATTCACGAGTCTTATTCACTAAGCGTGAAAATGTTTTTTTGTGGAATTTCTATCTTTTGGTGTCTGAGTTACTTATTCACGATATCGACCTTTATTCACGATATCTAAGACTATTCACGATACTGGCACTATTCATCGAAAAATAAAATTTCTTCTTTTAGTCAAAATATCTATTCGGATACTAGCTTTGATTGTATCCATGTTTTGATCATTCTTGAATTTTACACCACTATGATTATTTTGAGGTATTGTTGGACATGGATAAAACAAAGTACGAATCATTAATCCTTAATCCTTGTCATTTTGTTTCATTGGATTCGTTCTTTTAAAATATTTTTCATCATCCTCGGTCTTAAATGATGATATTATTGAATATCTTTGGCACGTAGTGCAGAAAAGATGAATGATTTCTGAAGAATATCTTTGGCACCGTAGTGCAAAGATGAAAGGTGTTTAAATGAACATAATGACCGATCGATGAATATCTTTGGCCTTTAGTGCAAAGATGAGCAGTGTTGAGATGAAATGACCGATTGATGAATATCTTTGGCTGTAGTGCAAAAAGATGAATATTTGATTTGAGATGAATATTGATTGATGTTACAGGACAAAATATTGATGATGGATTTATTAAATTCATAGATTATAGTAGATTTAGATTTCTCTACGTAACTCTTCTATGAATTATTATTTCAGCTGCGAATATTGATCCGAAACTTGTTGTCTATTATCAGATTACATCGATTTTTCCTGTTGGAGACTAACGATAATTTGTTGTATATTATCTTAGTCATAATATTCTTCTTGGGCTAGTTTGAGCTCACCCTTTTCCTTGTTGTTCCATTTTTTCTTCTCGGGAGGCGAAAATGTATGAGTACTAGTCGGGGTATGGAATGAAGGTTCTAGAGAGAGTTGTTTAGTAGTCCTCACCATTTTGTAAAATAATGTATCAATAAATGTGATGAGGATTTATTTGAGTATAGATATTGTCTAGAAGATAATATTTGTATTTAAACTCACGGTATATATTGTTGTATTTCACACGACATTTGTATTATTGAAGTTGTAGTTTGCTTCTTGTACCATGTATTTGGCATTTCAGAATGGGTGTTGTGTATACCTATTTTGGGGGCGCCACGGTTGGTATCGAGCTTAGGATATGATCTCTGGCGGAGATCGGGGAATAAAACTAGGAGGAGAGACGAGTAAATCCTTCGCTAGTGTGTCCTACCTAAGCTTATTTGTTGGTTGGTCATATTATAGGGGTATTATGTGATTTGTTAATTTATTTAATTAACCTTTGTTTTATGATAGTTTTTTTAGAATGGGCTGCTGAGAGCGTTAACAATGGAGTGAATGAGATCGTGGAGACACCTCTAATAATCGCCAACCAGGATAATGTGATGTCGGTGAAGAAGGAATTAGAGATATCCATGTGGTGAGTGAAGAATTGATAGTTGCAGACCCGAGATAATCGCAGAGGTAACAAATTTGAGTGAGGAAGAAGAGGAAGAAGAGGTACCAAGAGAGTTTATTAGAGGTATTTTATGATCGAAATATAGAATTGCAAAATCGTATTCATGAGTTAGAAGAAGCGAAGCTAAAGAATTGCGGTAGCATCGTGGAGCAAAAGGATGCAACGATTCAAGCTTGTGTTACCCGATACGTGATGCTTGAGCGAAGCACTCTTTGGCGAGTATAAGATGATAAAGTCGGAATGGTGAAAGAAGAAATAAGCGAACGAGTGAGAATGAGTGATGCATGGGTAAAAATTCGCACGACGTTGATATTATGGAAAGAGATGTCCAATCTAAAAGAGAAGATTTAACGATGACGGGAAGGCGTCGGCAACAACATCAGCACCATCAACAAATTCTAGGGAAGAGAACGATCGCCGTTAGATGCTACTGAGATGTGGAGAGGAGGGACATATAAGGTCAAACTATTTCAAAGCCTTCCAAGGTATGCTATAATTGTGGAAAAGAAGGACATATCGCTCGAGATTATGCGATATCGAAACCAGACCCAGCGTGAATGGTGACTCAAAAAGGATGTCCCGAGAAAAGTCAAAGTCAACGGTTCTTGGAAGAAGCGTTTGTCGTGGACCGGTCAAAAATGCGAGGACCCGAAACGAAGTTACTTACGCAGGTTAGTTAATTATAAATTGTTGCGAAGTTTATACCTTACTAGATCTGGGGTTCTACCCATTCTTTTATCTCTCTTGCTTGCGCTCAACGTTTGAACTTGACTACGGAGAAATTAGACTTTGACCTATTTATGGAGAATCCGTTAGGAGAAACTTTCATTACATCTGTTGTTTAAAAATCTTGTTTGATTCGGGTTGGCACTATCACATTACTGTTAACCTTATTTCTATAGAGATATTTGCTTTTGATGTGATTTTAAGGTTAACTACTCATCATGCCAAATTGATTGCTTTTGTAAGGTTGTTAGTTTTCATATTCCTAAGCAACTTTGTTATTGAATTCAAGCAATCAAACCATTGTAATCAAACATTTTCATATCAAGCCATGAAGTCATTCGTTTATTACGGATGTCAAGTTTTCTTAGTCCATGTTATGGATTTGAATAAAGACACGCCGATTTGAATAATATTCTGTTGTTATTGATTTTTCTGATGTATTTCTGAAGAATTTCTTGGCTTACTCCCAAAGCGATATTAAATTTTGTATCGACTTTGAACCCGGTACAAAACTCATTTCTAAAATCTCATATCGAATGGCTCTATTGAACTTTAGGAGTTAAAAATTCAACTATAGAATTTGGTACTGAGCCTTTATCTTGTGACTTCCTTTGTGGAATTCACCGAAGCGAACTCTCTGTAGGGGACGTCATATTCGATGCGATAGTAAAGCGATAGGTGTCATTGTGACGTCTTTATCCAAGATTGGGATATGAGTCATAGTTGAGAGCAACCTAAGTCGAGAATCGAAATACGTAGCTTTCTGAAGGCTTAGTTGGTTATTATCGGAGATTCGTGGAAGGATTTTCTTGAATCGCTACTCGTTAATTTAGTGACTCGAAAAGATACAAAATTCGTATGGAGCGAGGAATGCGAGAAGATTTTCCAAGAGCTCAAGAGGCGACTCATTTTACATATTCTAACCATACCATCTTGGAAAAGCGAACGTGGTAGGTGGCGTTGCGTAGAGTAAGATCATATGCGGAACGAGTGCGATGATGTCAAGTATACGACATAGAGCCAACTTTAATAGAAAAAGTTAAGGTTGCTCGAGCCACCAGGCGGAAATGATGCGTATGAAGAAGAAAGTACAAGAAGGAGCTATTCGAGCGAGAATTGATGAAGAAGGAATACTTGAGTCCACTCTAGACTTTGTGTTCCTAACGACTTCGATTTGAAGTACAAGATTATGATGGAGGCACACAATACGCCATTTGCAATCCATCTGGAAGTACTAAAATGTATCGTGATCTTGACATACATTTTGGTGGAACAATATGAAGAGAGAGATTGCAAAGTTTATCTCGATGTGTTTAACTTGCCCGGCGTGTAAAGGCGGAGCATCTCTACCTAAGGGTCCGTTGCAACCACTTGAGATTAGGAATGGAAGTAGGAACACATTACCATGGATTTAGATTACGGGTCTTCCTGCGGTTTCTCAAGGCATCAATGCTATTTGGGTTATTGTTGATAGATTAACCAAGTCTCGCTCATTTCTTTGACGTCACGGAGACTTATTCACTTGAGCGTTTTGCTAGTATATGCGTGAATGAGATTGTGAAGTTGCATGGCATGCTGTATCCATAGTTTTGGATCGTGACCCAAGATTCACTTCAAGATTTTGGGTTAACTTGCAAAAAGCTATGGAGTGCAGATTTGCGATTTAGTTTGGCTTACCATCCTCAAAGCGGATGGGCAATCGAAAGGACTACTCAAACTCTTGAAGATATATTAAAACTCGTGTCCTAGATTTCAAAGGAAGTTGGGATAAGTACTTGTCATTGGTGGAATTCTCATACAACAATAGTTATTAAACAAATATAGGCATGGTTCCATTCAAGCATTATATGGACAAAATGTCGTTCTCCAATATGTTGGGATGAGGTGGGTGAAGCAACATTGTTGGGACCCGAAAGTTAGTACGTATATGACTAATGATTCGACAACGATACAAATGGCACAAGATCGACAAAAGAGTTATGCGGATCTTCATCGAAAGGATGTGGAATTTAATGTGGGGATCATGTATTGTTCATGAGTTGCTCCATGGAAGGAGTTACAAGATTTGGGAAGAGAGGAAAGCTCAAATCCACGATTTATTGGTCCATTTCAAATTCTTGACCGAAAGTAGGAAATGTAGCCTATAGACTTGCGTTACCTCCAAGTATGTCTCGTGTTCATAATGTGTTTCATATATACGCCTTCAGAATATGTGAAAGACCGAACCACGTTATTGAGTTAGAACAGGACGAGATAGCAAGAAGACTTAACGTATGAGGAGGTACTGTCAAGATCTTGGATAGGAAGGAGCATGTCCCTACGCCAAGAAAGGTCATACCACAAGTTAAAGTTTTGTGGAGGAATCATGTTATAGAGGAAATGACACGGGAATTGGAAGCGGAAATGAAAGCGAGGTATCCTCACCTTTTGAAACACCAGTATACGTCACGTCAATTTCGAGGACGAAATTTCATAAGGAGGGAGGTTGTAAGACCGAAATTTTTTAAATAAAAGGAATTTCCTTTATTTATTATTTTGAAATAGTAAGGGTTGATTTGATTAATGTGGATAGTTAAGGGTTAAATACATAAATATTTCAAAATAAGCAAGTGGTTATAAAATATTCATTTTTTTGTCGGGGAATATTCGTTTTGGTCGTGGAATATTCGTTATCTTTGGGAATAATATTACCGTACAAGTAGCGACCATGTGTGGGCCCCATAACGAAAGCGATTGGATGAGGAAAGCGACAAAGTTTGGGTGGTTATAAATAACGGCGTAGTAGTTATACAATTAAGATTTGTTGGAATACCTTTGGTTAAAATACGATGTACGCGTGGTTGCCAAGAGTTAGCACACCAGTATTAAGACAAGATTGTTGAATTATTGATTAAATACGTAAGATGGCTTTACTCAATAATTTTCACAAAGTGAGTTCTTATTCAATATTTTATTTTATTGATTCAATAATTTCTTTGCGTTGATATTTTATATTATTGTTGTTCAATAATTGTCCTTTGCGCATGATATTTCCCATTATCGGATCAATAATTCATATTATTTGAATAATATTATTAGATAACATTATTGGCAATGTCTAGAAAGTTACATCTAAGGAGAGGTTTGGTCACCTAATTGCGGCGCAGATGAGAGAGATCCTTATTGAAAGCCCCCTCTTTCCGGAGCTACTGGTTGTCATAATTGTGATTCTCGTAATATTATTTGTGAATAATTAATTATTGATTCATATGATAAAGAAATATTTATTTTATATGAATATAAATGATGGATTTATTTATGTGGTTATTAATGAAGGAATTAATGTTGAGGTGTTTTATCGGTATTTTATCGGATTGGAGGTGTTAAAAATCAAATCGTGGGGTTTTGAGATATATTGCGGGGTTATAATTTTTAATCAAACCGTTGGATTGTGGTAATTTTTGGGTATGTTATACATACATAAGTTGAGTATATGTCCACAAATTTTGAACCGTTAAAAATGCACGAATGATTTGTTGTGAATTTTAAGAGGTGTCGGATTGAAATTAGGTTTATAATTGATTTTGGTGGAAAATTCTAGAATTGAGTGGGCCCCACTTGTGGTTGGTGAAGAAATGTGCTGAATTTTATTTCAAATGTGGTGGGTGGCAATAGTAGCGAGTGTAAAGCCATCGGTGTAGCAGGTCAAGTGCGCTTGGTACGGGCTAACATTTTCCTATAAATAGAGGGCTAAGTTAGAATTGAAAATCACACGAAACAAAGTTTTCTCTTCTCTCTCTATATTATTGATGGCGTATTTTGTGAGTATTTAGATACTTTGAGAGTCATTGCTCAAAGATAAGTTTCATTCAAAGATCACTTGAGCCTTTCCTCCGAAATCTTGATTCTTTGAGGTAAGGGATATTATTTTTTTCAGTAATGATATTATTTCTTCAATATCATTATCTTTGAAATGTTGATCTGAAGTTTTATCAAATTTGGAACTTTTTCATGTCGGGGTTACTATTCATGAGTTACTTATTCACGAGTTACTATTCATGAGTTACTATTCACGAGTTACTTATTCACGAGTACTATTCATGAAGCGTGAAAATGTTTTTTGTGGAATTTCTATCTTTTGGTGTCGAGTTACTTATTCACGATCTCAAGACTATTCACGATCTGAGACTATTCATCGAAAAATAAAATTTCTTCTTTTCGGTCAAAATATCTATTACGGATACTAGCTTTGATTGTATCCATGTTTTGATCATTCTTGAATTTTACACCACTATGATTATTTTGAGGTATTGTTGGACATGGATAAAACAAAGTACTAATCATTAATCCTTAATCCTTGTCATTTTGTTTCTTTTGGATTCGTTCTTTAAAAATATTTTTCATCATCCTCGGTCTTAAATGATGATATTATTGAATATCTTTGCTTTGTAGTGTAAAGATGAATGATTTACGAAGAATATCTTTGGCTGTAGTGCAAAAAAGATGAGCGGTGTTTAAATGAACATGACCGATCGATGAATATCTTTGGCCTTTAGTGCAAAGATGAGCAGTGTTGAGATGAACATGACCGATTGATGAATATCTTTGGCTGTAGTGCAAAGATGAATATTTGATTTGAGATGAATATTGATTGATGTTCTGAGGACAAAATATTGATGATGGTATTAAATTCATAGATTATAGTAGATTTCATTCTCTACGTAACTCTTCTATGAATTATTATTTCATTGCGAATATTGATCACGAAACTTGTTGCCTATTGTATTCTATCGTCATTTTTCCTGTTGGAGACTAACGATAATTTGTTGTATATTATCTTAGTCATAATATTCTTCTTGGGCTAGTTGAGCTCACCCTTTTCCTTGTTGTTCCATTTTTCTTCTCGGGAGGCGAGAATGTAGCGAAGTACTAGTCGGGGTATGGAATGAAGGTTCAGAGAGAGTTGTTTAGTAGTCCTCACCATTTTGTAAAATAATGTATCAATAAATGTGATGAGGATTTATTTGAGTATAGATATTGTCTAGAAGATAATATTTGTATTTAAACTCACAGTATATATTGTCGTATTTCACACGACATTTGTATTATTGAAGTTGTAGTTTGCTTCTTGTACCATGTATTTGGCGACTCAGAATGGGTGTTGTGTATACCTATTTTGGGGGCGTCACAATGTTCCTTCTTATCCAAGATTTTAATAGGAACCTCTTCATACGTTAAATCTTCCGCTATTTCGTCTGGTTCTAACCCAATAATGTGGTGCGGGTCTTTCATATATTTACGTAACATAGATATGTGAAAAACGTTATGAACACGAGACATACTTGGCGGTAAAACGAGTCTATAGGCCACAGTTCCTACTCGACCGAGGATTAAAAATGGGCTAATGAATCGAGGATTGAGCTTTCCTCTCTTTCCAAATCTCGTAACTCCTTTCCAAGGAGCAACACGTAATAACACATGATCTCCAATATTGAATTCTACGTCATTTCGATGAAGATCAGCATAACTCTTTTGTCGATCTTGTGAGGTTTTTATACGTTGTCGGATCGTTTGAATCTTTTCCATAGTAATACATACCAACTCAGGTCCCAACAACGTTGCTTCACCCACCTCATCCCAGCATACTAGAGAACGACACTTTCTTCTATACAACGCCTCAAATGGAGCCATACCAATACTTGCTTGATAACTATTGTTGTAGGAAAACTCCACCAATGGTAAGAACTTATCCCAACTTCCCTTGAAGTCAAAGACACAGAGTCTTAATAAATCTTCAAGAGTTTGAATAGTCCTATTCGACCGCCCGTCCGTCTGAGGATGATATGCCGAGCTAAATCGTAAATCTGTGCCCATAGCTTCACGTAAACAAACCCAAAATCGTGAAGTGAATCTTGGGTCTCGATCGGAAACTATGGATACCGGCATACCATGCGATCTTACAATCTCGTTTATGTACATACCAAAGAAGATGTTCAAGTGTATAAGTTTCTCGATCGGTAGAAGAAATGAGCGGACTTGGTCAATCTATCAACAATGACCCAAATCACATCTATGCCTTGAGAAACTTTAGGAAGACCGGTAACGAAATCCATGGTAATGTGCTCCCACTTCCATTCTGGAATTTCAAGTGGTTGCAATGGACCTTTTGGCACTTGATGCTCCGCCTTGACTCGTTGATAAGTTAGACACCTTGAGATAAACAACGCTATCTCTCTCTTCATATTGCTCCACTAAAATGTATGACGAAGATCATGATACATTTTGGTACTCCCAGGATGGATTGAAAAAGGTGTGTTGTGCGCCTCCATCATGATTTTATACTTTAAATCAGGGTCGTTAGGAACACAAAGTCTGGAGTTGACTCGAAGTATTCCTTCTTCATCGATTCTTGCTTCCAGCATAGCACCTTCTTGCACTTTCTTCTTCATACGCATCAGTTCCAGGTCTATAGCTTGAGCAGCTTTAACTTAATCGATTAAAGTCGGTTCTACTCATATATTCGCCATCATCACATAGGTCCCTGGAGTCTTTAACTCTATCTCCATCCTTTGCAAGTCACACAAAATGGGCCTTTGCATTGACAATATCGCACTCGTACCCGCATATGATCTTATACCACGTTCGCTTTTCTAGGATGGTATTGAATGGTATGATCAGAATCTTTTAACAATTCAAGCCAACGTCGTTGCCGCATGTTGAGTTCCTTTTGGGTGAAGAAATATTTGAGGCTTTTATGATCCGTATAGATCTCTACTATCTCCCCATACAAGTAATGCCTCCAAATTTTAAGTGCGAAGACAACAGCTGCCAACTCTAGATCATGAGTAGGATAATTCCTCTCATATTCTTTGAGTTGCCGAGAGGCATAGGCTATGACTTTCCCATGTTGCATGAGAACACATCCTAACCCTTTTCCCGATGCATCATTGTAGATGACAAATCCCTCCGAGCCAGATGGTATTGTCAGAATAGGTGCTAAAATGAGTCTCCTCTTGAGTTCTTGAAAACTCTTCTCACATTCCACGCTCCATCCGAATTTTATATCCTTCCGAGTCAGCTGAGTTAATGGAGTAGCGATTCGAGAAAACCCTTCCACGAATCTCCGATAATAACCAGCTAAGCCGAGAAAGCTATGTACTTCGGTCTCTGATTTAGGTTGCTCCCAGCTTTGAATAGCTTTAATCTTTGTCGGGTCAACAAATATTTCATGACTTGATACTACGTGCCTAAGGAATGCTACTTCCTCAAGCTAGAACTCGCATTTCTTCAACTTGGCATAAAGCTTATTTTCACGAAGCTTTTGGAGTATCAGCCTCAAGTGTTGCTCATGATCTTCACGACTTTTGGAATATATGAGTAGTATTCATTTTTACGGTACTATTCACAAAGTACTATTCACGGGGTACTATTCCGAAGTACTATTTAATGGGTACTATTCACTCAAGTACTATTCACCCATAGAATTATTCATGACAAAAATTGATTTCTTTGATGTCCAAATCATTTTTGATACAATATTATTCTTGAATTTTACTCAACAAAGCAGTATCATGTTGACAATTTGGACATTATTGAATTCTGAATAAATTAAATTATAAATCTTTAAAATTTTATCATTTGCTTTCTTTTAATTGAATTCTTATATCATTATCATCTTCATTATGCTTATATTGTGATAAAAGTCATCTATGACTTACGTGCATAGATATAATATTGATTGGTATGATTATGACCAAGGATTATTCGGTATAATCATGACCGTAATGTTATAAATGATGTGGTAAAAGTCCTCATTGGCCCATAGTGCATTGATGGACAGTTGATGGTATGATCATGACCAATGATGATTACATGAATATCATTGACCCGTAGTGCAGGGATGATTCAATGATGTGGTTTATTTATTAAGTTGAGTCTTAGCGATAAAGTTGATAAAAAACTTTTTAAATCATAGAAGATAGTAGTTATCATGCTCTACTTGACTCTTCTAATGGATTGTGTCGACGTCGGGATTTTTATTTTTCCCTTTCTGTTCTTCTCATGTTAGGTGAGATTTGTTTAAAAAAACAAGTTGTGAAAAGGTCCGACGTTTATGTGTCGACGATTTGAATGTAAGAGTCGCCAGTTGGTTTTTTAAATGGTTATACCAACACAACCGAAAAAAGGTTTGCACATTGACCCAGTGATGAGACACTGCTAAACGAGTCTATGAAACCAAGATTCATTAGGGTTTGGGGGCTTGATTATGCGGAGGGAAGGTGTTAGGCACCCCCCGACATCCGTGTTACAACGGTGACCGCCACTTTTCAAGAAATTGTTATATGAATGTGTGTGTGTGTAGGTCAATGTGTTATTTATATGGAAGTAGTGCGAGGCCTCGTTCGCACCTATATACACATGGTTTGAATTTATGTAAAAATTTAGTTTTAAACAAAATATGGCAGTGATGTTTTTTAAGAAAAAAGGCTTTTTCAAACCCTTATGCTCAATAGTAATTGAGACCTTTTACACTTCCATTTTTTATTAAGTGTTCGACTTGATTGCTTTTAATTTTCGAGATGCGAAGCATCTTCGAGAAAATAATGTACAAAATAGTGCCAAACTCCTCGTGGGCATGAAAAACATCTGAGCTAGGAAATCCAAACACCGTGAATAAATTTACAAGCTGCTTACAACTGAAAATGTCCATCACGGGAACTAAATTTAGATCCAGTAGACTGAATCTGTGATCACATGATTCCTAGGCTCACATGATGACGCAATTGATATGAAAGTAGTAAGCAGTTGTATATATAAAAGCTATAAATATATATATACAGACATGATCAGCCACCACGAAGCACCTCTATGGGGGATCAGAAATGTAAATAAAGCTGTAAAAGCGATCAACCGCCACGAAGTATGCTCCAGGCGGGACAAAAACGTAAATATAAATATATAAGCGGTAAACGCACCGGATGTAAATTCCAGGCTCATCGAACAAAGTCCGACAACAGTTGATATATATAAATATATATATTAAAGTAGTAAACGCTCCGGATGTAAAATCCAGGCTCATCGAACAAAGTTCGACAAAAAGTTCATATATATAAATATATATAAAAGAAAATAAACGCTCCAGACCGAAGTCTAGGCTCATCGAACAGAGTTCGACACAAAGTTCATATATATATATACGAAAGCAAATAAACGCTCCGCATCAAGTTCAGGCTCAATCAAGGCATAACTCGATAATGTTAGTCCATATATAAAATATATATATAAGTGTATATATATATATATATATATATATATATATATATATATATATATATATATATATATACAAATTAAAATGAAACCACGAACCGAAATTTGGGCATACACACGCAACACAACTCTCAACGTGAAGAATGGTGTGTGCAAAGATGAAGAAAAAAACTTTAAAGTGTGTAAGAAGGCTTACAGTGGACTGCCAAAGAAGACTTCAATAACTTTAAATGGATGAACACTAGGCTCTCGCTGGTAAAAAAATGACAGAATATAAGCTCAAAAGTGTTTGAAATAAGAAAGCACTTAGTTTATAGTGTGCACAAAGCAAATTAGATAGGGTTTTCTCGCTATTTCTCTTCCAAATAAGGCCACCCCAAGCCCTCTATATATAGAGGGGGGTGCCACAGGTCTACCTGCGGCTGCCCAAGATGCCCATGGCAATGTGGGTCCCACCGTGTTGAAGTACGTACACTCGAACAACACGCTGTTCGCTCGGACTTTCATAACTTTTAATCTGGGAGTCCGGTGGAAGCGTGTCATACCATTCTGAAAAGCTCTTTCTGAGAGCTACACAATGACATAAGATTTGACCTTTTTTGATTCCGGGAAGATGGTTCCATGATCAAAATAGCATTTCAAGGTTTCCGTCAGGCAATCCGGTGAGCTGTTTTGCGTAGTTTGCGCTCAGAAGTTAAGATATGGTTCTTGCGGGACTTCTTTTGAAGCAATTTGGGTTGAAATAAGTGTATTTGATTTGAAGTGAAGTTGAGTTGGCAAAATGACCATTTTCCCCTCTCAGGATTATCTCCGGTGTTCGCGCAGTTAAAGCTGTCTTTTCTCAAGGTTATCTCTGATGTTGTCATGATGTGGACTCTGAATGTCTTTAGGGTTATCTCTGAGGTTGGTTTGACCTCCCGGGCTTGGAAACTGGATATCCCAGGACTATCTTTGGGGTTGGAATTGATGTTGTGGTCCTCTAGGGTTACCTCTAGAATGTGAAAAAGACGTTTTTGCCCTCCTGCATAGTTAGTAACATGAAAAGAAAATTTCGAGTGTCTAAAGATGCCTCTCTTTATCATGTTTATGCAATGCAATGGAATGGACATGATAAAGATTAGTAGACACTTGAAATATGACAAGGTATTTTTAATGATGCAAATCGCAATGTAATGAATGTTATGATGAATGTCAAAATGTTTTCACAAATCGTTGTTCATAAATTGCACATCGTATTTCGCATGTCACTTTTTGTATTTGGCCAATCGCATTTCGTAACTCACACATCGCATTTCGCATATCTCAAATCGCAATGTAATGAGTGTTATGATGAATGTTAAAATGTTTTCGCAGATCTCTTTACCTTTACCGATCATGGTCGATGCCTATGTTGGTGTTGACTTCAACGGTTTAACTTTTTGTCGGTGTCGTCGATGCTTGTTTGATGAAGAGAAATTGAGATGTTTTTTACATCTTTACTAGGGATGACGTTCTGAAATCACCAGACCTTCCCGATGTATACGCTGGTAGTTTACAATGGTGTCTACCCTGATGGTATTTTAACAACGAATCCTACCCTGCTGGTAATTGAATACGCTAACATTGCCAAACTATTTCAGTTCCCACTCGAATGGTGGTATACAAAGCTTTAATCGCTGAACTGTCTTGATGTTGCGCTGAATTGATGCTGATGGTTTTGAATACTGGATATTCTGATACCTTCGGTCACCCTTTTTAAGGTGATTTGGAGTCTCCTTTCGCTGTTGGATACTTGTGCCCCATTTCCTTGAGCGTTTGATTCGCAACCCAGCTGAACTGATGACCTGAATGCCGCTAACATCCCTGGAGGGTGCAACTAGTTCTTTCGCTGTCCAGATTTGAACTTCAGTGTAGAGGTCTCGACTTGTGAGAATTTAACACCGGTTGGCACATTTAACGATGAGGATTTCATTCGCTAGACCTTTTGTCATTGGGCTTCTGCTTTTGAGTTAATGACTTTCTTGAGAATTTTCCCCTTCTTTTGTAGGGGCAATCTAAAGTAGCCATGGTTTCTTTCAGAAGTTAGCCCCTTTCTTTTGCTGAGAGGCTTGAACCCGCCTTAAGCTCCTTCCATTTCTTGGAAGTGGACAATGCCCCAGTCCTTTCGCATGTTGATGCCGAGGGTTCATATGAAAAACTCTCTTTGTTGATGAAGTCGCAATTTGAGTAATATCTGAATCGCCAGTGAGATGATGTGAGGGAAACTCTGATGATGATGTACCATATTGATGATGCTGACTGGCGCATTTTCCTCTTTAGGATGGTTGATAAATGGCCTAGTGTTGAGTTCTCGCTGTTCTTGAGATTGCCCCAGTTTTGTTGTACGAGTTCCAATATCAGGTTGTCGCCAATTTTGAAATTTCCCCAGCCTTGCTTGTTGTATGGGATAGTTACTTTGACTGATGAGCTGATAAGATGCCAAGATCGTAAGAGGCTTTTACTTCTGTACCGGATGGTGAAAATGTAGTGGATTTGGGCTTTGATGCCCTCAATCATTGTTCCTGACTTGTTCTCGCAATCAGCGTTGATGGTTTTCTTCTGATTTGATGAAAACTTGTGATTGAGGGTATCGACTCTTTGAAGGTTCTTGTTGCTGTTTGTCTTAGTGTATCGTTGTTTCTTCCTTTCTGGGACTTGTGCCAGATTCGATGGAATGACATTGAAGTGTTGTTGGGTCTTCTCGACATGGGCCACTGACTTAGAGGGTTGTTCTTGGGCGTAGACTTGGGATTGATGTTTGGGTTTGGATGTTTCTTTTGAGAGTCAGACCGCACCACTGATGGCTGCCTACGTACTCTTGTGTATGTGGGAGATCAAGTCGACGTAGTTCATGCTTGATAAGATTAACGGTTTGAGAAGTGAATGTTTGATAAGTGTCTATTTGGGTTTTTGTTTGGTTTGACCGCACCATAAATGGCTGCCTACGTACTCCCATTGATGAGGGGAGATCAGGTCTTTCGTAGTTCAGGCTTGATAAGCTGAAACCTAACTGATTTGATTTTTTTTTCTTTTTTTTTCTTTTTCTTTTTCTTTCTTTTTTTTTTCAATACTTACACGCATGAAAAATAAACGGCATACTACGAAGAAAGTGATATTGTCCCAACATCTTCTGGAACTCACAACTTTATCCCCTAGATCTACATCTTCTTGGCTAGTTGAGGCCTGATAGTCCAATTGTCAGTGGTTATGTTGCCTTCAAGGCTCGCGATAGAGGTTACATCTTGGTTCTGAATGTCTTCACTTATGGCCATAACTTGATCACTTCCTGATTCAGTATATTCCTCAGGGACGCTTGAACTGGACGCATCACAAAAAGGTATGAACTCCTGATTCTTTAATGAGTTGGTTTCCCCAATAACCTCACCACATTTTCCTTCATTTGTTCCTTCACCTTTTTCTTGGGCTTGAGAGGATTCAACCATGAAATCTCCCTCGAACTGTTGTCGCATTTATTGCAAGGAACTTTCCTTTTTGTCTTTTTCTTCCTTGGAAAGGATTAGTATTTCCTCCGCATCATCCAAGGTGATAAAATCTGGAATGTGGTTGTTATCTTTGGACCACAGGATGTTTGATGTTGGTGGAGGAATCTCCTCTAGGGATTTTCTTGTCTCCTCTATCATTCCTTGCATTGGGATTAGTCCACCTTGTGTTCTGCCAAAATTGTCGCTCATATCCTTCACCTCATTTAAACTGCATGTCTCGAGTGGACATCTTAAGCTTTTTATTTCCTTTTCGTCTTTTTTGGTCATGGGGAATTCTATCTCCAACTCTCCATTTTCAATGAGATCTTGGATTTTATGTCGCAAAGACCAGCAATACTTAGTCGTATGCCCAAGTGAGTTAGAATGGTAGAGACATATCTTGGTGGAATCATAACTCTTCATCTTGGGATTTATAGGAGGCAGCAACTCAGTAATCCTTTCTTCGCTTATCAGAAAGTGTAACATTTCTTCATTGGATTTTTTTAGAGGGGTGAATTTTTGGACTCTTGTGGATGTTGTTTGATCTTTCTTCTTTGATAATTCGTATTCCCCCGAGCGATTTTTTCGTTGGTGAGATCTTCTAGCAATTTTATCATCACCCTTTTCTTGGCCTTCTGATAGTTGAGTTAAAAACTGCCTCGTATCCTGATGTTGTCGCACTATCAGCTTAGCTAGCAGATTTACTTGATTCTGGATCGTCTCTAATTTTTTCATTACTATCATACCCTCCTCCGAGTTTTCCCACTTTAGGACATTTGATATGTGCTTTTAGGGGTATTCTTTTATACTTCGTATGTACTTACAATTTGGATACATTTCAGCGCTTCCTGGCCCGATCATGTTTACTTCTTTTGTATCATGCTGCAACGGAAGGTTGGTGTTGACATTTTGTTGGTCAGGTTGTTGGACCACAATACTGCCACTTTCGATCAGATTTTGAATTTTATGCTTTAAGGACCAACAATCTTGTGTATCGTGTCCTGGAGACCCTGAGTGGTAAGTGCATCTTTGGCTTGGTTTGTATCTTCTGCTCCCTAGTTCTAGTGGTGGAGCCAGTTCGGTAATTTTTTTGTGATCCATTAATATCGCCAATACATTTTCAAGGGAATCTCCTAGTGGAGTGAACACCCGATTTGCAATTCTCTCAAATACAGGGTATAACGGGCTGATCACCCCCCCGTGCCCGTAAGTTATGACGGTTTACAGATGAATTTCTGTTTAACCTTTTCGAAAATAGAAAATAATGTTCATAGTATGTTGACTGATCTCCAGTTATAGTCAATACGTAGTTTCAAAAATTTCATATGGAAGTGATATGTTGTTATTATTGGTTCAGTTTACTTCACAACTGTTGATTCGTTGTAGAAGTGTCTTTCAAAGAAAATATTTAATTCTTTCAGCTAATATATGTTGTTGTTATTACTTGCTGGGCAATCAAATGCTCATTCTTGCTTTAAATTTAAATGTTTTCAGTTAAGTATGATCAACCAGAAGGTTCAGGCAAGAACAAAGGGAAATGAAAGCTGTTCGAATGAGATTTATAATATTCTGTGTAATAGTTAAAGTTTATTAAGACAATGATATTTATTATCTATGATGTAATGAATGTTTAAAGGTCGCGTACCTGGGATTTAGACTTTGATATATGTAAATTAAGTTTGATATTTATATTATTGTTATTATTATTAGTATTATTCCGCTCATAGAAATAGTATTGTGAAGCACTGAGTTCGGGTTTCAAGCACCCGGATGTGGGGGCGTCACAGGTTGGTATCAAAGCTTTAGGGTTAGAAATCTTAGGCGGGATAAGACCTTAGGCTATAACCTTAGAATAGAGGGAAACGTTAAAAAAAATACAGATAACTCATATAGAGTTTAAAAGGAGATGAATTGAATAAATTCATCGTTAAACAAAATAAAAGATAACTCTTATAAAACTATTGTTTGCTGTATGTATATACTATTTACAAATCAAGATAAGTTGTGTGTAGATGTCAGGTGGAAAAGAATTAGGATACTCTCTGATCGTAAAGAAGGAGCCGATATCAAATCCAAAAGCTGAAATAGAGGCTCATAGTGCGCATAACCTTGATGAGGTGGTGGTATTGGAAAACGTAGTACAGATCCGTAAATGGTGGGAACCGGCGAGATAGTGATTCAGACACTAAAGTTGGACCTGATCAAGCATCAACGGAGGTATAAAATCTGAAGAACAAGGTCTCTTCTCTAGAAAAGCTGTGGGAAATAGAAAAGCTACTAAATAACCAATTGCGAAAGGCGTTAATAGAAACTATAGAAGAACAAGATAAGCTTAAAATCCAAATTGATCAAATGGGAGCCGAAATTAACAAATCGGGTGTAGCTCCGAGCAAGAAATAGAAAAGAAAGAGGAAAGACCATGACTTAGGAAATTAGTAGGACTAGTAGTTGATTATGTATGTTTGATAATGTACGGATGTAATGAAATATTCTCAAACTTTTGTATAAGTTATTACAATAATTCCCGACTTTTGTGGTCACAAAGGGATAGCAGTATGTGCTACGTTATGTAAAGTACTTTGAATTAATCTATGTTTGATTAATGGATTAAGTTTTAGATAAAACTTCGTGTTACATGTTAAACTTATACAATAAGGTTTAGAATGTAAAGTATAATTTATGATTTTATGTAATCAGATAATGCCGCCAAGTCGTCAAACACGAAATCAAAGGGCAGAAGAATCTATCAACAACGCCGAGGGACAACCGTAAGACCCAATACAAAACTTTACAAACATGGTAGCTCAGTCTATGCAACAGGGAGTACCAACCGCAGGAAATTGACCAGAAAATCATTTGGCAAACTTCAAAGACTTCAAGGCAGTAGGACCACCAGAATTCAGGGGAACAGCTGACCCTATAGAATCCTAGACATGGGTTAACGAGATAGAAAAGGCGTTCGTAGTTGCTAGGGTAGATGAGGGGCAAAATACCTCTTTTGCCACCTATATGATGAAAGGAGAGGCGAACTTTTGGTGGGAAGCAAATCAAGCGAGGGCAGGAGAGGGAGTAGTTACTTGGGCTAGGTTTAAGACTTTGTTTTTCGAAAACTACCTCTCAGCTAGCATGCAGGCTAGGATGGAGGTAAAATTTCTGGAGTTAATGTAGGAGAACATGACTGTTGCGGAGTATGCCGTGAAGTTTAATGAGTTGGCTAGGTTCGCTCCGCATCAAGTTGATACGGAGGTTAGGAAGGCAAGAAGGTTCGAGCTGGGATTAAAACCCTGGCTCTACAACAAGGTGGTAGTGTTACAGATCAATACTTTTGCAGCACTCATGGAAAAGGCTATCATAGCTGAGGAGGGGAATGAAGCCATAAGCCTCTACAACAAGGAGAAGATGAACCAAGGCAAGGCTGTAGGAGTTGTGAAGGTGGAAACAAATAGTGGGAATAGGGGTGAGAAAAGAAAGGGAAATTATTTTGGGAATGTTCAGGTGAAACAGGAAGGTGTGAAGAAGCAGGTAGTTCAGTGTGGGAAATGTGGGAAGAATCACTCTGGTGAGTGTCTGAAGGGTAAGTTTGTATGTTACAAGTGCAGGCAGGAGGGTCATATCTCTCTCAACTGCCCCAACCCAAGGATGAACAATGGGTGTTTTCTATGTGGATCGACTGAACATAAGGTGAGGGATTGTCCAAAGAGGAAAATGGAGGCAGGGAGTGTAACCACGGGAAAAGGAAGCGGGACTATGGCAATCACAGGACCGACTTCAACCAACAAACCAACCGCACGTGTCTTCAATATGAGCGGTCCCGAGATATCTTTGTGGCAAATTTGGGAATGGAACTCCTGTATTATTCGAATAACTTTTATTTTCGTATATATATTTGATTTTCCTTTATATAGCAAATTATTTTATAAATAAATTTTTGAGGGAGGAATTTGAGTTCTTTTATAAATCAAATTTTCGTTTAATCAGATAGACAAACTTTATGGTGAATTGTTAAAAATCAGTTCGATCAAATATGATCGAGATCTACTTATAATGATTGTGTATGTTACGTACCCCTGTATGTACGTATGAGTTTTAACACTGTGATTCCGGGGACGGAATCCTTATAAGGGAGGGTGAATGTAATAACCCGATATTTCCTATGTAAATAAATAAGAAATTTTGCATATAATTTTTTTTTATTTAAAGATAGGAATATGTGCCAAGTAATGTGTATGTATATATGTGATAAATAAAATTTATTTATTACATGAATAATTTCAAATAATTTTATTTTAGAATTATTGATCATTATAACGTATATACTTATAATAATTAATTTTATAGTAGAAATGTCCTTATTATTTCTTTTCTATGAAAATATGAATTTTATATTATTTAAATAATATATGAAATGATTATTGAAATTATTATAATTATTATTTTATTATATGAATTTTAGTTCAGATTATTAAGTTAATTATTTTAACTTAATTAATAATATTAGATATGAAAAGTAAATCAGATATGGAATCCCAACCCTAAATTTGGGTATTGATAAAGGGATGAGAATAATAATATAATATTAATTATATATTAATTTTTTAGTGCTATAAATATGTCTTCATGAGATATCGTAGACCCGATAATGGTGGGCCAAATATGGTAAATTATGTCATAACCCTCACATCGTGTTATTAAACCCTAATTGTTAAACTCAGTTATGAGTTTAAGACAGAGTAGTGATTGTGTTATATGAATTTTGTTGTGTATTATTAGATTTAATGTTAATATTTGAAAACCCTAATTAAAAAATTAGAAACCCTAATTTGCTAATTAGGAACCCTAATTGCTAAAATTAGAAACCCTAATTATTATTTTAGTAAATTAAATTGTTAATTTGGGAACCCTAATGATAATTAAGGAACCCTAATTATTTAAACCCTAATTTTCTATTAAAAACCCTAATTTAATTAGTGTGTTTAAAATTAAAATTTTATTACACTTTAATTTTTAATTGTCCAAACCCTAGTAATTATTTGGGAAACTTTAAGATGTAAAATCTAGTGAATAAATCCTAGATTCAAGCACCTTGGACAAGAATACCCTTGAGATTAAAATAAAATTACAATTTTACACTTTTATCTTATTTGTTGAATTATTGCTAGCCAAATCTTTGCAAGATCTAGCCAGCCACCCCCTAGACCTAGCTATGAGCTACACCACCAGCACATGATCAGCCATTACAAGTCATTGCATACATGTTTTATTTAGAATTTAAGAGAGAGAAAGTGCACATTTAGCCTAAATTATTCACAACTTCCATCCTAGAACTCCTCTCTAAAACCCACGAATTTGCCTTGCTAGATCAGTCACAAAATCAGCCCCACCAACTCACATAACAAATCAGAAGCATAGAAATCAGAATTTGTTCATAGAGAGGTAAGAACCCTAGAAGAAATCTGATCTTGATCAAAGTGTTTGATGTTAGTTTTTTTGTGTTAAACATGTAATATGTAGTATATAATGATGATTTGGGTTGCTCGATGTTAGATCCATAACATCTAGAGGCTCGGATTTGAAGTTTTTAAAAATTTGGAAAACTTTATTTTTGTGACTGACAATCGAATGTCAGGTCTGGTAGATCTCTGGATGTTAATGATTTTAGGGTTTTTAATGTTTGAACATATAGTGTGCTAGGAGATCTTTGATCTGAAACTGGAATCTAGCCCAGATCATGAACAGGTTAAAAGTTATAGCTGATCAAACCTAGTTGACCGAGTATGACTCTCCAAATCTGGAAAACCCAGATCGTTCCCGGAAGGCTTTGACAAGAACTTTATGGGCTCGGATCTGTCAGTGGTTTAACGATATTTTATTTTTGTTGCATCTAAGTTATAGTATGTTATATGGACTTCATATGTATGCCTTGTAATCTCCTAATCATCAAACTGAGTGAAAATAGTGTCTGGTCAAAGTAGGTAGAATGATCACATTTTTTGTTTCTGGGCAACCCAGAAAACAGATGAACGAGTCTCTGACAAACTTTGACCAGACTAGATCTTCTTATGGTGTTGTTATTTTATTGATTTTATGTAATGGATATGTAGTATTACATGTTAGCTACAACTTGGAATCAATAGATCATATAGAGCAAACTCCCAACGCGAGATATAAGGATCCAAAGTAGCATACTCGTTCTGTTCTTCATTCTGGAAAAACCCAGAAATGAATAACAGACTCTAACACGATTTTCGGAGCCTTAGATCGGTTTGATTAATTGTGTTTAGACTTTACCATGGATTGAAACATGTTCTCTGATAGTTTATCTAGGCAGCCCGACGAGCAGAAAACATTTACCATGAACATAATTAATTTTATAAGGCCATCAATAGCGTTGACCGTCAATGACTGGAATTTCTGGGCTGCCGAGAAATGTGAAGAACAGCTCTTGTGACGCCCCCAAAATAGGTATACATCACCTATTCTGAGTCACCAAATACATGGTACATAATACAAATAAAATCTTTAATATACAACAAGAGAGATGTGAGTTTCAATACAAATACTGTCTTCTAGATAATATACACTCTCAGAATAAGTCCTCATTACATTTATTGTCACACTATTTAACAGAATAGTGAGGACTACTAATACTATCATCTGATCCATCACTCCGTTCCCCGACTCGTCCCAGCTATATTCTTATTTCCTGAAGAGAACAGTGAAAGAAAGGGTGAGCTCAATTAGCCCAGTAAGAAATATTATGATTAAGATAATGCAGAACAAATTATCATTAGCCTTAAACAGTGTTAAACTGATACAATATAACAAACATCAAGTTTAACTGCAGCAGAACAAGTAATCCATTAAAAGAGTCAAGTAGAGAATAAAATCTACTCTCTTTTATGATTTAAAAGGCTTTTCATCACTTTTATCGCTGAGACTCAGCTTAAAAAAATAATCCACATCATCGAATCACCCCTGCACTACGGCTAAGGATATTCTTTAGTATCACGACCATAAATTAACCATGCACTACGGGCCAAGGACATTCGTGTATTCATCAATGGTCATGATCATGCCAACAACGGTCCATCAATGCACTACGGGCCAATGAGGACTTTTACCACATCATTTATAACATTACGGTCATGATTACACCGAATAATCCCTGGTCATAATCATACTAAGTCCATCTATGCTACATAGGCCACGAGATGACTTTCAAAAATATAAACATGAAGATGATGACAATGATATAAGAATTCAATAAAACAAGTTCAAGAATTAATTTATTCAGGGAACTAATAACGCCCAAATTGTCAACATGATACTTCTTTGTAGAGTAAAATTCAAGAATGCTCATAAGAATATTTCCATGAAAAGATCTTTGGATGAAGCGCAAATATCAAGAATATTCCACTAATTTCATGGAGTATAGAAGTTAAAACTTTAACCAACTGAGTATAATAAGGAATGGAATAACAAAAGAAATCACAAAGCTTACGATAGTATCGCATGTGCAGGTGAGTTATTCCAATGAGAATACTAATTAACGGAACCAGTCCTGTAAAATGCATGACAGGATATTCCAACGAATAATAAAAAGCGGAATCGGTCCCACAGAAACGCATGCATGTGAGATATTCTAATAGAATAATAAAGAGTGGAATCAGGTCCGACGTAAAACGCACAGACAGGATATTCCAATAGAATAATAAAGAATGGAATCGGGTCCGGCGTAAAACGCACAGACAGGATATTCCAACAGAATAATTAAGAATGGAATAATAGAAGAATTTACCAAGTATAGGGTAGCTCAGCATATCAAAAGTTATTCCAAATGTAGAATAATAAATAATGGAATAACTGAAGTTCTTTTCATGAATACAAAAGAAAAATAATACCCCTTACCGTAAAAGAAACTGGATATAAGAGTAGAGAAGTAGCAGAATACTTTTCTATAATTTCTCTCTCTAGAGTTTCAGTGAATTCGTAAGAAATAATGAAGGAATGAGCTTCTATTTATAGGAGAATGGAAAGACACTGTGTAATTCACTGGCTGAAATCATACGCTAGTTTTTCAAAATCAAATTTTTATAATATATATATATATATATAATATAATACATGCTATATTAGAAAAATTCTACCACCCATGCAACATTTGTCAAGGTGCTGGCCAATTAGAAGAAAGAGAAAAAAAACTAGTACACGCCAAGTTTGAGAAAATGGCTTTATGCACATGTTTGATAGCATTATTGGTTTGTTCAACCAATAAGGTGCAAGCTTGAAAATCATATCACATATCATGCCAAACTTCATCCTCCACCACAACCCACTCACCCACATTTAATATATATAAACCTATTATTCACAAACACCACAACCCACTCACCCACATTTAATATATATAAATATTTACTATTCTCACATACCCACACTTCACCACTCCCCCCATTCACGGTTGAAAATTTCTCCACTTTCCATATACACACACTAGATTATATATACATATTCACACACTCCACCACTCACATTTACCAACACACACACTTATCACATATAATATATATACATATATTACCCACACCACATATAATATATATATAATACACTCCACCTTTTCCACCATCCCCCACTAATATTATAAACACACACATCACTTTCACTCACATACACCTTATACCTATCACTTTCATATTATCACTTTTCCACCACTTTCCACTCATATTATATATATATATATATATATATATATATATAATACACATCACATACCATATATATAAATATATTTTACCTCTCCTTTACATACTTCCTCTCACCCCTATTTTTAGATTTCATACATCACATGTGGGCCCCATATGTGGTCCCCACATGTGGGCCCCACCTTTATTATATAAAATAATTTTTTACTAATTATTTTGAAAAATTGGCAAAATAGGGGGTCCATAAAATAAGCAAAACTGAGTGACTTCTCACGTAAGCATCAATAATCAATACTGTGTGCTACTATGCAACCACGCGTACATCTTTGTACTTTTAACAGGGTGTTTCAATGAGTTAACAGTAAAACTTCCGCCGTTATTTTCATAAAATATTTTTGTCATTTTCTCAATCCGACAATAATTTCATTGTAAGGTCCACTAATGATTTATCATGGTCATACGGATATTCCCCGACAAAAAGAATATTCCCCGACCAATCGAATATAATACGACAACTTGCATACTTTGCAAAATTTATAAATACTACCCACAACTATAACATTATATCAAATCCACACCATAATATTAAAAAATATTTTGAGAAAATTAAATATTTATTCATAAAATACTGGGTCTCACAATCTCCCTCCTTATGGAATTTTTCGCTCAAAATTTACGTACGACGCATTTTGGTGTATGCCTAACAAAAGCGGATACCTTGACTTTTTTTCTGATTCTAACTCTTGAGGTAAAACCTTTGAGTGTTGAATACAATTCTTCTTATCCAAGATTTAACACGTATCTCCTAAAACGTTAAATCATCCGCTATCTCGTCCGGTTCTAAATTAATAATGTGGTTCGGGTCGTAACGTCGATACGTTAAAAATGTTATGAGCACGCAACATACTTGGCTGTAAAACGAGTCTATAAGCAACAGTTCCTACTTAATCGAGGATTTCAAATGGGCCAATTAAATCGAGGGTTGAGATTTCCTCTCTTCAGCAACACTTGCTTTTAAAAATAACGCCCTCTTGAACCTTCTTCTTAGTATTCATTAGCTCTAGATCTGTAGCTTGCACGGCTTTAACTTTATCAATTAAAGTTGATTCTACTCGTATATTCGTTATCTTCATGTGGGTCCCTAGAGTCTTTAACTCTATCTTCATCATTTGTAAGTTATACGAAATGAGTCTTTGTGTTAACAACATCGCACTCAGAACGCATACGATCTTCTACTCAACACGTCGTACTACCACGTTCGCTCTTCCACGATGATATTGAATGGTACGATCGTAATCTTCAATAGCTCGAGCCAACGTCTTTAGCGCATGATACGTTCATTTTAGTTGAAGAAATATTTGAGGGTTTAAGAAATGGGTTTTGTACTGGGGTCAATACAAAATTTGATTTCACGCTCTAGGGTAGGCTAAGAAGTCTTCAGGAATACGTTAAGAAATTTATTAACGATAAAAAATATCATTCAAAACTGTAACTCTCATCCAAGACTTGGATAAAACGTCACATTGATACCTATAAACTTGCCACCGTTATTCACAACGTCCCCTACGGAAAGTTCGGCTTCGGTGCCCACACAAGGAAGTCAACGATGAAAGGATCGGGGCTCTTTACTTATGGCTTGATATGACAATGATTGACTTTAGTGGTTTGGTTACTTTGAATTTGCATAACAGGTTGGTTAGGAGTATGAAAGATAACAACCTTACAAAAAGCATGATGAGTAGTTAACCAATCGATTCCTAAAATCGCATCAAAGGCAAGTATTTTCAAAGAGATAAGATTGACAGGTAACGTGAAAGTGTCAATTTGAATTAAATAAGATTTATAAATAGTGGATGTAATGAAGGTTTCTCCCAACTGAGTTTCAACAGATAAATCAAAATCTAACTTCTCGGGAGTTAACTTCAAACATTGAACACAACTAGGTGAAATAAAAGAGTAAGTAGAACCGGTATCTAACACGGTATAGACTTCACAAGAGTTTATGACTAACATACCCATGATAATTTTATTCAGGTTCCTCATCACGAAAAAAAAACGCTCTCTCTTAAACTACCGGCTTTGGCTTGTCTGGGACATCCTTTGGCATCACTATCCCAGCTGGAATTGACTTCACCATACGACAAAATTGAGCTAGGTGACCTTCTCTTCCATAATTAAAACACGTTTTGGATTGCTGCGTACAGTTTGGACGGATGTGACCCTCCGTCTCAAGATTTGAAACATACTGACCGGTGGTCGTTCTTCTTCCTTTGAAACGGGTCTTTGGTGCGCACGCGTCTTTACGTCATTGTTGAACCTTCTCTTCTTGAAATGTCCATTCTTATTGTTTTGGCCATGATTACCAGAAGTGGTTACCATTTACGGCATGTTGATTCCCTCCATGCTTATTGTCACCGCTTTGATGACTGTTATCACCAGTATTATCATTTTTTCGGCTGCTCTCTTTTGGTTTGGTTGACTCATTATTGCGCTCCAATAACTGAGCCCTATTAACAACATCTGAATACAAACACAGTTTATGAGAGATAAGATATTGACGTATCTCAGGTTTCAAACCTCTTAAAAATATCCGCGTCATTCTCTCTTCATTATCAACCAAGTGGGACGCAAATCAGGACAACTCGGCAAACTTGGCTTCGTACTGCGACACGGTCATGTTGTTTTGTTCCAACTTGATAAATTTCACCTCCTTCATGTGACGAATGCTTTCGGGAAAGTACTTGTTATTGATTAGCTCTTGGAACTTCTCCCAAGACATCTTGAGTGCGTCAGGCTGGGTACATTTTACAGATTCCCACCAGTGATCAGCCTCTTCACGCAACATAAAGGTGGCAAAGGGAATCTTTTGCTCCTCAGAGCATCCCAAGACATCAAATATCTTGGTGATCTGCTTTAACCACGTCTCCGCCTTAAGTGGTTCTGGTTTTTCGAAAAACTCTGATGGTCCCAGCTCCTTGAATTGCTTAGCGGTGACCAACCGTGGGTTGCCATTGTTTCCTCCTGCATTATGAACAGGAGCCGCCTTTGCCTGATGTTGCATGAATTCTAAAAAGCTCCTAAACATACCGTCGTTTGTCAATTGATCAGTGTTGTTATTTATAGGAGGATTATCACCATCCTGTTGCACATTGTCCTGATTATTGATCTGTGGAGAATCAACAGTCTCCTGTGCTCCATTGCTTATCTCAACATTTTCAGATGCCATTTTCAAATACTGCCACAAAACAAGGGTTAATTAACATATCACATATTATCTCTATACTCTGACCGACTAATTAAATATCAATTAAACTTAGGTAGGTCATACTAGCAAAGGAATTTACCGTCTCTCCCCTCCTAGTTCTAGTCTCACATCTTAGCCAGGGATCATATCCCTAAGCTTTGATACCAACTGTGACGCCCCCAAAATAGGTATACATCACCTATTCTGAGTTGCCAAATACATGGTACGTAATACAAATAAAATCTTTTTAATATACAACAAGAGAGTCATGAGTTTCAATACAAATCATCTTCTAGACAATATCCACTCTCAAAATAAGTCCTCATTACATTTATTGTCACACTATTTAACAGAATAGTGAGGACTACTAATATTATCATCTGATCCATCACTCCGTTCCCTAACTCGTCCCAGCTATATTCTCATTTCCTGAAGAGAAGAGTGAAAGAAAGGGTGAGCTCAACTAGCCCAGTAAGAAATATTATGACTAAGATAATGCAGAATAAATTATCATTAGCCTTAAACAGTGTTAAACTGATACAATATAACAAACATCAAGTTTAACTATAGCGGAACAAGCAATCCATTAAAAGAGTCAAGTAGAGAATAAAATATACTATCTTTTATGATTTAAAAGGTTTTTCATCACTTTTATCGCTGAGACTCAGCTTTAAAAAAATAATCCACATGATCGAATCACTCCTGCACTACGGCTAAGGATATTCTTTAGTATCAAGACCATAAATTATCCATGCACTACGGGCCAAGGACATTCGTGTATTCATCAATGGTCATGATCATGCCAACAACGGTCCATCAATGCACTACGAGCCAATGAGGACTTTTACCACATCATTTATAACATTACGGTCATGATTACATCGAATAATCCATGGTCATAATCATACCAAGTCCATCTATGCACTACAGGCCACAGATGACTTTCAAAAAATATAAACATGATGATGACAATGATATAAGAATTCAATAAAACAAGTTCAAGAATTAATTTATTCAGGAACTAATAACGTCCAAATTGTCAACATGATACTTCTTTGTAGAGTAAAATTCAAGAATGCTCAGAAGAATATTTCCATGAAAAGATACTGGATGAAGCGCAAATATCAAGAATATTCCACTAATTTCATGGAGTATAGAAGTTAAAACTTTAACCAACTGAGTATAATAAGGAATGGAATAACAAAAGAAATCACCAGGCTTACGATAGACCGCATGCGCAAAAGTTATTCCAAATGAGAATACTAATTAACGGAACCAGTCCGGTGTAAAATGCATGCATGTGATATTCCAATGTAATAATAAAGAGGCGGAATCAAGTCCTGCCAGTAAACGCATGTGACATGGATATTCTAATAGAATAATAAAGAGTGGAATCAGTCCGACGTAAAATGCATGTATGAGGATATTCCAATAGAATAATAAAGAATGGAATGGAAATTAGGCGTAAAAACGCATGCATGTGATATTCCAAATGTAATAATTAAGAATGGAATAATAGAAGAATTTCACCAAGTATAGGGTAGCCCGCGTATACAGGTTATTCCAACAGAATAATAAATAATGGAATAACAGAAGTTCTTTTCATGAATACAAAAGAAATAATACCCCTTACCGTAAAAGAAACTGGATATAAGAGTAGAGAAGTAGCAGAATACTTTTCTATAATTTCTCTCTCTAGAGTTTCAGTGAATTCGTAAGAAATAATGAAGGAATGAGCTTCTATTTATAGGAGAATGGAAAGACACTGTGTAATTCACTGGCTGAAATCATACGCTAGTTTTTCAAAATCAAATTTTTATAATATATATATATATATATGTATATATAATATAACACATGCTATATTAGAAAAATTCTACCACCCATGCAACATTTGTCAAGGTGCTGGCCAATTAGAAGAAAGAGAAAAAAAACTAGTACACGCCAAGTTTGAGAAAATGGCTTTATGCACATGTTTGATAGCATTATTGGTTTGTTCAACCAATAAGGTGCAAGCTTGAAAATCATATCACATATCATGCCAAACTTCATCCTCCACCACAACCCACTCACCCACATTTAATATATATAAACCTATTATTCACAAACACCACAACCCACTCACCCACATTTAATATATATAAATATTTACTATTCTCACATACCCACACTTCACCACTCCCCCCATTCACGGTTGAAAATTTCTCCACTTTCCATATACACACACTAGATTATATATACATATTCACACACTCCACCACTCACATTTACCAACACACACACTTATCACATATAATATATATACATATATTACCCACACCACATATAATATATATATAATACACTCCACCTTTTCCACCATCCTCTACTAATATTACAAACACACACATCACTTTCACACACACACACACACCTTATACCTATCACTTTCATATTATCACTTTTCCACCACTTTCCACTCACATTATATATATATATATATATATATATATATATATATAATACACATCACATACCATATATATAAATATATTTTACCTCTCCCTTACGTAACTTTCTCTCACCCCTATTTTCAGATTTCATACATCACATGTGGGCCCCATATGTGGTCCCCACATGTGGGCCCCACCTTTATTATATAAAATAATTTTCTACCGATTATTTTGAAAAATGGGCAAAATAGGGGGTCCATAAAATAAGCAAAACTGAGTGACTTCTCACGTAAGCATCAATAATCAATACCGTGTGCTACTATGCAACCACGCGTATTTTTAACACCGGGTGTTTCAACAGTTAACGGTAAAACTTCCGCCGTTATTTTCATAAAATATTTTTGTCGTTTTCTTAACCCGACAATAATTTTATTGCGGGGTCCACCAATGATTGTACCATCGTACGGATATTCCCCGACCAATCGAATATAATATAACAACTTGCATACTTTGCAAAATTTATAAATATTACCCACAACTATAACATTATATCAAATCAACACCATAATATTAAAAAATTATTTCGAGAAAATTAAATATTTATTCATAAAATCTGGGGTCTCACAGCTTTGACAACATGTTCTGATACTTAGATCTCCCTCATATTTTATGATTTGGTCCAGATGTGGTTATTAACATGTACTCTTACATACATACTACAAGATTTAATCCATAGAATGTCCGAGAACTGTGTAGATTAAAAAATTAAAGATGGTCAAAGGAGCTACCTTGAAGCATCGATCGCCGTTGTTCTTGAGCCTCAAGAACACCTATCGAGACAGAAATTATCGCTAAAGCCTTTAGCGATGGATTTAATTATTTTTGTTTTATAATTTCCAAAAATACATTAAAAATAGAAATAAATTCTAAAATTATAAAATTAGTTTTAAAAATTATTTTAAGTTATAAAATTAACTTTCAATAATTTGACATATTTTTCATAAATATTAATATTTATTTGGATATTATTGGTATTTAAATTATTTAATAAATGCATTAAATAAATTAATTAAAAATGATTTTATTGTATAAAAAATCATTTTAAATAATAATAAGGTATTTAATAATATTTGAAGTTATAAAATGTGAGACCCCGAATTTTATGAAATAAAAGTATTCAATTTTTCTATTTTGGTAAATGTTTAAATTGATAAAAGGTTAAAGTTAAGGGTGATATGTGAAAAATTTTCAAAGTAGATAAGTTGTCATAAAATACCTGATTACTATTCACTCTAGTATTATTCACTTGGGTATTTGGGGCACTTTTTTGTGTCGGAGTACTATTCATGAGTTACTATTCACAAGTTACTATTCACAAGTTATTATTCACGAGTTACTATTCACGGGGTACTATTCCCGAAGTATTATTCACGGGGTACTATTCACCCAAAAAATATATTTCTTTTCGGTCTAAATCATTTTTGGGTACAATATTATTCCATGAGGAGATGTGCTAATTTTTCAGACCGTTGGTTGAAATTATATTAGTAAATCAATATGAATCGTTGGTTTAAAGTTTTAATAGTAAAATCTTTTTATATAAAATAAAATACTTTTATAAAGTTATTCTATAAATAGAATATATTATATTCTATTATGCATATTATTTTGCATAGTAAAATCTTTTTATATAAAATAGAATACTTTTATAAAGTTATTCTATCAATAGAATATATTATATTTTATTATGCATAGTGTTGCATAGTGCTTGGATAGTGTTTTGCATAGTAAAATCTTTTTATATAAAATAGAATACTTTTATAAAGTTATTCGTTTTATTAGATTATAAATAGAATATATTATATTTTATTTAAAAGATTTTGCTTTAAATATGGACCGTCCGATTAAAAGTAAATCAACTGGACCGTTTCATGAATTAGTTACTACGTATCCATTCTTCTATAAATAGAAGCTCATTCATTCATTATTTCTTATTTAATTCAATCGAAACTCTAGAGAGAGAAACTATAGAGAAAGTTCTTCTTCTATAATCTTGGCGTATTTCTTTAGAGTTTAAGAAAGCTTTGAAGCGTAGTGCAAGTTTTCTTCGAGTATATCCTCGCCCTACCAGTCGGAATTAATACTCTTCTTTCAAAGGTAAGAGAGATTATTTGTTGTACTCGTAAGGGGTATTATTTCTTTCTTATTCATGAAGAGAACTTATGTTATTCCATTCTTTATTATCTCATTTGAATAACCTATATATGCGGGCTACCCTATACTTGGTGAAATTCTTCATTATTCCATTCTTATTATTACATTTGAATAACTTTGTTTTGCTAAGTACCACATACATGGTGAAATTCTTCTAATATTCCGTTCTTTATTATTTTGTCGAAATATCATGTCTGTGCGTTTACGCCGGACCTGGTTCCATTATTTATTATTCTATCGGAATATCACATCTCGTGCGTTCTGTGGACCGGGTTCCATTATTTATTATTCGTTGGGAATAACTTGTCATGCGTAATCTATCGCACGCATGGTGAATCCTTACGTTATTCCATTCTTTATTATTCATTGGAATAACTCGCCTATGTGGATTACCACATGCATGGTGAATGATCCTTTGTATTTCATTCCTTATTAAATTCTGGAAATGATTTGTTTACGTGGATTATGATGAAAGTCATAATAAAAGCATTGGACTGATGAAAATCATGGGTATATGTGGTATTAGTAAGTTTTATGATGAGTTATGTTGGTTATTATGTGAAAACATGAAAGTTTCTTAGAAATCACAAAGGGTTGAAAAGTCAGATTTTGGTGAAAATGGAACATGAAATTCAATTGACCATATCTCTTATTATATTTCAAATTTTTGAGTGTGGTTAAGTTCTAGAGTTAGATATATAATTTTCCTAACTTATCCAAGTGGAATCACTGGAAAAAATATTGTAGATTTTCGTGTGGACTGATTTTAGCAAAGGAGTCAAAAACCGAAATTTCTAAAAAGGCTACTGTCCAAAATTTTAAAAGAGCATTTTCGGCCACTTAAATTGTGATAAAATTATAGCCTTTTGGTACATGGACATATATGGTATGAAGTACCTCCTGTCCAAAAATGAGCTCATTCTGACTTAAAATGAGCAAGTTATGACCATTTCATTATTTAGGTTTTTCCGACAAAAAATGCTATAACCGGAGTTCTATAACTCCGATGACCATGAAATTTAAACTGGAAGCTCACGTTAACATGTATAAGATCCTACCAAGATTTGGGAATTTCTGGAGTTAAACTTGAGGTAACTAATTTCTTAAGGAATTAATTAGAAATTGATTTTTGAAAAATAGTAAATGAATTTTAAAAATTCTGAGATAAATATATGTTCAATATGGGACTATATTCTGCTTAATCCCAGAAAAGAATAATTTTTGGGACTGATTTGGTATTTTTCATGAAAATGGTTTAGTTACGAACATATGAATTAAATATGTTATGTGAAGTTGAAAAATTGGTAAATAGGATTTTATGGCTTGAAAATTCTATATAAGGTATATGCAGATTTTTTGTGACGCCCCCCAAATTAGGTATACATCACCCATCTTGGGTCGCCAGATACATGGTACAGAATTCAAATACAACTTACTAATACAACTGTCGTGTACAATACGACAAAACATAAACTGTGAGTTTGAATACAAATATTGTCTACTAGAGAGTATAAAAATTCAAAAGGAGTCCTCATTACAATTATTATCACACTATTTCATAGAATAGTGAGGACTACTAATGCTATCCTCTAGACCATCACTCCGTTCCCCGACTCGTCCCAGCTATATTCTCATTTCCTAAAGAGAACAGTGAAAGAAAGGGTGAGCTCAACTAGCCCAGTAAGAAATATTATGACTAAGATAATGCAGAATAAATTATCATTAGTCTTCAACAATGTTAAACTGATAAAATATAATAGACATCAAGTTTAACTGCAGTGGAACAAGCAATCCATTAAAAGAGTCAAGTAGAAAATAAAATCTACTATATTTTATGATTTAAAAGGTTTTTCATCACTGTTATCGCTGAGACTCAGCTTAATAAATATTCCACATAATCGAATCACCCCTGCACTACGGCCAAGGATATTCTTTAGTATCACGACCACAATTATCTATGCACTACGGGCCAAGAATATTTGTGTATTCATTAATGGTCATGATCATGCCAACAACTGTCCATCAATGCACTACGGGCCAATGAGGACTTTTTCCACATCATTTGTAATATTACGGTCATGATTATACCGAATAGTCCCTGGTCATAATCATACCAAGTCCATCTATGCACTACAGGCCACAGATGACTTTCAAAAAATATAAATATGAGGATGATGACAATGATATAAGAATTCAATAAAACAAGTTCAAGAATTAATTTGTCCAAGAACCAATAACGTCAAATTGTCAACACGACAATCGCTTTGTAGAGTAAAATTCAAGAATGCTCGTAAGAATATTTTCATGAAAAGATACTTTGGATGAAGCATAATTATCAAGGATATTCCACTAACTTCATGGAGTATAGAAGTCAAAACTTTAACCAACTGAGTATAATAAAGAATGGAATAACAAAAGAAATCACCACGCATGCGCAGTGCTTGCATGTATGTAAAAGTTATTCAATAGAATACTAAATAACGGAACCGAAGTCGTGCAAAATTCGCACCGGCTGTGATGTTCCAATGTAATAATATAGAATGGAATAACAATGTAAATCACCATGCATGCGGTACTTGCGCATGACAAAGTTATTCCAATGTAATACTAATAAGGGCGAAATCAGTCCGGCACAAAACGCATGCACAAGATATTCCAATGTAATAATAATAAAGAGCGGAACTAGGTCCGACGTAAAACGCATGCATGTGATATTCCAATGTAATAATAAAGGCGAGAATCAGTCAAAGCGTAAAACGATGCAGACAAGTTATTCCAATGTAATAGTAAAAGATTTTAATAATAGAAGAATGTCACCAAGTATAGGGTAACTTGGCATGATACAAAAGTTATTCCAATGTAATAATAAAGAATGGAATAACATAAGTTCTTTTCATGAATACAAAAGAATAACACCTCTTACGAGTACAACAAATAATATTCCCTACCTTAAGAAGAAGAGTAATCTTTGGATATATGAGTAGTGAAGGAAGCAGAGTAACACTTTTCTTCTTCTTTCTTTCTATAGTTTATCTCTAGTAGTTTCAAATTGAATTAAGTAAGAAATAATGAAGCAATGAGCTTCTATGCAATAAAATATAATATATATTATATATTAAATATTATAAATTATATATAATATTATATATATATATATATAATCTCACGGACATCACCCCAGTGATCTTATATATTCCTCCCCACCATTATTTCACATTAAGGATATATATATTATATATAGTCACACATGTAGTTAGTTATATATATATATATATATATATATATATATATATATATATATATATACAATGTCTCACCCACCCGTGAAACCAACTAGATTCCCTCTCAAAATCAGATTTTCTCTACACATGGGCCCCACATATGGCCCCCACATGTGGGCCACCTTTAATATAATAAATAATTTTCTATCGATTATTTTGAAAAATGGATAAATGGGAGGCCATAAAATAAGCAAAATTTACAACAATTACTATAGCAATAATTGAACAAAACCGGGTGACTTCTTACGTAAGCATCAATAATCAATACTGGTATGCTTACTATGCAACTACGCCAGACATCGCATTTACTTTAACACCGTGTTTCAACAATTAATGATAAAACTTCCACCGTTATTTTTTTATAAAGTATTTTGTCGTTTTCTCAATCCGATAATAATTCCGTTGTAGGGGTCCACTAATGATTGTGTGGTCAGTATGAATATTTCCCGTTAAAACGAATATTCCCACCAAATAATATTATATAACAACTTGCGTGATTTTTTAAAAATTTATAAATATTACCCACAACTATAAAATTATATCAAATTCATTCCATAATATTCAAAAATGATATTTATAGAAAATTCATCTTTATTCATAAAAGTTGGGGTCTTACATTTTTGATGAGTGATTTGATCATTGGTGATAAAATCTTATGAGTATGGCATTTTGAATGATTAAATGCATTATTTGGTAAAGTGTAAACAATTAAATTAAATTGTTTATAAGTTTAAGAAGTGATTAAAATATTGTTATAATGTTAACAATATTAGATTATGAGTTTATTAAGTGATTGATAATATTTGGATAAATTTAAAGTCTTTAATATTTATCTTTGATTTCGTTTGATTAATGCTTATAATATTGTCATCATCCTCATGCTTATATTATGTTGAAAGTTATCTGTGGCCTGTAGTGCATAGATGGACTTGGTATGATTAAGACCGTGGATTATTCAAGATAATCATGGACCGTAGTGTTACAAATGATGTGGAAAAAGTCCTCATTGAATTCGTAGTGCATTGATGTACGCAGTTTTTGGTATGATTATGAATATGAATTCTCTTGACCAAGGGTGCAAAGATGAATTGTTTTATGGCATGATCAGACTCAGTTGATGAAAACACGATTATCTTTGGCTCAGTAGTGCATAGATAATTCGTGTTCGTGATATTAACGAATATCCTCGCCTCAGAAAAGTGCGGGGATGATTCGATGATGTGGATTAATTATCGAGTCGAGTCTCAAAGAATGAAATATTAATTCATAGATGTGATAATAATGAATATCCTCGGCCCGTAGTGCATGGATAATTCATGGATGTGATATTAACGAATATCCTTGGCGTCAGAAAGTGTGGGTGATTGGTGATGTGGATTATTTATTGTCGAGTCTCAACGATAAAAGTGATGAAAATCTTTTAAATCATAGAAGATAGTAGATTTTATTCTCTACTGACTCTTCTAATGGATTGCTTTGTTCACCGCAGATTAAACTTGATGTCTATTGTATTTTATCAGTTTAACATTGTTAAAGGCTAATGATAATTTATTCTGCATTATCTTAGTCATAATATTTGTTATTGGGCTAGTTGAGCTCACCCTTTCTTTCTTTCACCGTTCTTCTCTCGTAAATGAGAACGTAGTTGGGACTAGTCGGGGAACAGAGTGACAGTCCAGATGTTTTCATTAGTAGTCCTCCCTATTCTGTGAAATAGTGTGATAATAATTGTAATGAGGACTCCTTTTAAGTTTTTATATACTCTAAGTAGACAATATTTGTATTCAAACTCATTAGTTTATGTTTTTGTCGATTGTATACGATACCTATAGTTGTATTATTAAGTCAGATTTGAATTCAAGACTAGATTCTGGCGACTCAAGATAGGTGATGTATACCTATTTTTGGGGGCGCCACATAAAACATAACTTTTAATATTTTAAGATAAGTTTCATTAATTATTAAATATTAATGATATTAGATTTATTTAGTAATTATATTAAATAAATTAATTAAAAATAATTTTAATATTATAAAAATCATTTTAAATGAAAATAAATAGTTTAAAATATTTTAAGTTATAAAATATAACTTTTGATATTTAAAGGTAAATTTCATTAATAAATTAATATTAATGATATTAAGTTTATTTACTAATTATATTAAATAAATAGTTTAAAAATGGTGTTATTGAATTAAAATTATTTAAAAAGGAAATAAATGAATTAAAAATATTTTAAGTTATAACTAATGACTTTTAATATTTTGATAAATAATAAATTAATATTCTAATATTAATGGTAATTATTTAAAATGATTTTAAATGTTTTAAAAATCATTTAAGTGGTAATATTAATACTTTAAAATATTTTGAGTTATTATAAATAACTTTAATATTTTGGCAATAGTTTCATTAATAGTTTAATATTAATTAAATATTAATGATAATAGAATTAGTTAATATTTAAATCATTTAATAATAATTTGTTGTTTGAAAATTCATGATAAAGTATAATAATTATTTAAAAATTATTATAAGGCTATAAAAATAATACGAATCGATATTTAAAATATCTAAACGAATATTAAACTACACGATAGAGTCTTAGACTCGATATTTACCCGATAGAGTCGTCAAGAGATAATCAAAATATTTTAGAAATTGATCTCAGACTTAGATAAATCGATAGATATGTGTTTATTATTGAATCAATAACTCATTAAACATATGTGATAATGTGATTATGTTATGTATCGATCGCAATTAGCGATTTATGTGATATGATATATTATTCTAATTGAACGAATGATCTTATTACCGATAGGTCGTCAGATAAAAGATTAATCTAAGTGCGTTATTCAGAAGTGACTCAGAATGTATAAGTATCCTACTTTTGCATTTACTTTATCTGAATGGACATGAGTAAGAAAGTTTCGTAATTATATTATTATTGTGCCAGATTATTAACTCTATTATTATTAATTATGTATCCAATCTTTGTATTCATACAAGTTCTTACATTATTCGATCATTGCATTATTGTATAATTCAGATATTTATTCTATTCGTTAATTTGTATATAGGGTTAGACAAGTGTAAACATTGTATTTAATCATATGTTGATACATACTTATTGATTTCAAGTATGTATACGTTGACTTAAAAGCTGTCTAAGCTATTTGATTCAGCTAGACATAAAAATATTGTTGAACAAGATAGAATGTTTTTGTATCCAATCAAATTGTTTTGGTTCGGATTCCCGACTAAGTATAAGCATCCCGAATATGGGAAAACTTTTGTGCACCTAAGGTGGATAGAGTGAACGATAATATCGTTCTTGCATTTAGTATTGATCAATACAGGACATAACGGGCTTATCACCCCCCGTGCCCGTAAGTTATGACGGTTTACAGATGAATTTTTGTTTAACCTTTTCGAAAATAGAAAATAATGTTCATAGTATGTTGACTGATTTCCAGTTATAGTCAATACTTAGTTTCAAAAATTTCATATGGAAGTGATATGTTGTTATTATTGGTTCAGTTTACTTCACAACTGTTGATTCGTTGTAGAAGTGTCTTTCAAAGAAATCATTTAATTCTTTCAGCTAATATATATTGTTGTTATTACTTGCTGGGCAATCAAATGCTCATTCTTGTTTTAAATTTAAATGTTTTCGATTAAGTATGATCAACCGTAAGGTTGAAAAGAACAAGGGAAAGGAAAAGTCGCTTGAATGAGATTTATAATATTCGTGTAATAGTTAAAGTTTATTAAGACAATGTTATTTATTATCTATGATGTAATGAATGTTTAAAGGTCGCGTACCTGGGATTTAGACTTTGATATATGTAAATTAAGTTTGATATTTATATTATTGTTATTATTATTAGAATTATTCCGCTCATAGAAACAGTATCGTGAAGCACCGAGTTCGGGTTTCAAGCACCCGAATTTGGGGGCGTCACAATGGCAGTGATGTTTTGTAAGAAAAAGGCTTTTTCAAACCCTTATGCTCAATTGTAATTGAGACCTTTTACACTTTCATTTTTTATTAAGTGTTCGGCTTGATTGCTTTTAATTTTCGAGATGCGAAGCATCTTCGAGAAAATAATGTACAAAATGGTGTCAAACTCCTCGTGGGCATGAAAACCATCTGAGAAAATCCAAACACCGTGAATAAAATTACAAGCTGCTTACAGCTGAAAATGTCCATCACGGGAATCGAATCTAGATCCAGTAGACTGAATATGTGATGACATGATTCCTAGGCTCACATGATGACGCAATTGATATGAAAGCAGTAAGCAGATGTATATATATAAAAGTCAGAATATATATATATATATATATATATATATATATATATATATATATATATATAGTACATGATGATCACCACCACGAAGCACCTCCATGGGGGATCGTAAATCTAAATAAAGTCAGTAAAAGCGATCAACCGCCACGTAAGTAAGATCCAAAGTGATTTAAAACGTAAATATATATATATATATAATAGTAAATGCAACGGATGTAAAATCTGTGCTCATCGAACAAAGTCCGACAACAAATTGATATATATAAATATATATTAAAGTAGTAAACACTCTCGGATGTAAAATCTAGGCTCATCGAACAAAGTTCGACACACGATTCATATATATATATATATATATATATATATATATATATATATATATATATATATATAAGCAAATAAACGCCTGCATCAAGTTCAGGTTCATCGAATGTAGTTCGACACATACGATTCATATATATATATATATATATATATCGAAAAGCAAATAAATGCTCCGCATCAAGTTCAGGCTTAATCGAGGCATAACTCGATAATGTTAGTCTATATATAAAAATATATATATATAAGTATATATATATATATATATATATAAACTGAAATGAAATCACGGACCGAAATTCGAGCATACACACGCAACATGACTCTCAATGTGAAGAATGGTGTGTGCAAAGATGATGAGAAAGGCTTTAAAGTGTGTAAGAAGGCTTTACTGTGGTCTACCAAAGAAGACTTCAATAACTTTAAATGGATGAACACTAGGCTCCCTTGATAAAAATATGATGTAATATAAGCTCAAAAGTGTTTGAAATAAGAAAGCACTCAGTTTATAGTGTGCACAAAGCAAATTGGACAGGGCTTTCTCGCTATTTCTCTTTCAAATAAGGCCACCCCAAGCCCTCTATATATAGAGGGGGGTTCCGTAAGTCTACCTGCGGTTTCCCGGGATGCCCAGGGCAATGTGAGTCCCGCCGTGTTGAAGTACGTACACTCAGACAACGCGTTGTTCGCTCGGACCTTCATAACTTTCAATCTGGGAGTCCAGTGGAAGCATGTCATACCATTCCGAAAAGATCTTTCCGAGAGATACACAATGACATAAGATTTATCATTTTTTAGTCCGGGAAGATGGGTCCATGACCGAAATAGCATTTAAGGGTTTTCGTCAGGCAATTCGGTGAGCTGTTTTGCGTAGTTTGCGCTCCGAAGTTAAGATATGGTTCTTGTGGGACTTCTTTTGAAGCAATTTGATTTGAAATGAGAGTATTTGATTTGAAGTGAAGTTGAGTTGGCAAAATGACCATTTTACCCCTCTCGGGGTTATCTCCGGTATTCGTGCAGTTGTATTAGTCTTTTCTCAGGGTTATCTCTGAGGTTATCATGCTGTGGACTCTGAATGTCTTTAGGGTTATCTCTGAGGTTGGCTTGACCTCCCGGGGTTGGAAACTAGATATCCCGGGGTAATCTCCAGGGTTGGAATTGATGTTGTGGTCCTCCAGGGTTACCTCTGGAATGTGAAAAAAACGTTTTTGCCCTCCTGCACAGTTAGTAACAGGAATAGAAAATTTTGAGTGTCTACAAATTGCTTGTTTCGCTGCAGTTAAACTTGATGTTTATTGTATTTTATCAGTTTAACACTGTTGAAGGCTAACGATAATTTATTCTGCATTATCTTAGTCATAGTATTTCTTACTTGGCTAGTTGAGCTCACCCTTTTGTTTTCATTATTCTCTTCAAGAAATGAGAACGTAGCCGGGACTAGTCGAGGAACAGAGTGACGGTCCGAGATGGTGGCTATATTAGTCCTCACTATTTTTATAAAATAGTGTGATAATAAATGTAATGAGGACTTCATTTGAGTTTAAATACTGTCTATGAGACAATATTCGTGTAAAAACTCTAAGCTACGATATTGTCGTATTGTATAAAAGAAGTTTGTATTTGATTTATGTACCATGTATTTGGCGACTCAGAATGGGTGATGTATACATATTTTGGGGGCGTCACAGCTGGTATCAAAGCTTAGGGATATGATCCCTAGCTGAGATGTGAGACTAGAACTAGGAGGGGAGAGACGGGAAATTCCTTCGCTAGTATGACCTACCTAAGTTTATTTGGTATTTATTTGGTCGGTCAGAGTATAGGGATAATATGTGACATGTCAATTAACCCTTGTTTTGTGGCAGTATTTGATAATAGCATCCGAAAATGTTGAGATAAACAATGAAGCACATGAGTCTGTTGAGTCACCAACAATTAATACTCAGCATAATGTGGATCAGGATGGCACTAATCCTATGAAAAACAACAACGCTAACCAAATGATGAACGATGGGATGTTCAGAGGCTTTATGCAATTCATGCAACAATAGGCGAGAACGACTCATGTTCAAAATGCAGGTGAAAACACTGACAACTCTCAGACGGTCACCGCTAAATAGTTCAAGGAGCTAGGACCACCGTAGTTTTTGGGAGAGCCAAAACCACTTAAGGCAGAGACGTGGATAAAGTAGATCACCAAGATATTTGATGTCTTGGGATGCTCCGAGGAGCAAAAGGTTCCCTTTTCCACCTTCATGTTGCGAGGAGAGGCAGATTACTGGTGGAAATCTGTAAAGCGTACTCAACCTGCCGCACTGAAGATTTCTTAGGAGAAATTCCAAGAACTGTTCAACGACAAGTACTTTCCTGAAAGTATTCGTCACATGAAGGAGGTAGAGTTTATCAAGCTAGAGCAAAACAATATGACCGTGTCACAATACGAAGCTAAGTTTGCCGAGTTGTCCCGGTTTGCGTCCCACTTGGTTGATAATGAGAAAAGCATGACGCGGATGTTTCTAAGAGGTTTAAAACCAGAGATACGTCAATACCTAATTTCTCACAAACCGTGTTTGTATTCAGATGTTGTAAATAGGGCTCAGTTATTGGAGCGCGATAATGAGTCAACCCAACCAAAAGAGAGCAGCCAGAAAATCGATAATACCAGTGGTAGCAGTCATCTAAACGGTGAAAACAAACGTGGAGGGAATCAACATGCCAGAAATGGTAACCACTTCGGTGGTAATCATGGCCAAGATAATAGAAGTGGAAATTTCAAGAAGAGGAAATTCAATAATGATGGAAAGACGTCAGCACCAGCACCTGTTGTTAAGGAAGGAGAACGACCGCCGGTCGTATGTTACAAATGCGGAGGGGAAGGACACATCAGTCTAAACTGTACGCAGCAGTCCAAAGCATGTTATAATTGTGGAAGAGAAGGTCACCTAGCTCAATTTTATCGTGCACAGAAGTCAAGTCCAGCTGGGATGGAGGCATCAAAGGTCGTCCTAGATAAGACAAAACTAGTAGTTCAAGGGAGAGCATTTGTCGTAACCTCCCAAAAATCGAGGAATCCGAACGAGGTGATCACGGGTAAGTTAATCATAAACTCTAGCGAAATCTATACCTTATTTGATACCGGTTCTACCCATTCTTTTATTTCTCCTACTTGCGCTCAACGTTTAAATTTGACTCCGGAGAAATTAGACTTTGACTTATCTGTTGAAACTCCTTTGGGAGAAACCTTCATTACATCCACTGTTTATAAGTCTTGTTTAGTTTAAATTGTTACCCTCACATTACCTGTCGATCTTATTTCCTTAAAAATACTTGCATTTGATGTGATTTTAGGGATTGATTGGTTAACTACTCATAATGCTAAAATTGATTGTTTTCGTAAGGTTATTAGCTTTCATATTTCTAACCAACCTATTATGCGAATTCAAGCAACCAAACCACTAAAGTCAATCACTGTCATATCAAGCTATAAAGTTATTCGTTTATTGAAAAACGGATGTCAAGCTTTCTTAGCTCATGTCACCGATTTAAACAAAAATACGTAAGATTTGAATGATATTTCCATTGTTAATACATTTCCTGACGTATTCCCTAAAGAACTTCCTGGCCTACCCCCAGAGCGTAAAATCAAATTTTGTATCGATCTTGAACTAGGTACAAAACCCATTTCCAAAGTCACATATCAAATGGCTCATATTGAACTTCAAGAGTTAAAAATCCAACTACAGGAATTGTTATACATCAGTTTCATTCTTCCTAGTACATCTCCTTGGGGTGATCCTATTCTATTCGTGAAAAAGAAAGATGGAAGTATGCGACTTTGTATTGATTATCGGGAGTTAAATCATGTCACCATCAAAAATAGATACCCGTTGCCTCGCATTGATGACCTGTTTGACCATTTTCAAAGAGCTAAATTCTTTTCAAAGTTCGATCTTCATTCCGGATATCACCAGTTAAAGATTAAAACTGATGACATTCCAAAGACTGCTTTCAGAACTCGGTACGGACATTATGAATTCCTAGTCATGTCGTTTGGATTGACTAATGCCTTTGCTGCCTTAATGGATATGATGAACCGAGTATTCAAGGAATATTTGGTTTATTTCGTGTTTGTCTTTATTGATGACATCCTCATATACTCCAAAAGCCATGAAGTTCATGAGCAACAATTGAGGCTGATACTCCAAAAGCTTCGTGAAAACAAGCTATATGCAAATTTGAAGAAATACGAGTTCTGGCTTGAGGAAGTAGCATTCCTTGGGCACGTGATATCAAATCATGGAATATCTGTTGACCCGACAAAGATTGAAGCAATACAAAGTTGGGAGCAACCTAAGTCAGTGACCGAAGTAAGTAGCTTTCTCGGTTTTACTGGTTATTATTGGAGATTCGTAGAAGGGTTTTCTCGAATCGCTATTCCATTAACTTAGTTGACTCGAAAAGATAAAAAATTCGGTTGGAGCGAGGAATGTGAGAAGAGTTTTCAAGAACTCAAGATGAGACTCATTTCAAAGACTGCTCGACAATACTATCCTCGCCTCGGAGGATTTGTCATCTATGATGATGCTTCTGCAAAGGGTTAGGATGTGTTCTCATGCAACATGTAAAAATTATAGCCTATGCCTCATGACAACTTAAAGAATATGAGAAGAATTATCCTACTCATGATCTAGAGTTGGCAACTGTCATTTTTGCGCTTAAGATTTGGTGGCATTACCTGTATGGAGAGAAGGTGGAGATCTATACGGATCATAAAAGCCTCAAATATTTCTTCACGCAAAAGGAACTCAACATACGGCAATGAAGTTGGCTTGAGCCGTTGAAAGATTACGATCATACCATTCAATACCATCCTGGAAAAGTGAACATAGTAGCTGACGCATTGAGTAGAAGATCATATGCGGGTACGAGTGCGATATTGTCAACGCAAAGGCCCATTTTGTATGACTTACAAAGGATGTAGATAGAGTTAAAGACTGCAGGGACCCATGTGATGATGACAAATATACGAGTAGAACCGACTTTAATCGATAAAGTTAAAGTTGCTCAAGCTACAGACTTGGAGCTGATGCATATGAAGAAGAAAGTGCAATAAGGTGCTATTCCGGAAGCAAGAATCGATGAAGAAGGAATACTTCGAGTCAACTCTAGACTTTATGTTCCTAACGATTTTAACTTGAAGTATAAAATCATGATGGAGGCTTTTGCAATCCATCCTGGGAGTACCAAAATGTATCGTGATCTTCGACATACATTTTGGTGGAGCAATATGAAGAGAAAGATAACGGGGTTTATCTCAAGGTGTCTAACTTGTCAACGAGTCAAGACAGAGCATCAAGTGCCAAAAGGTTCATTGCAACCACTTGAAATTCCAGAATGGAAGTGGGAGCACATTACCATAGATTTCGTTACTGGTCTCCCCAAGGTTTCTCAAGGCATAGATGCGATTTGGGTCATTATTGATAGATTGACCAAGTCTGCTCATTTCTTATCGATACGAGAAACTTATTCACTTGAACGTCTTGCTCGTATGTACATAAATGAGATTATAAGACTGCATGGTATGCCAGTATCCATAGTTTCTGATCGAGACCCAAGATTCACTTCACAATTTTGGGTTAGTTTACAAAAAGTTATAGGCACGGATTTACGATTTAGTTTGGCATATCATCCTTAAACGGACGGGCAGTTGGAGAGGACTATTCAAACTCTTGAAGATTTATTAAGACTCTGTGTCCTTGACTTCAAAGGAAGTTGAGACAAGTTCTTGTCATTGGTGGAATTTTCTTACAATAATAGTTATCAAGCAAGTATTAGCATGGCTCCATTTGAGGCATTGTATTGAAGAAAGTGTCGTTCTCTAGTAATCTGGGATAAAGTAGGCGAAGCAATGTTGTTAGGACCAGAGTTGGTACGTATGACTACGAAAAAGATTCAAACGATCCGACAACGTATAAAAACCTCACAAGATCGACAAAAAAGTTATGTTGATCTTCATCGAAAGAATATGGAATTCAATATTGGAGATCATGTGTTGTTACGTGTTGCTCCATGGAAAGGAGTTACGAGATTTTGAAAGAGAAGAAAGCTCAATCCTCAATTCATTGGCCCGTTTGTAATCCTCGATCGAGTAGGAACTGTGGATGATAGACTCGCCTTACCGCCAAGTATGTCTCGTGTTCATAACGTTTTTCACATATCTATGTTACGTAAATGTGTGAAAGACCCGAACCACATTATTGAATTAGAACCGCATGAAATAACGGAAGATTTAATGTATGAAGATGTACCTGTTAAAATTTTGGATAAGAAGGATCATATTCTACGCTCCAAGGTTATACCTTAAGTCAAAGTTTTATGGAGAAGCCACAATATTGAGGAAATGACCTGGGAGTTAGAATCTGAAATGAAGTCAAGGTTGTAAGACCCCAGCTTTTATAAATAAAGATGAATTTTTCTATAAATATTATTTTTGAATATTATGGAATAAATTTGATATAATGTTATAGTTGTGGGTAATATTTATAAATTTTGCAAAGTATGCAAGTTGTTATAAAATATTCATTTGGTCGGGGAATATTCTTTTTGTTAGGGAATATTCGTGACAACTACCAATCATTGGTGGACCACACAATGTAATTATTATCGGATTGAGAAAACGACAAAAATATTTTATAAAAATAACGGCGGAGGTGTTACCATTAAAAGCATTGTTGAACTACCCCGGTGGTAAAAATACAATGAATGTCTGGCGTCGTTATAGTAGTAGCACGGTATTGATTATTGATGCTTACGTGAGAAGTCACTCAACTATGCTCAATTATTGCTACGAAGAATTCTCGCATCATATCTCTTATATTATTGATTAAATTATTGTCACAAGATCATCTCGTATAATATGTTATAGTATTAAATCAATAATTGAGACGATAAGTTATAAATGATTAATAATTGTTGAAAGATTAAATATGTGTTGATTAAAAAAAATGATTTGTGGTAAGTTTGATTATTTTATGGGGGTGCTCATATGTCATCATCTAAGAGTCTCTTCGTCAATAGTATTTACCTTCGTCAATAGTAATTACCCTTGTGAATAGTATTTACTTTCGTCAATAGTAATTACCCTTGTGAATAGTATTTACCTTCGTCAATAGTATTTACCTTCGTTAATAGTAATTACCTTTACCAGACGTCGAACCACTTGTCGTTTCACATTATAGGCGTCGAACCACTTGTCGTTTCACATCATTAGTCGTCAAGCCACTTGCCTTTTCACACGGCAGGTGCTAAGCTAGAAATCTTCTATAAATAGAGGCCTAGGGCTTCATTATTTTTCACGAATTCATTCAAGCTATATAGAGAGAAAGTATAGAGAGAAGAAGAGAGAAAGAAGAAGAGTATTTTGTTACTACATCTTCTTGCAAAGATTCAATCTCCTACCAAATGTAAAGGGTGTTATTCTTTCTTATTCATGAAGAGAACTGTTGTTATTCCATTCGCTTATTATTACATTGGAATAACCTTGTATACTGTGATTTACCCTATACTTGGTGACATTCTTTTATTATTCTCGTTGGAACATCCTGCTGCGTGTGTTTTACAGGACTGGTTAAAATCTTTATTTTTATTCTATTGGAATATCCTATCGTGTGTGTTTTACAGGACTTGGTTCCGTCTCTTTATTATTATTCTGTTGGAACATCACGCTCATGTGTTTTACACCGCACTGGTTAAAATCTTTATTATTATTCTATTGGAACATCCATGTCATGCGTTTTACATCGGACTGGTTCCGTCTTTTTATTATTACATTGGAACATCATGTCTCATGCGTTTACTGTAGGACCTGGTTCCGTTATTTATTATTCGTTGGAATAACTTTTGCTGTCGCGGTCTATCGCATGCATGGTGATTTCTTTTGTTATTCTATTTTTATTATACCCAGTTGGTTAAAACTTTGACTTCTATACTCCATGAAATTAGTGGAATATCCTTAATATTTGTGTTTCATCCAAAGATCTTTTCATGGAAATATTCTTCCGATCATTCTTGAATTTTACTCGCAAAAACAAGATTATCATGTTGATAATTTGGACGTTAATAATTCTCGGATAAAATAATTCTTGAACTTGTTTTATTGAATTCTTATATCATTGTCATCATCCTCATGTTTTTATTATGTTGAAAGTCATCTGTGGCCTGTAGTGCATAGATGGACTTGGTATGATTATGACCAGAGACTATTCTGTGTAATCATGACCGTAATGTTACAAATGATGTGATAAAAATCCTCAGTGGCCATAGTGCATTGGTGGATAGTTGTTGGCATGATCATGACCATTAATGAATACACAAATATTCTTGGCCCGTAGTGCATGAATAATTATGGTCGTGATACTAAAGAATATCCTTGGTCAGAAAAGTGCGGGGTGATTCGATGATGTGGAATATTTATTAAAGCTAAGTCTCAAATTTATAATAAAGATGATGAAAAACCTTTTAAAACCTAAAAGATAGTAGACTTTATTTTCTACTTGACTCTTTTAATGGATTGCTTATTCCGTTGCAGTTAAACTGGTTGTCTATTGTATTTTATCAGTTTAACATTGTTGAGGACTATTGATAATTTATTCGCATTATCTTAGTCATAATATTTCTTCTTTGGGCTAGTTGAGCTCACCCTTTCTTTCTTTGTTCTCTTTAGGAAATGAGAATATAGTTGGGACGAGTCGGGGAAGCGAGTGATGGTCTCGAAGATAGCATTAGTAGTCCTCACTATTACGTGAAATAGTGTGATAATAATTATAATGAGGACTCCTTTTTGAGTTTGTATAATATCTAAGAGACGATATTTGTATTTAAACTCACGGTTTATGTATTAAGTTGTATTTAAATTCTGTACCATGTAAGTGGCGACCCGAGATGGGTGATGTATACCTAATTTTGGGGGTGTCACGGTTGGTATCGAGCCAGGGATATGATCCTGGCTAAGATGTGAGAATAGTACTAGGAGGGGAGAGACGGGAATACCTTCGCTAGTATGACCTACCTAAGTTTATGTGCTATTTTATTGGTTGGTCGGAAGATAGGGATAATTTGTTACATGTCAATTAACCTTTTGTTTTGTGGCGATGATCTCGAAAATGACATCCGAGAATGTTGAGAATAGCAATGGAGCTTGCAGCGATCGTTGATTCACCACATATCAATAATCGAGGATAATGTGCATCGTGAAGGCGACAATCCTCATGCAAACAACAACACCGACCAAATGATGAATGATCAAATGTTCAGATGGCTTTATGCAATTTATGCGGCAAAGAAAGCAGAGAGAGCGACTCTGTCCAAAACGTAGGTGGAAACACGGAAAACTCTCAAGCGGTCACCGCTAAACAATTCAATGAACTGGGACCACCGGAGTTTAAGGGTGAGCCAAAACCACTTTCGCGGAAGCATGGATAAAGCAGATTACCAAGATATTTGATGTCTTGGGATGCTCCGAAAGCAAAGAAAAGGTTCCCTTTGCCGCTTTTATGTTGCGAGGAGAGGAGACATTGGTGGGAATCGGTAAAACGTACTCAACCTCTTTGTCAGATCAAGATATCTTGGGAGAAGTTTCAGAGTCGTTCAACGACAAATACTTTCCGAAAGTATTCGCCACATGAAGGAGGTGGAGTTTATCAAGTTGGAACAAAACAATATGGCCGGTCGCAATACGAGGCAAAATTTGCGGAGTTATCACGGTTTCGTCCCCACTTGGTGGATAATGAAGAGAGAATGGCGCGAATGTTTTTAAGAGGTTTGAAAGCGGGAGATACGTCAACATCTTATTTCTCATAAAGCGTGTTTGTATTCGGGATGTTGTAAATAGGGCTCGATTAGTGGAACGTGATAATGAGTCAACACAACTAAAAAGAGAAGCAAATGCAAGAAAATTATAATACCGGTGAGAGTAGTCATCGAAGCGGTGACAACAAGCGTGGAGGGAATCAACGGGCGGATATGGTAACCACTTCGGTGGTAATCGGGGCCAAAACAATAAGAATGGACATTTCAAGAAAGCGGAGATTCAACAATGATGGAAAGATGTCAAATACCAAAGACCCATTGTTAAGGAAGGGAAAGACCACCTATCATATGCTTCAAATGCGGAGGAGAGGGACACATCATCAAATCAAGCTGCGCCATGTCAGTCAAAGCATGTTATAATTGTGGAAGAGAAGGTCACTTAGCTCGATTTTGTCGTTCACAGAAGACAAATTCAAAGCTAGGATGGAGGAGGCCAAAGGTCGTCGGAAAATTCAAAACCAGAGTAAAGGGAGGAGGCGTTTGTTGTGACCTCCCAGAGAGCAAGGAACCCGAATGAGGTCATCACGGGTAAGCTTATCATAAACTCTAATGAAGTCTATACTTTATTTGATCTGGGTTCTACCCATTCTTTTATTTCTCCTACTTGCGCTCATCGATTAAATTTGACTCGGAGAAATTAGACTTTGACTTATCTGTGGAAACTCCATTGGGAGAAACCTTCATTACATCCTTTGTTTATAAGTCTTGTTTGGTTCAAATCGGTACCCTCACATTACCGTCGATCTTATTTCATTAAAAATACTTGCATTTGACGTGATTCTAGGGATTGATTGGTTAACTACTTATCATGCAAAATTGATTGTTTTCGTAAGGTTGTTAGCTTTCATATTCCTAATCAACCTATTATGCGAATTCAAACGACCAAACCATTAAAATCAATCACGGTCATCTCAAGCCATAAAGCTATTCGTTTATTGAAAAGCGGATGTCAAGCTTTCTTAGCTCATGTCACGATTTAAACAAAAATACGCCGAGTTTGAACGATATTTCTATTGTTAATAAATTTCGACGTTTTCCCCAGAAGAACTTCCGGCCCTACCCCCAGGCGTGAAATTGAATTTTTATATCGACCTTGAACCCTAAGACAAAACCTATTTCCAAAGCCCCATATCGAATGGCTCTATTGAACTTCGGAGTTAAAGACCCAACCGCAAGAATTGTTAGACATTGGCTTTATTCGTCCCTAGTACTTCTCCTTGGGGTGCTCCCTGTTCTATTCGTGAAGAAGAAAGATGGGAGTATGCGACTTTGTATTGATTATCGGGAGTTGAATCATGTCACCATCAAAATAGGTATCCATTGCCATGTATTGATGACTGTTTGACCCGATTGCAAGGAGCCAAATTCTTTTCAAAGATTGATCTTCGTTAGGATATCACCAATTGAAGATTAGAACCACCGACATTCCAAAAGACGGCTTTCGAACTTCTAAGATGCGGGCATTATGAATTCCTAGTCATATCCTTTGGATTGACTAATGCTCCTGCTGCCTTCATGGATATGATGAACCGAGTATTCAAGGAATATTTAGATCACTTTGTGGTCGCCTTTATTGATGACATCCTTATTTATTCCAAAAGCCATGAAGATCATGAGCAACACTTGAGGCTGACACTCCAAAAGCTTCGTGAATATAAGCTTTATGCCAAGTTGAAGAAATGTGAGTTACGGCTTGAAGAAGTAGCATTCCTTGGGCACGTGGTATCAAGTCATGGAATATCTGTTGACCCAAAGAAAGATTGAAGCTATTCAAAGTGGGAACAACCTAAATCGATGATCGAAGCACGTAGCTTTCTCGGTTTAATTTGGTTATTATCGGAGATTCGTGGAAGGATTTTCTCGAATTGCTACTCCATCGACTCGGTGACTCGGAAAGATACAAAGTTCGGTTGGAGCGAAGAATGTGAGAAGAGTTTTCAAGAACTCAAGAGGAGACTTATTTCAAGAGACTGCTCGACAATACCATCGGCTCGGAGGGATTTGTCATCTACAAAGTGATGCTTGAGCAAAGGGTTGGGATGTGTTCTTATGCAACATGGAAAAGTTATAGCCTTTATGCCTCATGACAACTCAAAGAATATGAGAGGAATTATCCTACTCATGATCTAGAGTTAGCATTTGTTGTCTTTGCACTTAAAATTTGGAGGCATTACTTGTATGGGGAGAAAGTGGAGATCTTTACGGATCATAAAAGCCTCAAATATTTCTTCACTCAAAAGGAACTCAACATGCGACAACGACGTTGGCTTGAACTGCATTGAAAGATTATGATCATACCATCCAATACCATCCCGAAAAGCGAACGTGGTAGGCGACGCATTGAGTAGGAAATCATATATGCAAGTATCGAGTGCGATATTGTCGTATAAAGGCCCATTTTGTGTGACTTGCAAAGGATGGAGATAGAGTTAAAGACTCGAGGGACGCATGTGATGATAGCAAGTATCTGAGTAGAACCGACTTTAATCGATAAAGTTAAAGCCGCTCAAGCTACGCACTGAGACACGAGGCGATGCGTATGAGGAAGAAAGTGCAAGAAGGTGCTATCTTAGGAAGCAAGAATCGATGAAGAAGGAATACTTGAGTCAACTCCGGACTTTGTGTTCCTAACGACCACGATTTAAAGTATAATATCATGATGGAGGCGCACAACACACCATTTGCAATCCATCTCAGGAGTACCAAAATGTATCATGATATTCGTCATACATTTTGGTGGAGCAATATGAAGAGAGAGATAGTATTTGTTTATCTCAAGGTGTCTAACTTGTCAACGAGTTAAAGCGAGCATCAAGTACCAAAAGGTCCATTGCAACCACTTGAAATTCCGAATGGAAGTGGGAGCACATTACCATGGATTTCGTTACCGGTCTTCCAAAGGTTTCTCAAGGCATTAATGCGATTTGGGTCATTGTTGATAGATTGACCAAGTCTGCTCATTTCTTACCGATACGAGAAACTTATACACTTGAACGTCTTGCTCGTATGTACATAAATGAGATTGTAAGACTGCATGGTATGCCAGTATCCATAGTTTCTAATCGAGACCCAAGATTCACTTCACGATTTTGGGTTAGTTTGCAAAAAGCTATGGGCACAGACTTACGATTTAGCTCGGCATATCATCCTCAGACGGACGGACACTCGGAGAGGACTATTCAAACTCTTGAAGATCTATTAAGACTCTGTGTCCTTGATTTCAAGGGGAGTTGGGACAAGTTCTTACCATTGGTGGAGTTTTCCTACAACAACAGTTATCAAGCAAGTATTGGCATGGCTCCATTCAGAGCGTTGTATGGAAGAAAGTGTCGTTCTCCCGATATCTTTGGGATGAGGTGGGTGAAGCAACGTTGTTGGGGACCGGAGTTGATACGTATAACTACGTAAAAGATTCAAACGATCCGACAACGTATAAAAACCTCACAAAATCGACAAAAGAGTTATGCTGATCTTCATCGAAAGGACGTGGAATTCGATATAGGAGATCATGTGTTGTTAAAAGTTGCTCCATGGAAAGGATTTACAAGATTTGGAAAGAGAGGAAAACTTAATCCTCGATTCATCAGTCCATTTTTAATCCTCGATCGAGTAGGAACTATGACCTATAGACTCGCTTTACCACCAAATATGTCTCGTGTTCATAACATTTTTCACATATCCATGTTACGTAAATATGTGAAAGACCCGAACCACATTATTGAGTTAGAACCGGACGAAATAGCGGAAGATTTGACGTATGAAGAGGTTCCTGTTCAAATTTTGGATAAGAAGGAACATATTCTACGCTCCAAGGTTATACCTCAAGTCAATGTTTTGTGGAGGAACCACGATGTTGAGGAAGTGACTTGGGAGTTAGAATCTGAAATGAAATCAAGGTATCCTTACCTCTTCGACATACCAGGTACGTACCCTAATTTCGAGGGCAAAATTTCATAAGAAGGGGAGGTTGTAAGACCCCAACTTTTATAAATAAAGATGAATTTTCTATAAATATTATTTTTGAATATTATGGAATAAATTTGATATAATGTTATAGTTGTGGGTAATATTTATAAATTTTGCAAAGTATGCAAGTTGTTATAAAATATTCGTTTGGTGGGGAATATTCTTTTTGTTAGGAATATTAAATACAACCAAGACAATCATTGGTGGACCCCTAATGTAATTATTGTCGGATTGAGAAAACGACAAAAATATTTTATAAAAATAACTACGGAGGTGTTACCGTTAAAAGCATTGAACTACCCGGTGGTAAAGTAAATGCGATGTCTGGCGTGGTTGCATAGTAGCTACGGCAGATTGATTATTGATGCTTACGTGAGAAGTCACTCATTTATGCTCAATTATTACTAAAGATAATTCTTTGCATCATATCTCTTATATTATTGATTAAATTATTGTCACAAGATCATCATACAGTATAATATGTTATAGTATTAAATCAATAATTGAGATGATAAGTTATAAATGATTAATAATTGTTGAAAGATTAAATATGTGTTGATTAAAAAAAATGATTTGTGGTAAGTTTGATTATTTTATGGGGGCTCATATGTCATCATCTAAGAGTCTCTTCGTCAATAGTATTTACCTTCATCAATAGTAATTACCTTCGTCAATAGTAATTACCCTTGTGAATAGTATTTACCTTCGTCGATAATAATTACCTTCGCCAATCGATAGTAATTACCCTTGTGAATAGTATTTACCTTCGTCAATAGTATTTACCTTCGTTAATAGTAATTACCTTTACCGGACATCGAACCACTTGTCGTTTCACATTACAGTGATCGAACCACTTGTCGTTTCACATTCTGAGGCGTCAAACCACTTTTCTTTTCACATCATTAGTCGTCAAGCCACTTGCCTTTTCACATCAAGCAGGTGCTAAGCTAGAAATCTTCTATAAATAGAGGCCTAGGGCTTCATTATTTTCACTTAATTCATTCAAGCTATAGAGAGAGAAAGTATAGAGAATAAGAGAGAAAGAAGAAGAGTATTTTGTTACTACACTTCTTTGCGAGATTCAATCTCCTACCAAATGTAAGGGTGTTATTCTTTCTTATTCATGAAGAGAACTGTTGTTATTCCATTGCTTATTATTACGTTGGAATAACTTTGTATATCGTGGTTTACCCTATACTTGGTGACATTCTTCTATTATTATTACATTTGGAACATCACATGCGTGTGTTTTACAGGACTGGTTAAAATCTTTATTTTTATTATCGTTGGAATATCACTGTCGTGTGTTTTACAGGACACTGGTTAAAATCTTTTTATTATTACATTGGAACATCACATGCGTGTGTGTTTTACACAGGACTGGTTAAAATCTTTATTATTATTCTGTTGGAACATCACATGCATGCGTTTCTGGTGGGACGGTTCTGTCTTTATTATTATTACATTGGAACATCACATGCATGCGTTTTTACGCCGGACTGGTTCCGTTATTTATTATTCTGTTGGAATAACTTGCATATGCGATCTATCGCATGCATGGTGATTTCTTTTGTTATTCTATTCTTTATTATACCCAAATTGGTTAAAACTTTGACTTTTATACTCCATGAAATTAGTGGAATATCCTTGATATTTGCGTTTCATCCAAATATCTTTTCATGGAAATATTCTTCGATCATTCTTGAATTTTACTCGCAAAAGCAAGATCATGTTGATAATTTGGACGTTAATAATTCCCGGATAAAATAATTCTTGAACTTGTTTTATTGAATTCTTATATCATTGTCATCATCCTCATGTTTTTATTATGTTGAAAGTCATCGTGGTATTCAGAAGTGCATAGATGGACTTGGTATGATTATGACCGAGAGACTATTATTGTAATAATCATGACCGTAATGTTACAAATGATGTGATAAAAATCCTCGATTGGTCAGTAGTGCATTGGTGGACGATTGTTGGCATGATCATGACCATTAATGAATACACAAATATTCTTGCCCGTAGTGCATGAATAATTGTGGTCGTGATACTAAAGAATATCATTGTCAGAAAGTGCGAGGGGTGATTCGATGATGTGGAATATTTATTAAAAAAGTGAGTCTCGGCTATTATAATGATGATGAAAAACCTTTTAAAACCTAAAAGATAGTAGACTTTATTTTCTACTTGACTCTTTTAATGGATTGCTTATTCATTGCAGATTAAACCGGTTGTCTATTGTATTTTATCGGTTTAACATTGTTGAAGACTATTGATAATTTATTCGCATTATCTTAGTCATAATATTTCTTCTTTGGGCTAGTTGAGCTCACCCTTTCTTTCTTTGTTCTCTTCGAGAAATGAGAATATATTTGGACTTAGTCGGGAAACGAGTGATGGTCCCGAAGATAGCATTAGTAGTCCTCACTATTACGTGAAATAGTGTGATAATAATTGTAATGAGGACTCCTTTTTTGAGTTTGTATAATATCTAGTAGAGCGATATTTGTATTTAAACTCACGGTTTATGTATTAAGTTGTATTTAAATTCTGTACCATGTAAGTGGCGACCCGAGATGGGTGATGTATACCTAATTTTGGGGGCGTCACAAAGGTATCCTCACCTCTTCAACATACCAGGTACGCACCCTAATTTTGAGGACGAAATTTCATAAGAAGGGGATGTTGTAAGACCCCAACTTTTATGAATAAAGATTAATTTTTCTCGAAATATATTTTTGAATATTATGGTGTGGATTTGATATAATGTTATAGTTGTGGGTAATATTTACAAATTTTGCAAAGTAAGTAAGTGGTTATAAAATATTCGATTGATCGGGGAATATTCGTCTTAACAGGGAATATTCGTACGACGACACAATCATTGGTGGACCCCACAAACGGAATTATTGTCAGAGTTAGAAAATGACAGAATTATCTTTTTATAAAAATAGCTGTGACGCCCCGAAATCCGGTATACTTTTAGACCTAGACTCCGTACATCACGATTCCATTTCCTTCCAAACATACGTCATTATATAGCTAAATATAATAACATATATTCTCAAATCCCAGGTTCTCGAAACCTTAGAACCTCTTTCATTACAAATAATGATAATTACATTATTCTTTACATCTTACACAAGTGACTTTCATCCGCCACCAAGGATTCATAACTGTTCATTAAACTAGTCTATAGTTTAATTCTATCATTCTATATTACAAGTCTTCTCTTGCTCTTCACGCACATTCACATACTGAATGGCACTACGTCTGGATACTGCTCAGCTCTATCTTTACGGGATCCTTAAGTTCTTTCTAACATCGTTCGCTGAAAATGTTTTTCATTTAAAGCAAGTGTGAGCATTCAATTGCCCAGCAAGTCATAACAGTTGAACAAACAACTTCAAGAGTTTAAACATTTTGCAGAACTTCGATAACCGAACAAAGGTTATGAAGCAGCTTAAATTCCTATCATCTTAAAACATTCATGACATACTCTTTACACTACTTTCATTCTTCTACCTTTTTCAATACATATCATGTCTGGCTAGAATCATTAGCACAGACTTAACAATAACGGTTCATGTATAAACCGAGCATACTTGTATTGAACAGCTCAATCATAGAACAGTTCATCTCTAAGAAATACCGAAGTGTTCAAATTGTGGCATAAGGCCTCATATGTTCTACCACCTTGTACAAATATTACACATTCACACATAGACATAACTTCTCAAGTCCAACATCTGAGAAGTTTAAGAAACTAGCATTCATATAGCATGAATGAAGTTAGAAGACTTTGCTTACATACATGCGACTACGACTTTACGCTTTCTGTTGAATCGCTCATTCCAAATCCCTATATAACACATAAGGAAATAACACGTACACCAATTAGTCATATACTTGACTTACGCATTGGTTTACTTAACTTTACTTCTTAGGGTTCGCGTTCTTGCAATATAAGCTTACGCGACTAACTTTCATTTTCGCTTTACGGCTTCATGACATACGGAGATGTCTTACTCAAAACGTTCATCATCTTTGATGATTTGCATTCTTATATTCTTCTTATAGCTTCTATAGAACTCATCACACATCGCTTCTCTGCTAGTAGTCCATATGGTACTCTGAGTTGTTTCCCACAAACAACCAACAAATAAGTTCTCGTCTCATCTACACTGCCCACACAGTGAGTTAGATCGGTTGCCAGTTTTGTATATACCTTCGCTCTCTGAAGGAATTGTTTAGCCCAGCTCCCATATGTCAACTATCAAAGTTACGATTGTACCACAACCTAACTTCTCTTAACTTATACGAACCATTAAACTATAATGTTCGTTAAGTCAACTTCTTATTCCTTATGACTTTCTGGAAACTAGATGCCATACCTCAGGATTCATTCTTTATCGTCTAAGTCATACAGTCTTCTATATGCTTGGAACGATCATTCAATGTCAATACGATGAGGTTATAGCGTTAAACATTTCATATGAACTTATTCATATCTTATAATATCCAGTTCCTGTAACTCGGAACATTGTCCAAGTTATACTTATTAACTCGGCTTCTTAACGTTATACGTTATTATCATTAACTCAGTTTCTTCATCGTTCACGGTTAAATCTTAGTATTCATTACCTTACGATCAAACCATACACGGGGTGTAGGTTTTGCCCGTTTAATAATCGCGTACACTCAACCCTTACGTTGGCTTAAGTGTATAACGTTTACATTCATTATAACATTCTTTATCCGACTCACCCTCGGACTTTCATAAATCTCATTATCGTTCTCTATGTCTTTCCTTGATACCATTCGTATCTTACTTACTACCTTCGTCAGTGTCTAAGTCATATAACCATTGTATACTTAGAACGTTCGTCCGACGCAAATATAATTCATAAGGATCGTTACGTATTCAACGTTAACATTACTCGTCTCTTAATTCTCTTATTCAACCTTTAATCAAGGTTTCAATTGCTTTGATCGTTATCCAACCCATGAACCTCACGTTCATTATTCTTTCTTAATGTCGAAGCCATACCGTTCATTGTATGCTAAGACCGATCGTTCATCGCAACAACGTTGCATTCACAGCGTCTATACGCTTTACACTTATCTCTCTTACCATGACATAACATCGGAATGTTATTCATTACCTTCATCACCCAACGTCTAAGGAATCGCAATCACAGTAATCCCTCACGTTCGTTCATTACGACTACGGTCCCCGGATATCGGTTACGTAATCTAGCTCTTACATTCTCTATCTTTTAATCTCGCTAAATTTTTCCGTTCAACCTTCACTAAAGGTTTAAAACACTTGATTGAATGTTACATTACGTGAACTACATGTTCATACTTCTTTCTTGCACATCCTCCAGTAACTAAGAACTAAAAATATCATTTACGGGCATTCGCACCTTGCCGTGACGTGGTGCCGTTCTTCCCTTCCTCTCTCTCATGCGCTTGTGACCTACTTCTCTCTCCTCTCTTCCCGGGCTGGCGCTGCGGTGCCAAGTCCTTTGTTATCTCTCACGCTATGGCGCCACTCTCCAGAAGATTATGGTCGAGCTCGCGCTATGGCGCCACTTCTCACAGTCTATTTGGCACTACGGCGCCGAGATAAAACCCTAGAAATTTTTTCTAAGTCTTTTATTAAGTTTGAGACGCGTACATTACGATCTCATAACTTCTTCATTATAACTCGGAACGAGGTCATTCCAAAGTCATTCTCTTTCTTATCTTACGTACTTCCATACCCTTCAGACAGAACTTCGTTCTGAATCCGTTAACGTGTCATTCTATTGGCTTAATCTTAACCGTTCGTTCATTTTTACGCTTTTAATGTTCTTCGCTCGTTCATCCGTAATTCGGTCATCCGAACACGGAACTCGTTCATTCTTGAGTCCACTACTCACGTTTTATACATTCTCTTACTTTCTTATTAAACCCTACATGTTCGGGTTCATTTATTAACTTTCTAATTCTCGTTCATCTTTTACAAAAATTTCTCCATAACTTCGTTATAGCTAAGTTTTAATCCGTTCTTTATGAACGTTTCTACCGTTCCTAACCAAGCAATATGCAACTAACTTATACACGATGGTTTTAAACTTGTCCATCAACAACAATTATCCTACGATGGTTTTAAATTTGTCCATCAACAACATTCTTCGTGCTCTTCACGTCTTCGTTCGTTCTTCATTTTAATCGATATTTTGAATTACGATTCTACTTTTTCTTGGAATTTGATGTTATAGAACATTATTCCTTACTTATTTCACCTAATCGTTCATAGGATTCATTCAAATCGCTCAAAACCCTTACGAATCTTATACTTCCTTTAGAAATTTATAAACTAAATTTCTAATTATTATTTCTTCCTTTCTCATGATTTCAACCGTATGAAATCATATCTAACATCATCTTCTCCCTATTCTCATTAAGCTATCTTTTAAACATATTAAACTTAAAGAAAATATTAGAAGAAACTAGGGTTTGGATTACCGTTCTTCTTTAATCCTCTTTCGTTATACAAAGCTGGCAATTTGCAAGCTCTTCTATTTCACGATCACTTTGATCCGAGCATTCATGCTCACACTCTTCCTCTTCCTCTTCATCCGAGCTCTCTCTCTCTCTCTCTCAAGTTATAGGATTTTCAAAATCCTAGAAAATAAAAATTTAGCTTTCTATTTATAAAAAACCAAAGCTAGGGCAATTTAGTCATTTCACCCCCTTAACCTCCTTACTATTCCAAACTTAGCCACCAAGTTTACTTGGCCACCACCCTTACTTGGTGGCCAAGTGGCCGGCCCACATGCCCCATGGGTTGCCCCAATGGTTCTTACCCATCCGTTTACCCATCGGTTCGATCCGCGCTTTCTTTTCTTGGTTTGGGCCTTAACCCTAATTTCTTATTGGGCCTATCTTGGGATTGATTTCACAAATCATTGGGCTTGACATAATCCAAGTCCAATTGGATTCTACAAAGTCCATAAACACAAAGTCGATTAAGACTAATCGCATTCTACGCATTCCATTCTCGTATTCTCGTATTCTCTTCGTATATCGTTCGTACGATATTCGTATTATATGTCGTACTAATCTTCGTACTATACTCGTATAATAACTCGTATCATACTCGTGTTTCTCACGCATAATAACCCTAATTATTATACGCGATCATAACATTCTCGGAACTCACTTTCCCTAACCCTTAGGTTTTGAGTCCGCAGGCAAAAACTTCATTTTTACCATAACTGAAATATTATTGAATATTCCATCACGTCTCAAAATTATACGTAATCAATAACTTCTCGGAATTTCAGAATAAATCTCCGAGCAGAAACGGGTGAATAGTGCCTATTTCGTCTTTTTTCCCGAAAAATATTTTGTTCCCGAAAAACTTTCATTTTCGTCTTGAAAATTCTTACTTGCTCAATCTAGCTTATAGCCAGAATAATCTCGACTTATAATCATTCTAGGTTATAGAATGATTAATAATCACACAGCACATAATAGTATTAATAAAAATTCATTTTATTAATAACTAATTCTTTAAACCTAAATTCTGGATAATCCAAAATTCTGGGTTGTTATAATAACGGTGAAAGTTTTACCGTTAAACTGTTGAAATACCCGGTGGTAAAAGAACAGTAATACGCGTGGTTGCATAGTAGCACACTGTATTGATTATTGATGCTTACGTGAGAAGTCACTCATTTATACTCAATTATTGCTACAGTAATTGATGCGTAATATCTCTCATATTATTGATTCAATTATTGTCATAATATCATCTGCATAATATTTATTATTATTAAATCAATAATTGAGACGACAAAGTTATTCATATTATTCTTTGCAATATTAACAATGTCTAGAAAGTTCTGTCGAGGAGAGGTTTGGTCACCTAATTGCGCGCTAATAGGGAGAAATCCTTATCGGAAAGCCCTCCTCTTTCCTGAGAATGATCTGGTTGTTAAATATTGTGAGTTATAATATTAATGATGAATAAGTTCTTGTTGATTAAAGATGAAATTGATATTTCTATTGTGTTGGGATTATTAGTGTTATTGACATTTATTTCGATAATAATTGATTTCTAGAGGTTATATTAATCAATCGGGTAATTAATCGGATAAATGAGAAATTAATTGCTATTAATTCACATGCTTATAACTATTTGTCAACGTCGGGATTTTTATTTGTCCATTTTCCTTACTTGTTCTTTGGTGTTTTCATGTTAGGTGAGATTTGTTTGAAAAAACAAGTGAAAAAGGTCTGACATGTGTAATGTCGACGATGGACTGTTAAGAGTCGCCAGTTGGTTTTTTATATGGTTGCACCAACACAACCGAGAAAAGGTTTGCACATTGACCCAGTGATGTGGCACTGCTAAACGGGTCGGTGAAACCGAGATTCATTAGGGTCCAGGGACTTGATTATGCGGAGGGAAGGTGTTAGGCACCCCCTGACATCCGTGTTTCCATGGTGACCACCACTTTTCAAGAAACTGTTATATGAATGTATGTGTGTGTGTGTGGATCAATGTGCAATTATTTGGAAGTAGTGCGAGGCCTCATTCGCACCTATATACACAGGATTTGAATTTGTGTAAAAATTCAGTTTTAACAAGATATTGTAGTGATATTTTATAAAAGAGGTTTTTCAAATCCTGGTGATCAATAGTAATTGAGACCTTTTAAACTCCCATTTTATTAAGTGTTCGACTTGATTGTTTTTAATTTTCGAGATGCGAAACATCTTCAAGAAAATAATGTACAAAATAGTGCCGAACTCCTCGTGGGTATGAAAACCATCTGAGGAAATCCGAACACCGTGAATAAATTTACAAGCTGCTTACAGCTGGAAAATGTCCATCATGGGAACCGAATCTAGATCCAGTAGACTGAATCTGTGATCACATTATTCCTAGGCTCACATGATGCCGCAATTGATAATAAAGCAGTAATCAGGTATATATATAAGAGTTGTAAAATATATATATATATATATATATATATATATATATACAGACATGATCAGCCATCACGAAGCACCTCCATGGGGGATCAGAAATGTAAATAAAGTTGTAAAAGCATTCAACCTCCACGAAGTAAACACCAGGCGGGACTAAAAGTAAAGAAATCTGTAAAGACGGTCAACCGCCACGAAGTAAACTCCAGGCGGGACTAAATGTAAATATATATATATATATATAGAGTCCGGATCGGGTCCGGACTCCCGGACCGGACCAAAATCCGGATTTTTTTTTTGTTTTTTGTTTTTTGTTTTTTTTAAAACAACTAAAAATAAATAAATAAAAAATTATGGAATTGAAATTTTTTCATAATACAGTATTTTGGGTGTGATTTGGGTACGTATAACAAAACATGGTGGTGCAGTCTATGCAGACTGTAACACCATTTTTTGGTATAGGTATTCAAATCACGTCCAAAACATTGTATTATGGAAAAATTTTAGTTCCATAATTTTTTTTTTATTTTTTTTAGTTGTTTTAAAAAAAAAGCAAAAAAAAAAAAAAGGTCCAGATTTTCTCCCGTCCGGACTTGATCCAACTTGTATACATATATATATAATCGGTAAACGCACCAGATGTAAAATCCAGGCTCATTGAACAAAGTCCGACAATAGTTGATATATATATAAGCTCACAAGTGTTTAAAATGAGAAAACACTTAGTTTATAGTGTGTACAGAACAAATTGGACAGGGCTTCCTCGCCGTTTCTCTTGCAAATAAGGCCACCCCAAGCCCTATATATATAGAGGGGGGTGCATGCAGTCTACTCTTGGCTGCAGGATGCCCAGGTAATGTGGGTCCCGCCAGTGTCGGAAATCGTACACTTTCAGGACAACACGCTGTTCGCTCGGACCTTCATAACTTTCAATCCGGGAGTCCGATGGAAGCGTGTCATACCATTCCAGAAAGCTATTTCTGAGAGCTACACAATGACATAAGATTTGCCCTTTTTTGATTCCGAAAAGATGGGTCCATGACTGAAATAGTATTTTAGGGTTTCCGTCAAGCAATTCGGTGAGCTGTTTTGCGTAGTTTGCGCTCCGAAGTTAAGATATGGTTGTTGTGGGACTTATTTTAAAGCAATTTGAGTTGAAATGAGTGTATTTGATTTGAAGTGAAGTTGAGTTGGCAAAATAACCATTTTTCCCCTCCCGGGGTTATCTCCGGTGTTCGCGTAGTTATATCAGTCTTTTCTCATGGTTATCTCTGAGGTTGACCTAATGTTGACTTTGACGTTCCTCAGGGTTATATCTGAGGTTGGCTTGACCTCCTGGGGTTATCACCAGGCTTTGAACTTGATCCCCCGGGGTTATCTCCGAGGTTGGAACTGATTTTCCCGGGGTTATCTCTGGGGTTGAAATTGATATTGTAGTCCTCCAGGGTTATCTCCAGAGTGTGAAAAAGATAATTTTGTCCTCCTGCATAGTTAGTAACAGAAAAATGAAATTTTGAGTGTCTACACTATTGATTCACATGCATGTACTATTAGGGGAGGTGGTGCAAGACTGATAATACTTGTATGACTAAATTAAAAATAGAGGTATAGATGAAGGTACTATACCGTAACTATTTTTTTCATATGTATAGAACTATTGATTCACATGAATGTACTATTGATTCATATTCGTGTACTATTAGAGGAGGTGGTGTAAGTTTGATAATACTTGCAGGACTAAATTAAAAATGAAGGAAAAGATGAAGGTATTATACTGTAAAATTTCGAGTCCCAAAACGTGCAATTATCTAAACTATATTTTTTTATAAATAGAAGCTTATTCTTCTTTCATTCTCACCAATTCACAAAGACTCATAAGAGCAATTATAGAGAGAAGCTATAGAGAGAAAGAAGAAGAGAAGCCTGCTACTTCACTATTCCAGTATTCAGTACTCTTCTTCTGAGGTAAGGGATATTATTTTTTTCAGTATTCATAAGGAATAATATTTTCTTCCATATTCTGTAGTATGTGAGTAAAATTATTTCGTCTCGTATTCCTGAGTATACCCTCATTTTGTTAAAGTATTGCTTTATACTCCGTGAAATTAGTAGAATATCCTTGAAATTTGCGCTTCATCTAGTATCGTTTCACAAGTATATTTTCTGCATATTCTTGTTAAATTTTAAGCTTTTTATGTCGGAGTATTGTCCATGAGTAGTATTCATTTATACGGTACTATTCACAATATACTATTCATGGGGTACTATTCATAAAGTACTATTCACGGGTACTATTCACAAAGTACTATTTACGAGTACTATTCACAAAGTACTATTAACGGGGTACTATTCCCGAAATACTATTCACGGTGTACTATTCCCGAAGTATTATAAATCTTTAAAAAATTATCATTTGCTTTCTTTTAATTGAATTCTTATATCATTGTCATCATCCGCATGCTTATATTATGATAAAAGTCATCCGTGGCTTACGCGCATAGATGTACTATTGATTGGTATGATTATGACCAGGGGTTATTCAGTATAATCATGACCGTAATGTTACAAATGATATAGTAAAAATCCTCATTGGCCCGTAGTGCATTGATGGACAGTTGTTGATATGATCATGACCATTGATGATTACATGAATATCCTTGGCCCGTAGTGCAGGGATGATTCGATGATGTGGTTTATTTATTAAGCTGAGTCTCAACTATAAAGTTGATGAAAAACTTTTTAAATCATAGAAGATAGTAGATATCATGCTCTACTTGACTCTTTTAATGGATTGCTTGTTCCGCTGCAGTTAAACTTGATTTTTATTATATTTTATCAGTTTAACACTGTTGAAGGCTAACGATAATTTATTCTGCATTATCTTAGTCATAATATTTCTTACTGGGCTAGTTAAGCTCACCCTTTTGCTTTCATTGTTCTCTTTAGAAAATGAGAACGTAGCCGGACTAGTCGAGGAACAGAGTGACGGTCCGAGATGGTGGTTATAGTAGTCCTCACTATTTTATGAAATAATGTGATAATAAATGTAATGAGGACTTCATTTGAGTTTGAATACTGTCTGTGAGACAATATTCGTGTAAAAACTCTAAGCTACGTTGTTGTCGTATTGAATAAAAGAAATTTGTATTTGATTTATGTATCATGTATTTGGCAACTCAGAATGAGTGATGTATACTTATTTTGGGGGCGTCACAATACCGATTAGTTATACTAGTTTTTGAATCACTAAGCTTAAAAAGTCAAAAGTTTACCTTATAAACAGGACCAAATCCTCCTTGTCCAAGCTTATTGTCTTCTGAGAAGTTACCTGTTGCAGCTGAGACACTTGCAAAACAAAATAATGGCAACTCAACATCTTTATTTTCTCCTATCTTCAGATTATTTCTGTTTCTTTCATCTTCAGTTGCGTTACTGCTAGAGTTGAAATCATAAGATAGTAAATCCATGCTCAAGTCCTTCACCCCTGTTTGTCACAGAACAGCATGAGTGCAATTTAATTTATAGTATTGGGCTGCAGGAATGAGAACACCACTTGATCATATGGTATTAGTTTGATAATTATGCAATAAGGTCTAATAATATATGCCTTAGTGCACCTATATATACTTACCTGTTTGTTTGGGCTTACGCATCTAGAAAAGGCATAGGAATCCCCCTGAAACAAGTACCACTAGTGAAACCAGCACTGTTGTGACAACCCACCATACCATTTGCTTCCCTGGATATTAAAGATTTGAGTGATTCTACACAGACAGGAAATTGGGACAGGAAAATTGGACATTTCAATTTTTTTTTTTTTTTTTTTTGCTTGTGACTCTTAAAAAATGTATAGTATTTATTCCAACAGGAACTTTTACAAAATATAGTGTTTTAGGTGTAATTTAGATACATATAAGAAACGGTGTTATCTGGATGCATAACTGACTTTGTTCTTATATATGTATCTAAATTACACTTTAAACACTATATTTTGTAAAAATTCCTGTTGGAATAAATACTATACATTTTTTAAGAGTCACAAGCAAAAAAAATAAAAAAATAAATTAAAATGTCCAATTTTCCTGTCCCAATTTCCAGTCTGCCAAGACTTTTCCTAAAGATTTTCATTTGCCAGCATTCAAGAAATGTCTGCTATTGATGTGATTTGTTACACCATAGGGAAAATAAAAAGGAGAGGGCATACATATTAAATAGACCTAAAAAAAAGTGCAATATGGGACTTAGATAGGTGTAATCAAGAAATCTAATCAATATAGTGCAAAAAATTGTCACAAATCTAAGTCCCATATTGTTTTATTGAAAAAAGTGTTAAAATAAGTTTTCCTTATAAAAGGGACTCTTCTCCACTTACAACAAGTTGTGGACTGGACCAATTTGAATATTTTTTCAACAATTTTATATGTTGGGCTAGGCTGCAAGAATATTAAACAAAAAAGGCCAAGTGCAAAATAGGCCGGTCCAGGTCGAGCTTTTAATTAGGCTAGTCCAAACCGGGTTTTGGCATTTTAAGAGCGGCCTTTTTTCAGCCTTCAGGCCGGGCCTTACCGGTCCAGGCCTTGACCAGGTCGGGCTCAGGCCATATCAAGACGGAGCGGTAGGCCGTTTGTGCAACCCTCAATTGAACTAGGAAAACATAATTTAGCAAATAAAAAAAACTAGGAAAACATAATGGCGCTATATCATATGAGTATGACCGTATCTGTCTCTCTGTTGCATCTAGTAGAATCTATTATCTAGTGTGCGATACCACAAATAATGCCGCTATACCATCAGCACATCCCTCCTCTTCATCACAACTTCAACTAGTCAGCCTAGGGTTTCAACGACATGACTTCCCCCGCCATTTCTGTTGGGGATGGAGTTATCAATGATGGTCTCCACTGAACTTCCTTGATGTCTACTTGAATAGTAGTTTACAAAACTTTCATCACCGGATCTTTTCCGATGCTACATTGGGTTGAAGCCAACAATTTAAAATGTTCGTCAGTGCTATTGAGACTGATAAAAAGACATGTTGCAGATATGTTTTTAAGATCCCTGCTGTGAAGGTTTTTCTATGGCTGAGACCATTGGATTTTGACGTTGAGGTTGTCACCAACGTTCTTTGTCTTTAGATGTGCTTTCTGAATTTACTTCCACCGAAGATGTTTCTCTTCTGATGAGTGACTCATTGGGGATTCCCGATGCCTATACTGATAATATTTTACACTGGTTTATATCATCGAATCCTTCCCGATGCTGTGCTGGGATCATCACAACCACCCTGACTTTTCATCAGGTCGATGATGATAGTTTTGATGGAGATAGAGATTTAATTGCCCGTTACCACCATATCCTCACAATGCTTACTCGAACAGTAGCTTGTGAAGGTTGACCATAACCGAATTTCCTCGGTGCCTACTTGAACAGTAGTTTACAACGGTCTAACAATCATCGATCCTTCTCGATGCCTCGACTGGGGATTAATATACATTGTCAATCATTCTGACCTTCGTTGAAGTAGTTTTCAACGACTTACATCACCGGACCATTCCAACGCTACGCTGAAGTTGTCGTCAATGGTTTAAAATCCCAGAAATGTTTGATATCTCTGCTGGGGACATCTTTATGACAAGTTATACCCGTAACAAATATGGACGTTTTGATGCATTCAAGACCAACGGTTCATGACACCAGACCTTCCCGATGTTTTTGACAAGGGTTGTTTTCAATAATCTCTATCATCGGCTTTCTGAACCCCACATCTGGGTTAATACCAATTACTTACACAAAGATCGGAAGTTTGATATCTAAAATCAAGGTTTCAAGCCTTTTCTGCTCAATCGCGTAGAACCTTTTTTCCTGATTTGACTTTTCAACTTTTGAGAACTCCGTTGTAACTCAAATTTGATCGAGTTGGAGGGGGTAGGACCCACCCTGGGTGGCAGCTGGTAGACCCGCGCCTGTCGCATGTTGACTCGCGGCTCCCCGTGTGTATATTTAAACCCCTAGTTCTTTTCATAAGTCATTTTCAAGTTGAACAATATAGAAAACCTAAAAATTCTTCTTCAGAACTACTAAGTTCGGGCTGCTTTTTGCAAAATCCATCACCGTACAATTGTTTTGCACAACTCTGGTAATGTATACATCCTTTCTTTTCAAGTTTTGACCGTTAGAACATTAGATTTCATATATAATGCTTCTAAACACAATATAGTGAATATGCATGCTCATATGACTTGATAAAAATTATTAAATTCAGTAAATGTTCATATTTTACCATGTTGAACATACCGATGTGAAAAAAAAATTTGATTTCTGAGATAGTCATTTGGCACCCTTTTTTGCTAGTTTATTTATCTTATTTGAAGACAAATGAGCACGGGTTTTCAAATAAAGAATACATGGTAATTTGGCTGCCATGGTGGGTTTAATTTTGATGTTTTTTATGCATATGAGATGTTCATAAATTTGAGTTTGTGTGCTACTAAATGGCTACCTAGTCATGCCTATGTGCATGTGGATAGTCCATTTTACAAAATAGACTTTGGCAAAAAAAAATCATGAGCCTAAGATTTTAATTATGAGTAAATGAATTAAATTTGTTATGTGAAGTAACAAAATTGGAAAATAGAATTTTATGGCTTGGAAATCCTATATAAGGTATATACAGATTTGTGATGAGAGTTTTGGTTATTGATGATGAAATCTTATGAGTTTGGCATTTTAGGATGATTAAATGTATTAATTAGTAAAGAATAACAATTAAAATAAATTGTTTATAAGTTTAAGATATGATTAAAATATTGTTATAATATTAATGATATTAGATTATGAGATTATTAAGTGATTGATAACATTTGGTTATTATTGAACGTTGGATAAATTGCATTATAAATGTTTAATATTTATCATTTATCTCATTTGATTGATTCTTTATATTATTATCATTATCCTCATGCTTATATTATGATGAAAGTCATCTGGGGCCTGTAGTTCATAGATGGACTTGGTATGATTATGATCAGGGATTATTCGGTATAATCATGACCGTAATATTACAAATGATGTGGAAAAAGTCCTCATTGGCCCGTAGTGCATTAATGGACAGTTTTTTGGTATGATTCTGGCTATGGATTCTCTTCGGCCAAGGGTGCAAAGATGAATTGTTTTATGGCATGATCAGGACCGTTGATGAAAACACGATTATCTTTGGCCCGTAGTGTATGGATAATTCGTTGTCGTGATACTAATGAATATCCTTGGCCTGTAGTACATGGATGATTCGATGATGTGGATTAATTATTGAGTTGAGTCTCAGCGATGAAATATTAATTCATGGATGTGAAAATAAATGAATATCATTGGCTGTAGTGTGAGACCCCAGATTTTATGAATAAATATTTAATTTTCTCGAAATAATTTTTTAAATATTATGGTGTGGATTTGATATAATGTTATAGTTGTGGATAGTATTTATAAATTTTGCAAAGTAAGCAAGTGGTTATATAATATTCAATTGGTTGGGGAATATTCGTTTTAACAGGAAATATTGTACGACGGCACAATCATTCAGTGGACCCATTAACTAAGTATTGTCGTAGTTAGAAAAGCGACAAAATTATCTTTCTATAAAAATAACGGCGGAGGTGTTACCGTTAAAACTGTTGAACTACCCGGTAGTAAAAGTACAGTAATACGCGTTGTTGCATAGTAGCACACGGTATTGATTATTGATGCTTACGTGAGAAGTCACTCAGTTATACTCAATTATTACTACAGTAATTGCTGCATCATATCTCTCATATTATTGATTCAATTATTGTTACAGTATAATCTCCATAATATGTTATATTATTAAATCAATAATTGAGACAACAAAGTTATTAATATTATTATTTGCAATATTGACAATGTCTAGAAGTTCTGTCAAAGAGAGGTTTGGTCACTTAATAGCGCCAATAAGGAGAAATCCTTGTCGGAAAGCCCCTTCTTTCCTGTGAACGACCTGGTTGTTAAATATTATGAATTATAATATTAATGATGAATAAGTTCGTGTTGATTAAAGATGAATTTTATAGTTCCATTGTGTTGGAAATTATTTGTGTTAGTGGAAATCGACATTTGTTTCGATAATAATTGATGTCTGGAGGTTATATTGTTCAATCGGGTATTCGGGGCACTTTTCGTGTCGGAGTTACTATTCACGAGTTACTATTCACAAGTTACTATTCACAGGGTACTATTCACCCGTGAAAATATATTTTCTCGGTCCAAATCATTTTTGGGTACAATATTATTCCATGAGGAGATGTCTTTAATTTTTCGAATCAGTTGGTTGAAGATATAATAGTAAATCAATATGGACATTTGGTGGAAAGTTATAATAGTAAATCAATATGGATCATTTCGTTTAAAGTTTTAATAGTAAATCAAGATGAACCGTTGCTTTAAGTTTTAATAGTAAACCAATATGGACCGTCCGTTTAAAAGTAAATCAATCTGGATCGTTCATGAATTAGTTACTATTCAGTCCATTCTTGTATAAATAGAAGCTCATTCCTTCATTATTTCTTACGAATTCACTGAAACTCTAGAGAGAGAAACTATAGAGAGAAAGAAAAAAAGTATTCTGCTACTTCACTACTCCAATATCTAGTTTCTTCTAAGGTAAGGGATATTATTTGTTGTACCCGTAAGGGGTATTATACTTTCGTATTCATGAAGAGAGCTTCTGTTATTCCATTCTTTATTATTATGTTGGAATAACCTGTTTATGCGAAATACCGCATACGTGGTGAAATTCTTCTGTTATTCCATTCTTTATTATTCTATTGGAATAACTCCATGCGTGTGTTCTATCGCATACGGTGAATTTCATTTAGAATTCTACTACCAAGGATATTCTTTAGTATCACGACCATAATTATTCATGCACTACGGGCCAAGAATATTTGTGTATTCATTAATGGTCATGATCATGCCAACAATCGTCCATCAATGCACTACAGGGCCATCGAGGATTTTTACCACATCATTTATAACATTACGGCCATGATTACACCGAATAGTCTCTCGGTCATAATCATACCAAGTCCATCTATGCACCATGTGCCACGAGATGGCTTTCAACATAATATAAACATGAGGATGATGACAATGATATAAGAATTCAATAAAACAAGTTCAAGAATTAATTTATCTAGGAACCAATAACATCCAAACTGTCAACATGATACTGCTTTGTAGAGTAAAATTCAAGAATATTGAGAAGAATATTTCCATGAAAGGATACTGGATGAAGCGCAAATATCAAGGATATTCCACTAATTTCATGGAGTATAGAAGTCAAAGTTTTAACTAACTGGGTATAATAAAGAATGGAATAACAAAAGAAATCACCATGCATGCGATAGACCGCACAGGCAGGTTATTCCAACAGAATAATAAATAACGGAACCAGGTCCGGTGTAAAACGCACAGATAGGATATTCCAACAGAATAATAAAGAATGGAACCGGTCGGCGTAAAAAACGCATGCATGTGATACTCCAATGTAATAATAATAAAGAGCGGAACCAGTCGGTGTAAAACACATGCATGAGGATGTTCCCATAGAATAATAATAAAGAGCGGACCGAATTGTGTCCTGTGTAAAACACATGCATGGATGTTCCAATAGATTAATAATAAAAAGCGGAACCAGTCGGTGTAAAACACACGTATGACGAGGATGTTCCAATGTAATAATAGAAGAATGTCACCAAGTATAGGGTAAACCACATATCAAAGTTATTCCAATGTAATAATAAGCAATGGAATAACAAATTCTCTTCATGAATAAGAAAGAATAAAACCCCTTACTTTTGGTAGGAGATTGAATCTTTGCGAAGAGTGTAGTAACAAAATACTCTTCTTCTTTCTCTTATTCTCTCTATACTTTCTCTCTCTATAGCTTGAATGAATTCGTGAAAATAATGAAGCACTAGGCCTCTATTTATAGAAGATTTTAGCTTAAGACCCGCCATGTGAAAAGGCAAGTGGCTTCGACGATTTGGTGATGTGAAAAGAAAAGTGGTTTGGCGCTTTGTAATGTGAAACGACAAGTGGTTCGGATCTTTGTAATGTGAAACGACAAGTGGTTCGATGCCTGTAATATGAAACGGTAAGTGGTTTGACGTCGGTAAAGGTAATTACTATCGACGAAGGTAATTACTATTCACAAAGGTAATTACTATTGGACGAAGGTAATTACTATTGACGGAGAGACTCTTAGATGATGACATATGGGCCCCAGTAAAATAATCAAACTTACCACAAACGCCTCATAATGCAGACTCTTTATATACATCAAGGATTGAATAAATATTACCACAAATCATTTTATTTTTAATCAACACATATTTAATCTTTCAACAATTATTAATCATTTATAACTTGTCGTCTCAATTATTGATTTAATACTATAACATATTATACTGAGATGATCTTTGTGACAATAATTGAATCAATAATATAAGAGATATGATGCAAAGAATTATCGTAGCAATAATTGAGCATAGGTGAGTGACTTCTCACGTAAGCATCAATAATCAATATCGTGCTACTACGCAACTACGCGTATTCATGTACTTTTTTTACTAGGGTAGTTCAACAGTTTTAATGGTAACACCTCCGCCGTTATTTTTATAGAAAGATAATTTTTGTTTTTCTAACTACGATAATACTTCCGCCATGGGGTCCACTAATGATTGAGTCGTCAAATTTAATATTCCCCGACAAAAAGAATATTCCCCACCAAACGAATATTTTATAACAACTTGCTTACTTTGCAAAATTTATAAATATTACCCACAACTATAACATTATATCAAATTTATTCCATAATATTCAAAAATAATATTTATAGAAAATTCATCTTTATTTATAAAAGTTGGGGTCTTACAACCTCCCTTCTTATGAAATTTCACCCTCGAAATTAGGGTACGATACTCGGTATGTCGAAGAGGTAAGGATACCTTGATTTCATTTCAGATTCTAACTCCCAAGTCATTTCCTCAACATCATGGTTCCTCCACAAAACTTTGACTTGAGGTATAACCTTGGAGCGTAGAATATGTTCCTTCTTATCCAAGATTTGAAAAACTCAATAATGTGGTTCGGGTCTTTCACATATTTACGTAACATGGATATGTGAAAAACGTTATGAACACGAGACATACTTCAAGCGGTAATTTAGTCTATAGCCACGGTTCCTACTCGATCGAGGATTAAAATGGACCAATGAATCGAGGATTGAGTTTTCCTCTCTTTCCAAATCTTATAACTCCTTTCCATGGAGCAACTCTTAACAACACATGATCTCCTATATCGAATTCCACGTCCTTTCGATGAAGATCAGCATAACTCTTTTGTCGATTTTGTGAGGTTTTTATACGTTGTCGGATCGTTTGAATCTTTTTCCGTAGTCATACGTACCAACTCCGGTCCCAACAACGTTGCTTCACCCACCTCATCCCAGCATACTGGAGAACGACACTTTCTTCCATACAACGCTTCGAATGGAGCCATGCCAATACTTGCTTGATAACTGTTGTTGTAGGAAAACTCCACCAATGGTAAGAACTTGTCCCAACTTCCCTTGAAATCAAGGACACGAGTCTTAATAGATCTTCAAGAGTTTGAATAGTCCTCTCCGATCGTCCATTCGTCCGAGAATGATATGCCGAAAGCTAAATCGTGAAGTCCTGTGCCCATAGCTTTTGCAAACTATCCCAAAATCGTGAAGTGAATCTTGGGTCTCGATCAAAAACTATGGATACTGCAGCATACCATGCGATCTTACAATCTCGTTTATGTACATACTGAGCAAGACATTCAAGTGTATAAGTTTCTCGTGATCGGTAAGAAAAGAAATGAGCAGACTTGGTCAATCTATCAACAATGACCCAAATCACATTTATGCCTTGAGAAACCTTAGGAAGACCGGTAACGAAATCCATGGTAATATGGTCCCACTTCCATTCTGGAATTTCAAGTGGTTGCAATGGACCTTTTGGTACTTGATGCTCCGCTTTAACTCGTTGACAAGTTAGACACCTTGAGATAAACAGAGCTATCTCTCTCTTCATATTGCTCCACCAAAATGTATGACGAATATCATGATACATTTTGGTACTCCCAAGATGGATTGCAAATGGTGTGTTGTGCATCTCCATCATGATATTATACTTTAAATCAGGGTCGTTAGGAACACAAAGTCTGGAATTAACTCGAAGTATTCCTTCTTCATCGATTCTTGCTTCCGGCATAGCACCTTCTTGCATTTTTTCTCATCACGCATCGCCTCCAGTCAGTAGCTTGAGCAACTTTAACTTTATCGATTAAAGTTGGTTCTACTCAGATACCGCTATCATCACACGCGTCCTCGAGTCTTTAACTCTATCTCCATCCTTTGCAAGTCACACAAAATGGGCCTTTGCGTTGACAATATCGCACTCGTACTTGCATATGATCTTTTACTCAATGCGTCAGCTACCACGCTCGCTTTTCCAGGATGGTATTGGATGGTATGATCATAATCTTTCAACAGTTCAAGCCAACGTCGTTGTCGCATGTTGAGTTCCTTTTGAGTGAAGAAATATTTGAGGCTTTTATGATCCGTAAAGATCTCCACTTTCTCCCCATACAAGTAATGCCTCCAAATTTTAAGTGCAAGAAGATAACAATTTACCGCCAACTCTAGATCATGAGTAGGATAATTCCTCTCATATTCTTTGAGTTGTCTCGAGGCATAGGCTATAACTTTTCCATGTTGCATGAGAACACATCCCAACCCTTTGCTCAAGCATCATCAGATGACAAATCCCTCCGAGCTAGATGGTATTGTCGAGCAGGTCTTTGAAATAAGTCTCCTCTTGAGTTCTTGAAAACTCTTCTCACATTCTTCGCTCCAATGAACTTTGTATCTTCCGAAGTCAATTTGAGTCGATGGAGTAGCGATTCGAGAAAATCCTTCCACGAATCTCCGATAATAACCAACTAAACCGAGAAAGCTACGACTTCTATCACTAATTTAGGTTGTTCCCGACTTTGAATAGCTTCAATCTTTCTTTGGGTCAATAGATATTCCATGACTTGATACCACGTGCCCAAGGAATGCTACTTCTTCAAGCCGTAACTCGCATTTCTTCAACTTGGCATAAAGCTTATATTCACGAAGCTTTTGGAGTGTCAACCTCAAGTGTTGCTTTCATGATCTTCATGGCTTTTGGAATAAATAAGGATGTCATCAATAAAGGCGACCACAAAGTGATCCAAATATTCCTTGAATACTCGGTTCATCATATCCATAAAGGCGTGAGGAGCATTAGTCAATCCAAAGGACATGACTAGGAATTCATAATGCCCGTCTCTAGGGAGTTTAAAGCCGTCTTTGGAATATCGGTGGTTCTAATCTTCAATTGGTGATATCGGAACGTAAGATCAATCTTTGAAAAGAATTTGGCTCCTTGCTGTTGGTCAAACAGGTCATCAATACGTGGTAATGGATACCTATTTTTGATGGTGACATGATTCAACTCCCGATAATCAATACAAAGTCGCATACTCCCATCTTTCTTCTTCATGAATAGAACAGAGCAACCCAAGGAGAAGTACTAGGACGAATAAAGCCGATGTCTAACAATTCCTGCGAGTTGGGTCTTTAACTCCACGAAGTTCATATAGAGCCATTCGATATGGGGCTTTAGAAATAGGTTTGTGTACCAGGGTTCAAGGTCGATACAAAATTCAATTTCACGCCTCGGGGTAGGCGGGGAAGTTCTTCGGGAATACGTCAGAAATTTATTAACAATAGAAATATCGTTCAAAACCGGCGTATTTTTTGTTTAAATCGTGACATGAGCTAAGAAAGCTTGACATCCGTTTTTCAATAAACGAATAGCTTTATGGCTTGAGATGACCGTGATTGATTTTAATGGTTTGGTCGCTTGAATCGTGATAATAGGTTGGTTAGGAATATGAAAGCTAACAACCTTACGAAAACAATCAATTTTTGCATGATAAGTAGTTAACCAATCAATCCCTAGAATCACGTCAAATGCAAGTATTTTTAATGAAATAAGATCGACGGGTAATGTGAGGGTACCAATTTGAACCAAACAAGACTTATAAGCGATTGGATGTAATGAAGGTTTCTCCCATCGGAGTTTCCACAGATAAGTCAAAGTCTAATTTCTTCTTGAGTCAAATTTAATCGATGAGCGCAAGTAGGAGAAATAAAAGAATGGGTAGAACCCCGGTATCAAATAAAGTATAGACTTAATTAGAGTTTATGATAAGCTTACCGTGATGACCTCATTCGGGTTCCTTGCTCTCTATGAGGTCACAACAAACGCCTCCCTTGCACTTCTAGGTTTTGACTTTTCCGGGACTACCTTTGGTGCCTCCATCCTATTTGAATTTGTCTTGATGAAATGACAAAATCGAGCTAAGTGACCTCTCTTCCATAATTATAACATGCTTTTGATGGCATGGCGCATTTGGACCGATGTGTCCCTCTCCTCGCATTTGAAACATATTATAGGTGGTCTTTCTCCTTCCTTAACAACGGGTGTTGGGCCGACGTCTTTCCACCATTGTTGAATCTCCTTTTCTTGAAATGTCCATTCTTATTGTTTTGGCCTCGATTACCACCCCAAGTGGTTACCATATCCGCCCTGCATTGATTCCTCCACGCTTGTTGTCACCACTCGATGACTACTCTCGCTTGTATTATAATTTTGTTTACCGCTCTCTTTTAGTTGCGTTGACTCGTTATCGCGCTCCACTAACTAAGCCCTATTTACAACATCGAATACAAACACGGTTTATGAGAAATAAGATGTTGACGATATCCCGCTTCAAACCTCTTAAAACATTCGGCGCCATCTCTCTTCATTATCCACCAAGTGGGACGAAACCGTGATAACTCCGCAAATTTTGCCTCGTATTGCGACACGGTCATATTGTTTTGTTCCAACTTGATAAACTCCACCTCCTTCATGTGGCGAATACTTTCGGGAAAGTATTTGTTGTTGAACGACTCTGGAACTTCTCCCAAGATATCTTGAAGACAATGAAGTTTAGTACATTTTCTGGATTCCCACCCGAATCGCCTCAAACAAGCAACATAAAAGGCGTGAAAGGGAACCTTTTGCTCCTCGGAGCATCCCAAGACATCAAATATCTTGGTAATCTGCTTTATCCATGCTTCCGCTTGAAGTGGTTTTGGCTCTCCCTTAAACTCCGGTGGTCCGGCTCCTTGAACTATTTAGCGGTGACCGCCGAGAGTTTTCCGTGTTTCCACCTACGTTTTTGGACGAGAGTCGCTCTTTTTCTTTGTTGCATGAATTGCATAAAGCCTCTCGAACATTTGATCATTCATCATTTGGTCGGTGTTATTGTTTGTATGAGGATTATCGCCTTCGATGCACATTATCTCGATTATTAATATGTGGTGAATCAACGATGCTTTGTGCTCCATTTCTATTCTCAACATTCTCGGATGTCATTTTGAGATCACGCCACAAAACAAAAGGTTAATTGACATGTAACATATTATCCCTATATTCTGACCGACCAATAAAATAGCACATAAACTTAGGTAGGTCATACTAGCGAAGGTATTCCCCGTCTCTCCCCTCCTAGTACTATTCTCACATCTTAGCTAGGGATCATATCCCTAAGCTTTGATACCAACTGTGACGCCCCCAAAATTAGGTATACATCACCCATCTTGGGTAGTCAGATACATGGTACAGAATTTAAATACAACTTACTAATATAATTGTAGGTACAACAATCGACATAAAGCGGGAGTTTGAATACAAATATTGTCTACTAGATATTATACAAACTCAAAAGGAGTCCTCATTACAATTATTATCACACTATTTCACATAATAGTGAGGACTACTAATGCTATCCTCTGAACCATTACTCCATTCCCCGACTCGTCCCAAATATATTCTCATTTCAAGAGAAGAGCAAGGTGAAAGAAAGGGTGAGCTCAACTAGTTCAAGAAGAAATATTATGACTAAGATAATGCGAGAATAAATTATCATTAGCCTACACAAAGTGTTAAAGCGATAAATATAATGAACATCAAGTTTAACTACGGTAGAAACCAAAGAATCCATTAAAAGAGTCAAGTAGAAAATAAAATCTACTATCTTTTATGATTTAAAAGGTTTTTCATCATTGTTATAAATTTGAGACTCAACTTTAATAAATATTCCACATCATCGAATCACTTACACATTTACTGACGAGGATATTCTTTAGTATCACGACCACAATTATTCATGCACTACGGGCCAAGAATATTTGTGTATTCATTAATGGTCATGATCATGCCAACAATCTGTCCATCAATGCACTACGCAGCCACCGAGGATTTTTACCACATCATTTGTAACATTACGGTCCATGATTACAATCGAATAGTCTCTCGGTCATAATCATACCAAGTCCATCTATGCACTACATGTGCCACGTAGATGACTTTCAACATAATATAAACATGAGGATGATGACAATGATATAAGAATTCAATAAAACAAGTTCAAGAATTATTTTATCCAGGAATTATTAACGCCCAAATTATCAACATGATAATTGTTTTGCGAGTAAAATTCAAGAATCGAGAAGAATATTTCCATGAAAGGATTTGGATGAAGCGCAAATATCAAGGATATTCCACTAATTTCATGGAGTATAGAAGTCAAAGTTTTAACCAATTTGGGTATAATAAAGAATGGAATAACAAAGAAATCACCATGCATGCGATAGATCAGACAGGCGAGTTATTCAAATGAATAATAAATAACGGAACGAAGTCCGCCAAAAACGCATGCATGCAGGATGTTCCAAAGAATAATAATAAAGAGCAGAACCCGGTCCGGCGTAAACGCGCATGAGCGAGGATGTTCCAATGAATAATAATAAAGGCGGAACCGGTCCCGGTGTAAAACACATGCATGTGATGTTCCAAAGAATAATAATAAAAAAGGCGGAACCAGTCAGGTGTAAAACACATGCATGGATATTCCAACAGAATATAAAATAAAGAGCGGAACCCGGTCCGGTGTAAAACACATGCATGACAGGATGTTCCAACAGAATAATAGAAGAATATCACCAAGTATAGGGTAAAGCAGATATACTGAGTTATTCCAATGAGAATAATAAGCAATGGAATAACAACAGTTCTCTTCATGAATAAGAAAGAATAACACCCTTACATTTGGTAGGAGATTGAATATCGCAGTTAGCAGTGTAGTAATAAAATACTCTTCTTCTTCTCTCTTATTCTCTATACTTTCTCTCTATAGCTTGAATGAATTAAGTGAAAAATAATGAAGCCCTCAGCCTCTATTTATAGAAGATTTCTAGCTTAGCAGACCGCCGTGTGAAAAGGCAAGTGGCTCGACGACTAATGATGTGAAAAGAAAAGTGGTTTGGCCTTTTGTAATGTGAAACGACAAGTGGTTCGACGTCACGTAATGTGAAACGACAAGTGGTTCGATGTCCGTAAAGGTAATTACTATTAACGAAGGTAAATACTATCGATTGAAGGTAAATACTATTCACAAGGGTAATTACTATCGATTTGAAGGTAATTATTATCGACGAAGGTAAATACTATTCACAAGGGTAATTACTATCGACGAAGGTAATTACTATTGATTTAAGGTAAATACTATTGATTGAAGAGACTCTTAGATGATGACATATGAGCCCCCATAAAATAATCAAACTTACCACAAATCATTTTTTTTTTAATCAACACATATTTAATCTTTCAACAATTATTAATCATTTATAACTTATCGTCTCAATTATTGATTTAATACTATAACATATTATATGATGATAATCTTGTGACAATAATTTAATCAATAATATAAGAGATATGATGCAAAAGAATTATCATGTAGTAATAATTGAGCATACCGAAAGTGACTTCTCACGTAAGCATCAATAATCAATCACTGAGTGTGCTACTATGCAACCACGCCAGTATTCTTGTATTTTTACCACCGAGTAGTTCAACAGGTTTTAACAGTAACACCTCCGCCATTATTTTTATAAAATATTTTGTCATTTTCTCAATCCGACAATAATTACATTTGTGGGGTCCACCAATGATTGAGTTGTTGTCATTTAATATTCCTAACAAAAAGAATATTCCCGACCAAACGAATATTTTATAACAACTTGCATACTTTGCAAAATTTATAAATATTACCCACAACTATAACATTATATCAAATTTATTCCATAATATTCAAAATAATATTTATAGAAAAATTCATCTTTATTTATAAAAGTGAGGGTCTTACAACCTCCCTTCTTATGAAATTTCGCCCTCGAAATTAGAGTGCGATACTGGTATGTCGAAGAGGTAAGGATACCTTGATTTCATTTTGATTCTAACTCCCAAGTCACTTCCTCAACATCGTGGTTCCTCCACAAAACATTGACTTGAGGTATAACCTGGAGCGTAGAATATGTTCCTTCTTATCCAAAATTTGAACAGAACCTCTTCATACGCCAAATCTTCCGCTATTTAAATCCGGTTCTAACTCAATAATGTGGTTCGGGTCTTTCACATATTTACGTAACATGGATATGTGAAAAACGTTATGAACACGAGACATATTTAGCAGTAAAAGTTTAGTCTATAGGCCATAGTTCCTACTCGATCGAGGATTAAAATGGACCGATGAATCGAGGATTAAGTTTTCCTCTCTTTCCAAATCTTGTAAATCCTTTCCATGGAGCGACTTTTAACAACACATGATCTCCTATATCGAATTCCACGTCCTTTCGATGAAGATCAAGATAACTCTTTTGTCGATTTTGTGAGGTTTTTATACGTTGTCGGATCGTTTGAATCTTTTCCGTAGTCATACGTATCAACTCCGGTCCCAACAACGTTGCTTCACCCGCCTTTCATCCCAAAGATCCCGGAGAACGACACTTTTTTCCATACAACGCTCGAATGGAGCCATGCCAATACTTGCTTGATAAGCTGTTGTTGTAGGAAAACTCCACCAATGGTAAGAACTTGTCCCAACTCCCTTGAAATCAAGGACACGAGTCTTAATAGATCTTCAAGAGTTTGAATAGTCCTCTCCATCGTCCGTCCGTCTCGAGGATGATATGTCGAGCTAAATCGTAAGTCTGTGCCCATAGCTTTTGCAAACTAACCCAAAATCGTGAAGTGAATCTTGGGTCTCGATTAGAAACTATGGATACCGGCATACCATGCAGTCTTACAAGTTCAAGAATTATTTTATCCAGGAATTATTAACGTCCAAATTATCAACATGATACTGTTTTGTAGAGTAAAATTCAAGAATGATCGGAAGAATATTTCCATGAAAGATCTTTGGATGAAACGCAAATATCAAGGATATTCCACTAATTTCATGGAGTATAAAAGTTTAAGTTTTAACCAATTGGGTATAATAAAGAATAGAATAACAAAAGAAATCACCATGCATGCGATAGAAGCACTTGCAGCGAGTTATTCAACAGAATAATAAATAACGGAACTGGTCCGGCCAGAAACGCACTGAGATAGGATATTCCAATGTAATAATAAAGAATGGAACCGGTCCCACAGAAACGCATGGCATGTGATACTCCAACGAATAATAATAATAAAGACGGAACCGGTCCAGGTGTAAAACACATGCATGAGGATGTTCCCATAGAATAATAATAAAAGGCGGAACCGGATCCGAATTGTAAAACACACGCACAGGATGTTCCAACAGTAATAATAATAAAGCGCGGAACCAGTCGGGTGTAAAACACATGCATGGGATGTTCCAAAGAATAATAGAAGAATGTCACCAAGTATAGGGTAAACCACGTATACAAAAGTTATTCCAATGTAATAATAAGCAATGGAATAACAATGATTTTCTTCATGAATAAGAAAGAATAACACCCCTTACTTTTGGTAGGAGATTGAATCTGCAGTAATGTAGTAACAAAATACTCTTCTTCTTCTCTCTTATTCTCTCTATACTTTCTCTCTCTATAGCTTGAATGAATTCGTGAAAAATAATGAAGCACTAGGCCTCTATTTATAGAAGATTTTTAGCTTAGCACCTGCCATGTGAAAAGGCAAGTGGCTTGACGACTGGTGATGTGAAAAGAAAAGTGGTTTGACGCCTGTAATGTGAAACGACAAGTGGTTCGATGCCTGTAATGTGAAATGACAAGTGGTTCAACGCCTGTAATATGAAACGGCAAGTGGTTTGACGTCTGGTAAAGGTAATTACTATTGACAAAGGTAATTACTATTCACAAAGGTAATTACTATTGACAAAGGTAATTACTATTGACGAAGAGACTCTTAGATGATGACATATGGGACCCCTATAAAATAATCAAACTTACCACAAACGTCTCATAACAGACTCTTTATATACATCAAGGATTGAATAAATATTACCACAAATCATTTTATTTTTAATCAACACATATTTAATCTTTCACCAATTATTAATCATTTATAACTTGTCGTCTCAATTATTGATTTAATACTATAACATATTATACAGATGATAATTGTGACAATAATTGAATCAATAATATAAGAGATATGATGCAAAGAATTATCGTAGTAATAATTGAGCATACCGTGAGTGACTTCTCACGTAAGCATCAATAATCAATATCATGTGCTACTTATGCAACCACGCCAGACATCGCATTTACTTTTACTAAAGGGTAGTTCAACAGCTTTTAACGGTAACACCTCTGCATTGTTATTTTTATAGAAATATAATTTTGTCGTTTTTTAACTACGACAATACTTTCGCCATGGGGTCCACCAATGATTGAGTAGTCATGACGAATATTTCCCGACAAAAAGAATATTCCCGACCAAACAATAATATTTTATAACAACTTGCTTACTTTGCAAAATTTATAAATATTACCCACAACTATAACATTATATCAAATTTATTCCATAATATTCAAAAATAATATTTATAGAAAATTCATCTTTATTTATAAAAGTTGGGGTCTTACATAGAATAACCTGTCTGTGCGGTCTATCGCATGTCTGGTGAATTCTGTTGTTATTCTATTCTTATTATTTTGTTGGAATAACCTGTTTATGCGAAGTACCGCATACATGGTGAAATTCTTATAATATTTTGTTCTTTATTATTCTGTCGGAGTATCATGTCTATGCGTTTACGCCGGACCTGGTTCCATTATTTATTATTATTTTGGAATATCCTGACTGTGCGTTTACGCCGGACCGGGTTCTATTATTTATTATTCTGTCGAAATATCATGTTTGTGCGTTTACGCCGGACCTGGTTCCATTATTTATTATTCTATTGGGAATAACTTTGACATATACAGATCTATCGCACGCATGGTGAATCCTTACGTTATTTCATTCTTTATTATTCATTGGAATAACTCGCTCTATCTGGATTACCACATGCATGGTGAATGATCCTTCATATTCATTCGTTATTAAATTGTGGAAATGATCTGTTTACGTGGATTACCGCATGGCGGGCGAAAATTCATTTGCAGTTTCATATATATTCTATTATACTCAGTTGGTTAAAGCTTTTACTTCTATATTCCATGAAATTAGTGGAATATCCTTGATATTTCCGCTTCATCCAATATCTTTTCATGGAAATATTCTTCTGAGTATTCTTGAATTTTAATCTACAAAGCAGTATCATGTTGACAATTTGGACGTTATTGGTTCCTGGATAAATTAATTTATAAATCTTTAAAATTTATTCTTGAACTTGTTTTATTGAATTATTATGTCATTGTCATCATCCTCATGTTTGTATTGTGATGAAAGTCATCTTTGGCTTACTTTCATAGATGGACTTGGTACGATTATGACCAGAGAATATTCGGTATAATCATGACCGTAATGTGATGAATGATGTGGTAAAAGTCCTCATTGGCCTGTAGTTCATTGGTGGACAGTTGTTGGTATGATTATGACCAGGGATTATTCGGTATAGTCGTGACCATTGATGATTACATGAATATCCTGGCCAGTAAAGCGTGGATGATTCGATTTTATTTATTGTCGAGTCTTAGCGATAAAGTTGATGAAAAACTTTTTAATGCATGAAGATAGTAGATTTTATACTTTACTTGACTCTTCTAATGGATTGATTGATCATTCATGATTAAACTTGTTGTCTATTTTATTCTATCGTTTAACATTGTTGAAGGCTAATGATAATTTATTACGCATTATCTTAGTCATAATATTTCTTCTTGGGCTAGTTGAGCTCACCCTTTATTTTTTATCGTCTCTTGTGAAATGAGAATGTAGTGGGACTAGTTGGGGAATGTGAGTGATGGTCCTAGATGGTGCATTAGTAGTCCTCACAATTACGTGAAATAGTGTGATAATAAATGTAATGAGAACTCCATTGAGTGTGGATATTGTCTAGATGACAATATTTATATTAAAACTCATGACTATGTTTTGTCGTATTTTACATTGTTGTATAATTAAGTTTTATTTGTATTGATTACCTTGTATCTGGCACCCAAGATGGGTGATGTATACCATTTTGGGGCGTCACGGTTGGTATCAAAGCTTAGGGATATGATCTATGGGTCGAGATGTGAGACAAGAACTAGGAGGGAGAGGCGGGAATTCCTTCGCTAGTATGACCTACCTAAGTTTATTTGGTATTTAATTGGTCGGTCAGAGTATAGGGATAATATGTGATATGATAATTAACCCTTGTTTTGTGACAGTGTTTACGAATGACATCTGAAAATATTGAGATAAGTAATGAAGCACATGAGACCGTTGAGTCAGCTCAACCAAAAGGTAACGACCAACAACACGATAATAATCATACCGGTGGCAACGACCATCGGAACAATGATAACCATCGTGGGGGAAATTATCACGCTAAGAATGGTAACCACTTCGGTGGTAATCATGACCAAGATAATAGAAGTGGAAATTTCAAGAAGAGAATGTCATTTAGCTCGATTTTGTCGTGCACCAAAGTCAAGTCCAATTTGGGGACAATTGGTACCAAAGCGGATACTGGACAAAACAAAGTCGGTGGTTTTAGGAAGAGCGTTTTCGTGACTTCTCAAAGCAAGTAACCCGAACGGTTAGTACGGGTTAGTTAATTATAAATTCTTTTGAAGTCTATACCTTATTAGAATCTGGGTTCTACCCATTTTTTTATCTATCTTGCTTGCGCTCAATGTTTAAATTTGACTCTAGAGAAATTAGACTTTGACTTATCGGTTGAAACTTCGTTATGAGAAACCTTCGTTACACCCACTGTTTATAAATCTTGTTTGATTCAAATCAACACTTTCACGTTATCTATCGATCGTATCTCTTTAAAAATACTTGCCTTTGATGTGAATTTAGGAATCGATTGGTTAACTACTCATCATGCTTTTTGTAAGGTTGTTAGCTTTCATACTCCTAACCAACCTGTTATGTGAATTCAAAGTAACCAAACCACTAAAGTCAATCATTGTCATATCAAGCCATAAGTAAAGAGCCCCGGTCCTTTCGTTGTTGACTTCTTGTGTGGAATGCTGCAAAGCCGCAGACTTTTCGTAGGCGCTGACGTTGTGAATGACGCGATGACAAGTTGATAGGTATCAATGTGACATACTATCCAAGTCTTGGAAGAGGGTCATAGTTTTGAATGATATTTCTATTGTTAATAAATTTCCTGACGTATTCTTGAAGACTTCTTATGTGACACCCCCAAATCCTGGTACTTCATTTCCTCAAGATTTGGTGTTCACTTAATCAAAACATTCATTTCTAACTACCCAATCATAATAAAATTGAATAATGAAAACCTGCCCATACAGGATTACACTTAAATACAAAAAGATCTCCTAGGTTATCTAACCTTTAGTTACAAACATTCAAATACGGAAATTAAATAAACTTCATTACAATCTTTAAACCAAAGTCTGAAAATAAAGCTATCAAAACTATTACAAGTCTTCAGTATTTGGTCATCTTTCCTTTTCCCTTACTGGTGCTAGGTACGTCACCCTTTTCAGCTTTAGCTGTAAGAAATTTTACAGGCAAGAGTGAGAAAACAAGGCTCACTTAGAATAACAACAAGTAATTCTTTAAACTTTTACATCAATTGCCAATACTAGGCTCAATAGAACTCGAACAATGTGTTCTCTTAACTTTTCGAAAATTATAACATTCTTTGAGGGTCTAATGACCATGAATCATGTCCACATTTATAAGTAATCTTTCAACTTTAACTTTAACAAATATAAGACTATAAGGACTCCACGCACTTAAGGGGATCAACCCTTTGTACAATGTATTGTGCACAACCATTTTAACGCTAAACGTAAACCTCTAATAAAAAAGAGTTCATCTCAAAGATTTAGAATACAAGTCCGCACTCAAAGTAAGTTTGGTTTGGATACATTATGAGGTAATTTAGAATTCAACTGGCCATCAACTAAGGATTAGTTGAATACAAAAGAAATAATCGTATGCTATGGAATAATCATAATCGAATCGATATTTGTAAATTAATATCATGCTTTAGGAATAATCTAATAGCATAAACATTGAATAATCATAACATAATTTGCTTTGAACAATATTAAGTCAAAGTTATTGATAATTAGATACCAAGCATGCATAATGAATAGTAATTTGAACGATAAAGTTGTTCAACACTAGAATATTAAAATATAGCGATTTGCATGCTAAATAACAAGTTACATTTAAAAGAAACTTGTTCAATAATAAATATACGATTTAGAATACTTGCATCCCTATGAACAATTAGATACTGGGAGTTTTCTCAATAATAAACCATCTAGCTCTCTAAAGTGTAGAGTTAGCCACTTGTATTATTGAATTTGAATTAAAACAATAATGTACTCAATGAAATTGAACTTGCATAATGAAGTTTTAGAGTTAGAAAACTTGCTCAAAAGAGTTTAAATATTCGATAATTATAAAAGTAAAGTTAGAGAACTTACATTTAGCACAAGCTAACCCTTACCACTTGAATCTCAATACCCTATATATATGTCATCATGACATAATTAGTCATTACCAATCCTTTTATATCTATATAAACAAATATATACATCATGTAGGTTAAATTACCAATTCACATAATCAAACTATGTTAATACTAGTTAACCCTTGATAACATGCTCATTCATAGTTTAATACTACTCAAATCATCATTTAACATTCCTATTATTAACACATAACATTTATTTTCAAACTTTGTGTAATAAACTAAAACCGCTTCAGAACATTCTCGCTTAACTTCATGTTGGCTTATTTCCACATTTACATCGTGGTTGGGCCACAAGATCATAATGGCATGGGCCACATGAAGTCACAAAGCCAACGATCAAGCGCTACTGAGATGGCGTCGTTGCGACACAAAACTTATCTATCTTTGGTCATATTGCTACAACGCCTTAAAGTCCAACTCGATGACCAAGTTTCAATAATAAAGATGAACAAAAAGCCAAATTGGCCTACAAGTTCTAATCTAACAAACTCACTACATGTAATATATACAAAGACTTTCTGTAAACATATTTTAAAGACTCTAGCATGATTATACACATATAACAACACAATTATCAACTTTACAACACTCTATTTCACTACTTTTGGCAAAAACTCCATTTTTGACATTTTTAATGAAAATCAACACTGTGATTTTCTTTTTCAACCAAAACAGTAAATTTAAAATATCATGGTTATGTTTATACATACTTTATCAAACTCAATAGTCAATTTATATATATTAACAATTAATCAAACCTTAATTTCATTTTAAACTAAGCCATACTCATATATTTTCATATAAACACAGTAATATGGTTTTCTTCACAAATTGCATACATAATGACTTAATTTCTCTATAATCACATATAAACTCATGAAACAACCTTTACAAAAACAATTATCATACTAAACTATATACATATCAACAATTCATCTTTTACAATTATTTTACTGAGAGACTTTTGGGAAGAGGAAAACTAAACTTTTAAAGAAAAAGATTGAGCTCCTACCTTTGATTAAGAAGATGATATCCTAGAGTTAGAAGAAGATGGTTATCCTTTTGATTATCAAGCTTCTTTTTCCCAAAATTCCTTTCTCAATTTTCTAGCCTTCCTTCCTCTCTTCTTTTCTCTCTGTAAACTCTTCAACCGAAGTCTTCTTCTCTTCTAACATACAACATTCTTAACAATATAACGTATATAGTAATAATATATATTAATGATATAATATAAATATAGATATAACTTATATCAGTTATGTTTTATTTGAAAATCAAAAGCCATAAGGCTTGTTTGGCTAACCACTAAAATATAATCAATTAATCCTTATGCCTTGTTTGGAAAAACACAATTAGAATAAAGATTTAATAGGCTTTGTTTGGCAAAACTGAATTAACTCCTTTAATTTATTTTAATAACTCATTTATAACATGGTTATTCATCACACTTCTAATAATTTAAATAATCAATCAATTCAAATATTAATCTATTAAATTACTTTAACACATAAATCATTATCACATAATTATAATTTCCTTTATAATTATAATTTTATTCAACCAACTAACACTTTATTTTAATCACAAATTCCAATTAAAATATTATTATTCATTTAATCATTATTAGCTCTCTAACTTAATTATTAAATTAAATTGGTATATAATCTCATAACAATTAATTTTCTTAACTCCTTAATTATTTATACAACAAATAATTAACTAAACCACATCAACTCAAATTGAACAATTATTTATTTAACAATAAACATATCCATTAAATATTTATATAAATCAATAAATATTTAATATTATAATTTAAAATTTCGAATGTTACATCATTCCTCCTTACAAGGATTCTCGTCCTCTAATCACAACTCAAACAAATCATTCGTTACATTCTTCCCTACTTACAAAGATTTAGTCCCCGTAATCAAGACACGATTAAACAAATAACTGTGGTACTTTCTTTCAACATTTTCTTCGAGATCCCACGTAGCTTCTTCAACGTTGTGGTTCCTCCATATCACCTTCACGTAAGGTATAACCTAATTCCCGAGCACTTCTATTCTTTTCTCATCAACTATCTCGAATAAGAATCTCTTCATAAGACAAATCTTTCTCGAATCGCAACGGTTCGTACTCGATCACGTGTTTATAGTCGGGTTTATATGGTCGTAACATCAAATGTGAAAAACATTGTGAATGTTTTCCAACTCGGAGGTAGAGCTACCCTCATAAGCCACTTCTCCCACTCTTCGCAAAGACTTCAAAGGGTCCAATAAATCTCAAGGCTTAGCTTTCCCTTTTATCGAAATGAATTTTCCCTTCCAAGGAAAAACTATTAGGAATACATAACTTCCTACGTCAAATGCACGATTTTGCTGTGTTGATCAAAGATACATCTTCGGTTTCGGTCTTGAGTCGCTACCAATCTTGTCTCGATGAGTTTGACAACGTCGACAGGTTTGTTGCACTAGTTTAGGTCCTAGCAATTGACGCTCACCGACTTCATCCCAAAGACAAGTGGAGTTCTATACTTTCTCGTCATAATGCCTTGTAAGGTGGCATGCCGATGCTCGCGTGGAAACTGTTGTTGTAAGCAAATTCCACCAACGGTAAATGTTCTTCCCAGCTTCCTTTAAAGTCCATGATGCATGTTCTCAACATATCTTCCAATGTCTGGATTGTTCGTTCGCTTTGGCCATCTGTTTATGGATGATAAGCCGTACTCATTCGCAACTGTGTCCACATACATTCTTGTAGTCTCTTCCAGAAGTTTGACGTAAATCGCGGATCTCTATTGGACACAATTGACACCGGCACTCCATGCCGAAAAATCTCTTTAACGTATAATCTTGCCAACCGATCAAGATTGAATCTAATCTTTATTGGTAAAAGTGCTACCGATTTAAATCGGGATCATCCACTATCACCCAAATCGCATCACATCCTCTCTCGAGTAGTTGGAAGACCCACCACAAAATCCTTTATGATGTGTTCCCACTTCCATTCCGTATTTCCAACGGTTGAAGTAATCCATTTGGGTCTTTGATGTTCGGCTTTTACTCTTTGACATGTCAAGCATTTCGCTACACGATTTCGCAACGTCCCTTTCATAGTCGCCACCAAAAAATGTCGACGCAAATCTTGATACATTTTCGTGCTTCTGGATGAATTGAATATCTTGAAAGCTATGAGCTTGATCAAAATTTCTTCTTTTCACCTCTGGTGTTGCTAGAACCCAGATTCTTCCCTCAAACCGTAGTAGTAGTCCTTGAAGATCGATCTTGTATTTTACATCACTACCCTCAATCGATTCTCTTTGATTTTTCCACACTCTTCATCTTGTAGTTGAGCATCCTTCACTTTGTCCACTAAAGTTGGACCAAACTTCTATCTGGAATAGATGTTCGTCGATTCTTTTAGAAATTTGATTTCCAACTCCAGCTTTGTCATTGTTGAAATGAGCTCCTCCTGAGTTGTTATCAACATCAACTTTTCCCGACCTTTCCTGCTTAAAGCATCTGCAACCACATTCGCTTTGCTCGGATGATAAAAGATCTCACAATCGTAATATTTTATCAATTCCATCCACTTTCTTTCGACGATGTTCAAATCCTTACGAGTGAAAATATTCTTCAAACTTTTGTGGTCCTGTGTAGATCTCACATTTCTCTCCATAAAGATAGTGTCTCCATATCTTCGAGCAAATAACTCAAGCAATTAATTCCAAATCATGAGTCGGATACCCTTTCTCATAATCCTTCAGTTGTCTTGATGCATACGCAATAACTTTGCCTTTCTGCATAAGAACACAACCCAACCCTTTGTGTGAGGCATCACTATACACCACAAAATTTTTCAGATTATCCGGTAATGTCAACACAAAAAGCTACACTTAGCTTCTTTTTCAAATCTTGAAACTCTTTTCACATTTCTCGCCCAAACGAATTTTACAAATTTTCCTTGTTAAATTTGTTAGCGTGAGTGGCTATCTTAGAAAAATCTTGAATAAATCTTCTATAATAACCTGGCCACCCCAAGAAACTCCTCACTTCGATGGTGTTCTTGGTTGTTACCAATTGATCACAAGCTTCCACTTTTGATGGATCCATGAAATCCCATCTTTGTCAATCACATGACCCAAAAATTGTACACACATTCGAGCCAAAATTTCAGACAAGAGAATTTTGCATAAAACTTTTCCTTTCTTAGTGTTTCCAATATCAAACGTAAGTGTTCCCATGTTCTTCTCGAGTTTTGGAATACACTAGAATGTCATCGATGAATACCACTACAAACTTGTCTAAGAATGGTTTAAACACCCTATTCATCAAATCCATGAATGCGGTTAGGGCATTAGTTAAACCAAAGACATCACCGGAAACTCGTAATTATCATACCGAGTTCTGAATGCCTTTTTAGGTATATCCTCCTTTCTTACCTTCAATTGGTGATACCCACTTCAAATCAATTTTCAAGAAATATTTAGCACCCTTCAATCGATCAAACAAGTCATCTATTCTAGGTAAACGGACACCATTCTTAATAATGACCTTGTTTAACTCCCCTATAATCAATGCAAGCACGCATTAATCCGTCCTTCTTCTTCACGAATAAAATCGGCGCTCCCCACCTGCGATACGCTTTGGTTGAATATATTTCTTCTCCAGCAGACTTTGCAATCTGTACCATCGGGTTCCTTCATTTCACCCGAGTCATTCTATACGGGGCCTTCAATATTGGTGTTGTTCCCCTACGCCAAGTCGATCACGAACTCTATTTCTCCGTCGTAGAAGTCCCGCAAATCCTCCGAAACACGCCTTCAAATTCCTCACCACCGGTATCTCTTCTAGTTTCACACCCTTCTTTCTTAGTATCGACTATGTAAGCTAAATAGCCCACATGTACTGACTCAACAATTTCTTGGCTCGCATAGTCGCTGACATTTCATTTGTCTCAGGAGACTTGATACCATAAAATACTACCTTCGACAGAGCCATAAGGTTTACACACTTTGTGACAATCAATTATCGCCCATATTTGAACAGGCAATCCATTCCTAAAATAACATCGAACTCCCCAAGTCTAATCTAATCAAATCTACCAACAAGTTATTCTCTTTAATAATCACCCTACAGCTTCTTTTATAATGAATCTAATATGGATTACTTCCTTATTCGCAATTTCTATATTCAAAGGAAAATTCAAGACTTTTCTAGGCAATTCTAACCTCTTAGCAAATTCATCGACATAAACTAAACAAGTAGCACCCTAATCAATAATACATAAGCATTTATATCATTGATTGGGATAATAATACGACACTACATCTTTTAATTGCACAAAGATCTTTGCATACCATGTTGAAGGTTCGGGTCAGGTTTGTGTTTGATGTCGAGTCCCGTGAACGGCCCATGCACTCCATGTTACCTCCATTGCTTCGTAGTCACTCCATCCTTCTTCTTAGGACATTCACGAGCAAAGTGATCCTCGATCCGCACGTGAAGCACGCATTCTACTTTGATTGAGTGCAATTTGGGGCGATGTGACCTCATGGCCATAATCAAGCAAACTCGTTTTACCCATCAAGCACGCACCAGTGAAATTTCTCGCATGTCGCACATGCTTCAAACTTTCTCGCTTTTAGTTCTAGAAACTGCACTTCTAACTGACTCTCCAAACTCTCCGGAAAATAGGTCTCGAAGAACAACTCCTTGAACCTATCCCAGTGTCATCACTCCCCGCCCTTCACGAGTTTTATTGGCCTCGCCACCAATAACTAGCTTCGCTTTCAACATGAATGTCATTAAAGCGATCTTCCGGGTCATCCCCTACCCTAGCGACATCAAATACTTTTTCTATCTCCATAATCCGTGTTTGTGCTTCAACTGGATTCATGGACCCACCGGAATTCGTGTGGTCCAACCTTTGAAATCCTTAAACGTTGTACCATGGTTTTGTGGCCGATTTCGCAACGCTCCCTGCCAAGAGTGTCACTAATTGTTGAACGGGTTACCATCAACATTGTCGTTATTGGTTCCTTCAAGTGATTCTCTGCTCTTGGTGGTCGATATCCGGGAGGCATTTTCTCGTTAAAATACATTCATTAGATTATTATTCAACTCTTTTAAGAAATTTCTACTTAACTTACCTCCAAAAGAAATAACCACATAACACTTTGAATAAAGTAACAACTTTTATTTATTCATAATATTTCATTTATCGTATAACAACCCCTATTAAAATAGGTATACAACACCCATTCCGATGTCGCCAAATACATGGTACGCCCCCAAAATAAAGCAAACTACACCCATTCAATAATACAATGGTCGCAAATGTAATACAATTGTCGCAAAATACGAATAACACATATCGTGAGTTTAAATACAAATATTGTCTTCTAGACAATATCCACACTCAAATAAGTCCTCATTATAATTATTCAAACACTATTTTATAAAAATAGTGAGGACTGCTAAAACATCTTTCTAGAACCATCACTCCATACCCCGACTAGATCCTGCTATGTTCTCACCTCCTGAGAAGAAAAATGGAACAAAAAGGAAAAGGGTGAGCTCAACTAGCCCAGTAAAGAATATTATGACTAAGATAATATACAACAAATTATCATTAGTTTTCAACAGGAAAAATCTGATAAAATATAATAGACAAACAAGTTTTAGATCAACAATCGCAATTTAAATAAAGAATCCATTAGAAGAGTCAAGTAGAGAATGAAGTTCTACTATCTTCTAAGATTTAAAAGTCCATCATCAATATTTTATCCCCGTAATAACAATCAATATACATCTTTAATCAAATATTCATCTTTGCACTACAGCCAAAGATATTCATTCAGATCACCAAATGGTCATGTTCATCTCAACACTGCTCATCTTCAGACTACTAGCCAAAGATATTCATCGCTTAATCATTCATCTTTGCACTACGTGCCAAAGATATTCAAGAATATCATCATTTAGGACTAAGGATGATGAAAATATTTTTAAAAAAAACGAATCCAATGGAGATGTAAGGACAAATATTAGAGATTCATATAATGCTTTTATCCAAGATCAATAATACTTCATAAATACCAATTTTGAAGGTAATTCAAAAATAAAGATCAAAACATGGATACAATCAAAGATAGTAACCATAATAGACATCTTGGACAAAAAGAAGAAAATTTCATTTTTTTTCGTGAATAAAGGTCGATCAATGAATAATCAGATACGTGAATAAAGGCCGTATACGTGAATAGTAACCCCACACAAAAAGTTCCAAATTTGATAAAACGTTCACCAATATTTTTAAGATAATGATATCAAGAAAATAATATCATTTAAGAAGAAAATAACATCCCTTACCTCAAAATAACCGTATTTCGATCAATTTTGATATAAGGTATGTAAACTTGCAAATCTATAAAGAACACTAAGTATCAAAATACTCACAAGAATACGCCGATAATATAGAGAGAAAAGAGAAAACTTGTTTCGTGTGATTTTCAATTCTAACTTAGCCTCTATTTATAGGAAAATGTTATAACGCTTACAAGAGACTAAAATAATAAAATATATTATTTTTTTTTTCTTCCACGCCACCTCAATTTGTCAAGTCAAATTACCACCACCATCTTTCAACTAAAAGATAGCAAATTACATGTGTTGATAAACCAAGTGGGTCCCACATATAATTTAATAAAATTATTTTATTTTCTAAAACTTCAACAATTCATAGAAAATAGACCGCTTTATTTAAAAAAATGTAATTTTATGTCCATTCTACCTGAAATCGAATTTCTACAACTTTGTAGCTTTGAAGTTTTTCCAAATTCCAAACCTAAAATATCCAAATCCACAAACGAATGATTTTTAATACCTCCACACCGACAAAATAATCGATAAAACACCTCAAGATTAATTTTTCATTTTATCCACATAAAAATAAATATATCCATCATTTATATCCACATAAAATAAATATTTTCTTATCATATAAATCAATAATTAATTATTCACAAATAATATTATGTAATCACAATTATGACAACCATGCCGCTCCTGTGAAAGAGGGCTTTCCAATAAGAATTTTCCTCATCAAGCGCCGCAATTAGGTGACCAAACATCTCCTCGATGTAACTTTCTAGACATTGCTAATAATGCTATCTAATAATATTATTCAAATAATATGAATTATCGATCCGATAATGGGAAATATCCGGCAAAAGGATAATTATCAAACAACAATAATATAAAATATCAACGCAACAATTATTGAATCAATAAAATAAAATATTGAATAAAGAATTACTATAACAATTATCGAAGTAAAGCCTTTCACGTAAGAATCAATAATTCAAAAATATCGCATCCACGCCAGACATCAGTATTTTAACCACCGGGTATTCCAACAAAGTGTTAATCAGAATAACTACGCCATTATTTATAAAAACTCAAACTTGTCATTTTCTTCATCCGATGCTTATTCTCATATGGGCCCATAAATGATCTCGCTACCGTCGCATTTAATATTCCCCGACAACAAGAATATTCCACCACCAAACTAATATTCCCCAACAACAATGATTATTTTATAACCACTTGCTTATTTTGCAAAATTTGCACATTTCACCCATAACCAAAATATTATATCAATTTAACACCTTATTATTCACAATAATAATTAGAGGAAATTGATTTTATTTATAATAAGTTGGGGTCTTACAACCTTCCCTCCTTATGAAATTTCGCCCCTCAAATCGACGTACGCATTCGGTGTTTCAAAAGGTGAGGGTACCTCGCTTTCATTTCCGATTCCAACTCCTGTGTCATTTCTTCAATAAAGATGGTTTCTCCACAAAACCTTAACTTGTGGTATAACCTTCGTGCGTAGGACATGCTCTTTCCTATCCAAGATCTTAACAGGTACTTCTTCATACGTTAAATCTTCGGCTATCTCGTCTGGTTCTAAAGCAATAATATGGTTCGGGTCTTTCACATATTTACGAAGCATGGATATGTGAAAAACATTATGAACACGAGACATACTTGGAGGTAATGCGAGTCTATAGGCCACATTTCCTATTCGGTCAAGAATCTCAAATAGACCAACAAATCGTGGATCGAAGTTTTTCTCTTTCCAAATCTTGTAACTCCCTTCCATGGAGCAACACGTAACAATACATGATCTCCAATATTAAACTCCACGTCCTTTCTATGAAGATCAACATAACTCTTTTGTCGATCTTGTGAGGTTTGAATACATTGTCGAATCATTTGGATCTTTTCAGAGTCATATGTACTAATTTCGTCCCAACAACGTTGTTTCTCCCACCTCGCCCCAAAGATAATCGGAGAACTACACTTTCATCCATACAACGCCTCAAATGGAGCCATGCCTATACTTGTTTGATAACTGTTGTCAGTAGAGAATTCCACCAATGGCAAGTACTTATCCCAACTTCCTTTAAAATCTAGGACACAAAGTCTTAATAGATCTTCAAGGGTTTGAATAGTCCTCTCGATTGTCCGTCTGCTTGAGGATGGTATGCCGAATCAATCAAGAATCCTGCGCCCATAGCTTTTCGCAAGATAACCCAAAATCGTGAAGTGAATCTTCGGTCACGATCCAAACTATGGATATCTGCATGCCATGCAATCTCACAATCTCATTCACGTATATACGCTAACAAGACGCTCAAAGGAATAAGTCTCACGATTTGTAAGAAGAAAATGCAGATTTGGTTAATCTATCAACAATAACCCAAATCGCATCTACGCTTTGAGAAACTTTGGGAAGACTTCAGAACTAAATCCATAGTAATGTGTTCCCACTTCCATTTCGGAATCTCAAGTGGTTGTAATGGACCCTTTGGCACTTGATGCTCCGCCTTTACACGCTGACAAGTTAAACACCTCGAGATAAACTCCGCGATCTCTCTCTTCATATTATTCCACCAAAATGTACGTCAATATCATGATACATTTTCGCACTCCTGTGATGGATTGTAAACGGTGTGTGTGCTCCATCATGATTCTATGCTTCAAGTCAAATCGTTAGGAACACAAAGTCCGAGTTGAATCTAAGTATTCCTTCTTCATCGATTCTCGCTCGAATAGCTCCTTCTTGCACTTTCTTCTTCATAATGATCAGCCCTGTGTCCGTAGCTTCGAGTTTTTTAACTTTATCGATTAAAGTCTGTTCTACTCGTGATATTCGCCATCATCATGTGGGTCCTCGAGTCTTTAATTCTACCTCCATCCTTTGTAAGTCATACTGTAATGGGCCTCAGATTGACAATATCGCACTCAGATCGTGATATGATCTTCACTCAACGCGCCTACTACTACGCTCGCTTTTTTCCAGATGATATCGAATAGTGTGGATCTTAATCTTCAATAGTTCAAGCCAACGCCGCTGCCGCATGTTGAGTTCTTTTTGGGTGAAGAAATATTTGAGGCTTTATGGTTCCAGATAAATCTCCACTTTCTCCCCATACAAGTAGTGTTCCAAATTTTTAACGTGAATACGATCGCCGCTAACTCGCATCACGAAAGTAGGATAATTCCTCTCATATTCTTCGAGTTGTCACGAGGCATAAGCTATGACTTTCCCATGTCGCATGAGAACACATCCTAACCCTTTGCCTCAAGCATCATCAGATAACAAATCCATCCGCATCAGATGGTATCGCGTAACAAAGCCAAATGAGTCTCCTCTCGAGCACTTCGAAACTCTTCTCGCATTCCTCGCTTCCATACTTAATTTTGTATCTTTCCGAGTCAACCGAAGTTAATGGAGTAGCGATTCGAGAAAATCCTTCCACAAATCTCCGATAATAACCAAATTTAAGCCCGTAAAGTTACGGACTTTGGCCACCGACTTTTATTGTCTCCTAACTTCAGATCGCTTCAATCTTCGCCGTCAACAGATACTCCATGTTTTGACACCACGCGTCCAAGGAATGCTACTTCCTCGCCGTAACTCGTGATTTCTTCAGCTTTGGCATAAAGTTTGTTTTCACGAAGCCTTTCAAGTATCACTTCAAATGGTGCTCATGATCTTCACGGCTTTTTGAATAGATGAGGATGTCATCAATAAAGACAACAACGAATCGATCCAAATATTCCTGAATACTCTACTCATCATATCCATGAAAGCAAAGAGAGCATTAGTCAATCCAAAAGATACGACTAAGAATTCATAATGCCCGCATCGAAGTTCTCAAGGCGCTCTTTGAATATCCTCGCTTTTAATCTTCAACCGATGATATCCAAGAATCTAAGATCGATTTTGAAAAGAATTGTGTTCCTTCAGAATCGGGTCGAACATGTCATCAACGCGAGGTAACGGATACCTATTCTTGATGGTGACATGGTTCAATTCCCTTGTAGTCAATACAAAGTCGTGATACTCCCGCCTTTCTTCTTTATTTAATAAAACAGAGCACCCCAAGGAGATGTACTAGATTTAATGAAACCGATGTCTAATAACTCCAAAGAGTTGGACTTTAACTCCTCAAGTTCAATAGAAGCCATTCGATATGGGGTTTTATAAATGGGCTTTGTACCTTGCTCAAGGTCAATAAAGAATTCAACATCACGCTCGGGGTAGATCGAAGTTCTTCAGAAATACATCGTGAAATTCTCTAACAATAGAAATATTATTCAAATCGACTTGTCTTTGTTCAAATCCATAACATGGGCTAAGAAAGCTTGACATCCGCTTTTTCAATAAACGAATAGCTTTGTGGCTTGATATGACAAAATGATCGATTTTAGTGGTTTAGTAGTTTGAATTTGTATGATGAGTTGGTTAAGAATATGAAAACCAACAACCTTATTTAAAACAATCAATTTTAGTATGATGAGTGGTTAACCAATCAATTCCTAAAATCACATCAAAAGTAAGTATCTTTTAAAGAGATAAGATCACAGTAATGTGATAGTGCCAACTTCGATCATGCAAGATTTATAAACCGTAGATGTAACGAAGGTTTCACCCAACGGAGTTTCAACAGATAAGTCAAAGTCCAATTTCTCCTGAGTCAAGTTTAAACGTTGAGCACAAGCAGAGAGATAAAAGAATGGGTAGAACCCAGATTCAAGTAAGGTATAAATTTCACAAAAAGTTCAAGATTAGCTTACCCGGTGATCACCTCGCTCGGGTTCCTCACGCTTGGCCGCCACGATAAAACGCTCTTCCAGAACCGCCGATTTCGACTTATCCGGATAGCCCTTGAGTTACCATCCCCATTGAACTTGGTTTTGCTATGCAACAATCCCGAGCTATGTGGCCTTCCTTTCCATAGTTGTAACATACCTTGGATTGTTGTGGGACGCTTTAATGATATGTCCCTCTTTCCCGCATTTGTAACATCTAATCAAGGTCGCCGCTCTCTCCTAGAATTTGTTATTGTGCCGGGTGTCGCTGCCGATGTCTTCCCGCCATTGTTGAATCTCCTCTTCCGAAATTTCCACTTGACTCACCTCTCCTATTATCATGGCTAACGATGACCACCCGAGTGGTTACCGCTTTTTGTTCGTATTTTTCCTCCTCGTTAGTTATCATCGCCTCGATGATCGCACGTCAATGTGTATGACTCGGTTGTGGTCCCTCGGTTGAACATACTCACTATCTCACTCTAATAATCGAGCCCGCAGACAACATCCGAATATAAAGAAAATTTATGAGAGATAAGGTATCGACGAATCTCGAGTTTAGACTCTTAAACATCCTTTTCATTCATTCCTCATTCTCTACCAAATGAGGTACAAACTCGATAACTCAAATGAACTTCGCCAGATCGGGACACCATCATGTTGTTTTGTTCCAAACCGATAAACTCTACCTCCTTCATATACGCATTTAATACTTTCGTGAAAGTACTTGTCATTAAATAGTTTCAAACGCTTCCCAAGACATGTTGAAGCGCAAAATAAGTTGGTACGCTTCACGACTCCAACCAAAGAGTCCGCCTCACCGCTGAACATAAAGGTGGTGAATGGAACCTTCATTCCTCTGCAGGCATCCCAAGAAATCGAATATCTTTGTAATTTGTTTCGACCCATGTTTCCGCCTCGACGGATCTCGCTTTCTAATAAATTCGTGGTCCCAACTCCTCGAATCGCTTGGGTCAGGATAAAGATCAAGGCTCTATCACTTCCAACCAGTATTTTGTACATAACAGTCTCCTCATTCCGATTTTGCATAAACCGCAAAAAGCTCCTAAACATTCCATCATTCATCGCTTGCTC